>BLFN01000780.1:492465-494965 GCA_014634225.1 Acropora yongei | reverse complement strand
GAATACATGACTGAATAAGCGAAAAACGAAATGTGTGCACGCGTAGTGAATGAATGAGTATATTAACGAATGACTGAAAAAGTTCCTTCCTCCCTGACAGGCTCTATTTTCATTTGTAGTTGTGTCTCGATTTCACTGATTTTCCGTTGTTGAATACAGTTTAGAATCCCGAAAGATCTTCTCAATCTTTCCACGGGATGCTCTGCGGAGTGAACTTGCCTTGAAAGAGTTTGTGGCATCGTGAGAAAAAAAAAGAAGTAGTAAGAAAGAGTAAGAGTTATTTGTTATTTTCATCAAGTGGATCTTGCACAAACTTAATTTTCTAAAAGGTATAGCTGCATGACAAACTTCAGATTGATGAAATTATATCATGTAACATGTTACGTTATTTTAAGCGGTTCAAATTCAGGTTTAGTGTAGAGCAAATAAAGTAACAAGGAAAGCAAACACATTAACTGTTCCAACGACCCCGTGGTTTGACAAGTGCAGTGCGCATGCGCACTGTCTTATGACCAAGACCTCGTTGCGTCACTTCAGCCTGGCGACTTAAAGGAGCGTGTTTATAGCAGCAGCTCTTTACCGCTTAGGCGTATGACTTACAACACAGTTCCTTGCTGTTGCACGAGGACTGGCAAAATTCGCCCTGATGTTTCATCTATTTTTTTTTTTTACTGAAATGAAAACTTTCGTATGCACCTCCATTCCCCATTCTTTTTTAATAGTAGATACACGAAGCGCAGTTTTGGTAGTCATTGTAGGGGCTGCGAGCAATGCGTTACTAGGTGAAGACACTTTTGTAATTAATTGGCTTCGAACGAGGGAGCTCGATACCAAAAGGACATTTGTTGGAGATCGATCGTTCTCGAAGGCCCCTGAGGCAAGGAGCAACGCACAATTTGCTATTCCAAACAAATTTTTACAGTGAGAAAAATCTCCCACGGACTTGCAGAGCCTCTAAAAACTTGTTGAATTACTACACGCTGCATATATCTTTCTCGGTGTCTTCGACGTCTCCCCTCGCAGTAGATGCTGTGACACAACTAAGATGTGTTATGATTTAGAAAAATTGTCCCTTTCCATAGTGCGTTAAGGAAAGAACAAAATTGCGACTTGGTTACGGCTCCCTCCCGCTGTCTTGTCACTCCCACTTTTTGGGAGGCACGTGACCAGCCTGAACCAGGGTCTTTCTTCCCTCGCTCCCTTTGGGGTGGGGAGATGAAAGACTCTGGGAACTAGGTTGAAATCTCAAAAGATTGAAATGTTTTTTTGAACAGAGCTATCCAACTTTGCGCATGTGCATGCGCATAGTCCTCTTTGATAATGCCACACCTGGAAGCATTATTCGGTGACGATTCTATTCACTTTGAAGTGTGAGGTTTTTACCGAAATTTTGAAGATCATAAAAGGGAAGAGCGATAAAGAAAACATTTAACTCCATCATGTCCGAAGAAGAAGGTAAAATCGGTTCAGTTTCAATTCTGAAGTCAGGTTTGATCCTCCCATGATCTAAAAAGTTCATCTAATTTGCAAACAAGTCGCGTATGATTGCCGCCTTTACTATCCGCGAGCGCCTATTGTTTGCAATGTTCGTCCCGGGATTACAGTACTAAATGTAAATATTGTTGATTGCAACCTCTCGTGTTTTATTCTTTTCATTGATGTTGAAAATCCAGGGAAGATATTTGGAAAACAATTTTTCATTTCTCATGAAAGCTTTCGCTGTCCTTCACATTTACTTGCACAATATTATATCTATTACAAGTCTTTAAATTTGCATTTTAAGGTGGCCGAACACAATTTTTAAGTGTTAAATTTAAGTGTGATAATTCACCAAGTTTTCTGGTTTTCAAGTGTTTAATTCAAGTGTGATAGTTCATCATTATTTTTTCATCATTTATGCTTGGTGCCCGTTTTTCGCAAGAGGCAAGGTGAGCCACCGAGAGGTTTATTGATGCATTTTGGCGAGGGGGTGTGCTGCTGCCATGTTAACGGGGCCGAAGGCTTAAAAAATGCTTTTTGTCTGTTTAAAAGAAATCCATCCCTTTGATTCGCTGTAAATCGTTTTCAGAACATGTGACGCTTTATTAAAAAGTCTCTCTGTCAAACTTGGCGTCTTGTTCATATCAATTTCACTCACGAGGAAAAAAAAAAGAACTCTTTTCCAATATCTGTCAAATTTTACGCACGCTTATTGGCGATTCGTTTTAAATCGTTTATCAAAGAGCAAAAGTATCGTCACATAGCCCCCTTAATTGACGATTTATTTTAGACCGTGTCAAACACAATTCCCTATTGCCTTTACTTGTGGGTAATATTCTTCTTTGAACACGAAAAGAAGATCTGCGATAAATTTCTACGGAAAGATCCATCTAAAGTAGATTCTGGGCCAAAAACTCGATCAGTTGAGTGTGAGAACTTGAAAAATTTGGCCAACTTTTTCAAGTTGTTATCCATCTCTATCCTTGCCATCGTGACAATAGGAGACAATAAACAGTCTCAG
>BLFN01000780.1:457465-459965 GCA_014634225.1 Acropora yongei | reverse complement strand
AGGTAAAATCGCTTCAGTTTCAATTCTGAAATCAGGTTGCAGTTTTTTGTCGTGATTAATTAAGGTTTCAGATTCTGTGTTGTAAATCGTAATTACATATAGTGGGCACTGATTCAATAAATTTACCAGGGGTCAAACTAAAGTATTTTCACCAGGTCAACAATCGTTTATGTCGAATTTTTGATCCTCCCATGATATAAAAAGTTCATCTCATTTGTGAAACAAGTCGCCTATGATTGCCACCTTTACTATCCGCGAGCGCCTGTTGTTTGCAATGTTCGTCCCGGGATTACAGTACTAAATGCAAATATTGTTGATTACAACGTCTCGCATTTTGTTCTTTTCATTGATCCTCTGTTGACTCTCTTAATCCAGGGAAGATATTTGTAAAACAATTTTTCATTTCTCGTGAAAGGTTTCGCTGTCCTTCAAATTTACTTGCCGTGACAATGTTATGGTTATCTATTACACATTTTTCAAACTTGAATATCTCCGGAACCAGGAGCCCATCAGATGGGTTCCTGCCGGAACTAATGCAGGTATTTGCAAACGGTAAGCGGCGTTTTAATCCTTTCATAGAATTCTATGTGATACACCTAAAATGTCAAGAAGTAAAAATTTGATCATAGTGGCACTTTAAGCTGGCCGAACACAGTTTTCAAGTGTGAAAGTCAAGTGCGATAATTCCACAAGTTTTCTGGTTTTCAAGTGTGACATTTCACCATTATTTTTCACCATCTATGCTTGGTGCCCGTTTTTCGCAAGAGGTAAGGTGAACCACTGAGAGGGATATTAATGCATTTTGGGGAGGGTGTGTACTGCTGCCATGTTAACGTGGCCGAATGCTTAAAAAATGTTTTTTTGTCTGTTTAAAAGAAATCCATCCCGTTGATTCGTCGTAAATCGTTTTCACAACATGTGACGCTCTATTAAAAGGTCTCTCTGTCAAACTTGGCGTCTTGTTCATATCAATTTCACTCACGAGGAAAAAAGAACTCTTTTCCAATATCTGTCAAATTCTACGCATGCTTATTGGCTATTCGTTTTAAATCGTTTATTAAAGAGCGAAAGTACCGTCACATAGCCCCCCTTAATTGACGATTTATTTTAGACCGTGACAAACTTCGCAAACAGAAGTCCCCATTGCCTTTAATTGTGGGTAATACTCTTCTTTGAACACGAAAAGACGATCTGCGATAAATTTTCTACGGAAAGATCCATCTAAGGTACTTCTGGGCCAAAAACTCGATCAGTTCAGAGTGAGAACTTGAAAAAGTTGGCCACCCTTTTGAAGTTGTATCCTTGCCATTCGCGACAATAGGAAACAGTAAACAATCTCAGGAATGTAATATAGTCTCACGTAAACTAACTGAATAATTCTTTTTAGGTTTCCAATCATGATTTAAAGACATCTTTTAGACTTAATTTCTTAATAGGACCAAATATCGTGACATAGCCCGTTCAAAGAGCAATAATATAGGGTTGACAACATGGACGAAATTTTATACAAGTTTGTTAGGGACAGCTGTAGCAAGTTACCATGAATTTCCGTTCAAAATGACTTCACCCTTTTTTGATTTCTAATTTCTTTGCATCTAGTATTGATTTTAATTAAAGAGAAAAAAAGAAAATCAAACTAGGTGGAAATCGTTTTGACCTGAGATCCATTTTAATCCACAACACAGCGCTTCTAATGCTAAAAATAGAAGTTAGGTCTCCATTGCGCTCCGAATACGAATTCCGTGCAAAATTTTGGAAATGTTCCATGGATGATAAAGAATAAAGAAGAAAACTGAGGAACATTCACTCTAAAGTCAAAACACTTGAAAACCAGATACGCAAATGAAAATTCATGGCATTACCGTCATTGGCTTGCGTATCACGTCAAGTGCACATTAGAAACTGGGTACAGAAGCAACGTGACTAAATCATTTGGAGCATATCTTGAATAAGTCGTACTGAAGATAAAAGATCACCAAATTCCGGAATTGAGCTCATAATTGCATGGGAAGGTGATAAATTGCGCAGGGCGCGATGAGGTTTGAAGTCCACTGCAGTCTTAGGTTAGAATCTATATCTTAGAGTAGAGAAACGGTACAACATCAGTGCTGGTTACCTTAAAGTTTTCCTCTTTTTAATTTTAAAAAAAATCTTAACCTACTGGAATCGTTCTCCTCCTCCGGTTGCAATTATTGAGATTTTTTTTTCTTTTCTTTACACAGAGAGCCCATCATCAGTTAGGGAAAAACTTATCTTCTCTGAAACAGCACTCGCTGTTTGCCTGGATTACAACCGTTACGTAGAAATGGACAGTTATTCACAGGAAAAACCGGAGGGATTTCACAAAAACTTTCATAGGATGTTGTTAACGGGACAGGGAGTGAGCGTTTTAGAGGCAGTCCAACAAGAATGCTTGAAGGAAGGCGGCTTTCAATTGACATCGTCGACAGAAGAAGAGTTATTTAATGCTACTGACAGTGACGGCTGCACGTTATTGTAC
>BLFN01000780.1:418716-423716 GCA_014634225.1 Acropora yongei | reverse complement strand
CTGGTACCGATCGTGTTTGCGAGCATTCTCGTCCCAGACAGCAGCAACGAAGAACATGGGAATTAAAACGGGATCATCACACATAACCAGATCAAGGTAGAATCAATTTCATGCGGTCTGTTAGTTACCTAGGATCAATATAGTGTCCTGAGTAACCGAGCACGAATTAAGTAATACGTCCTAGACTTGTAATCCGTTCACGATTGCCGGTTATCCGTGTACGAATTACACAAATCATTCACAAGTTATAATCTGGAATAGCAACGACTTCAAATCGTATGTGATCCATACACGAATACCAATGACTTTAAAAACGTATATACATGTTTAACCCTTTCCCGTCCGAGAGGTTCCCCATTGACGAGTAAAATCGTCTGGCGTTAGACAGAGTAAAATCTATAAGTGCCCTGAGCACTCATTCAAACGGGAAAGGGTTAAAGAGTCAGCTGATTAAGTATCACAGATTCTTTCTTCAGATTAAACGCATCAAGGTCAACAAAACAATAAAATGTGCTATAGAGACTGATTCTCAAAGTATTTGACTCTGTTTGAACGGAAAAAGAAAACTATTGATTGAAGTAACAGTTTGTCACACAGCTTTGTAAAGGAATAGGGTGGGTGACGTCAGCGTAAAGAGGATGTTAACATGTCAGTGTAAGGAAGCTAAAAGGTGCACGATGGAAAAGACAAGCACCTACAACAGACGTACTCAATGATGCTTCAGTTGGTTGCCTCTACTCTGGGCACCCTTCTTGCGATGGTGATTTTACCCTCCTATTCTTTAACAAATGCCTGCCACACATTAGTTACTAATGGTGCCGGAAAAAAACAAACAAACAAGACTACAACAGCAAGCATGACAGCGACTTCTTAATAATACTTACCTGATAAGTAAAGTTTGCACTAAGAGGCACACGCTCTAGTATCCAGTGGTAGAAGCTATAATTATATGTCTTCAATGTATACGAAGTATTTTCGTTAGAGACCAAAAGCACCTTCAGTTGGCCGAACCATGTGCAGTAATACCAAAACTGCAAACACTTCCACTTTGCTCCAGAAATAATAAGTGGACTGCTTAACGTTGGATGAAAATCTCCTACAACACGTGAGCGCTTTTCAAAATAGGTGAATCCACCTGGAAAGGGTGAACAATAAACAGAATCATTATTATGTAAGGCATACACTACCCTACCGTCAAACCAAAGCAAGGATTTATTTACTAGACCACAGGTAATCCATCCTTTGCCCCTTAGTTTGTCATTAGAGCCATTCTTGAGGTTACACTGTAAGAAACCCGTTGCCGCTTTGCATGGCATGACTGTAAGTACCATGATTTTTATTGGGCTGTGTATAAGGTGCACAACGTATAATACACATTTTGATTTACCAGCTCTCATTGAAAAATATTGCAAGCCAACCTGAAACAAAAAGCTTCAAATGTATTTCAGAACTACTGAATACACTCATTTAATTGCCGTGAACCAGTATTTAATGGTTTAGTCTAATGGCAGTTGAGCGGTATAACTCGGTAATTTCCTTTGACGTAGATCGTGGCTTAAAACGTTACGGATAACAACATATTCACTTAGTTAGCTAATGTAAGTCACTACAAAATCTAGGAACTGAACTAACAGGCCTACCACCAAAATGCTCATTTATAGGCCACAAGGTGTGACGTGAGTCCCAATGGCCTAGAGCAAGTGAAAGAAAAAAACCTAAAGAAAACACTAAGATATATTTCAATTTTAATTTAACTACTGATATAATAATTGTAAACAAAACAAAACCTTATGTGATCCACTAATATTACAATAAATATTTTACATAAATACAAATATTTTACATTATTATTTTTTTTTAATAGTAATTACTAAACAACTACAATACAATATAATTAACAGTTCAGTTCAGTTCTTCTTCTTCTTCTTCTTCTGCTTCTGCTTCCCCAAAACAATAAAACAACAAACCAACAAAACAACAAACCAACCAGCAATTTCACGTCAACTTTTCTTCTCCTCCTTCCACAGCAATTTCACGTCAACTTTTCTTCTCCTCCTTCCACACTGCGGCGCCTTCTCTCGTCCTTCAGGACTTGAATTTCATCTTTGCTCCGAGTGACTACTTATTTCTTCTTCACTCTTTCCATATCAGCAGCTTCTCGTCTGCAATACAACTTTCACCGTTCCTGGTTCTTCCACCGTATAGACAAAGGGGTTTTGTCTTGATGCTATTACGGTAAACTTTCTGCTAATGATTCTCAGCAGTGAATTCTTCTCTTAAGCTCACCTTCACCTTCTTCCTTCAACTGACTGTCAAAACTTGCCACACCCTTCCAACGTCACTTGCATTTATACAACAATTTATTCTTTAATTAACACTTACAATACTACGGTTACAATAACGTAATCACAATGAACTTTTATAAACAAATGAATTTACAATCTTAAGAAATACAATACATTGAAGCTAAACAATTAACACTAACGAAACAAACCATACAGCTAAAAAAGAAAAACAAAGCCAAAAAGAAAGGAATTTCATGACACAAGGCACTCAACTTATGAAGGATTACTACTGAAAAGATGTTCAGAGTTCCTGGTAGGAATAATGAGCCTTATAGATCACTAACTTTCACTGCGCTATTCTGACAACTGTATGAGGGAATTAGCTTTTGGCACAACAACTCATATGAGTGTCATCAGTGTTAATCTCTAAAGGAAAGCGTTATGCCCACCACTAACAAAGAGTGTCAGAAAAACAGACCCTAGCGAAACAAACACGTCAGATGAATAGACCCTAACGAAACCACAAAATAATCATCTAGCAAGGTGATGAACTTCAATTTCGAAAAATATAAAGGACAACAATGTTGGTTGCAATGTTTTTATGTTCTTTGAATTGCAATAAACTCTTAGTGTGGATGCTCATCTGAAATCAGCTATACTCAAGTTTGTTTCTATCAGTGATTATATATATATATATATATATATATATATATATATATATATATATATATATATTATGTAGCCATTGTACAGGCAAGTTGACTTGCCTGTACAATGGTTACATAAACAAACACTTTAGAAACAACCCATCAAGTTACAGTTTAGTGTACGAGGTCTTTCATATTACCAGAAGGAAGTCATGTCATGTTTAAAGTGCCGATGAAGCGATATTCTTTAATGCGATTTTCAAAAATTTCAAGTTCGAAATGCACAATTCCAAAGTTTGCGGCGTCTACGGTAAAAATTGAGGATTTCTCAAGCGTTGAAAGTTGGTTTTATTTTCCCACAAAAGATAGCATTCAAATTGCGCTACCAAAATACCACGTGACACTAGCTAGTGACGTGCTGTTGGGTGCAAACATGGGTGACTGTGGGAAATCAAAAAGTAGAGGAGGGCGATATTGCCTTGCTGGCGCTCGTAAAGGTCAGAGCTGCAAGAAGAGATGCAAGAAAGGAACGCGGATGCATCAGTTTCCATCTGATCAAACTCTCAAGTCCAAATGGGTGAAGTTTGTTCCAAGGCACCGACCAGACTTCAAAGATCCCACCTCGAAGAACGCGTCACTCTCCGAAGCTCACTTTGAAGATTCTTGCTACGAGCATAACCAATTTATTGATATGTCTGATGCAACTATAACTCAAAAAATAATGTGGAGATAGTTTGATCATGCATTAAGAATATTGGTATCCTCTTAATTGTGCATGTGGGGTCGGATAACGCTTCCTCAAGTCCTCATAATTATATGCCAGTAAAGGTCTCGTATTTTCCCTTCCCATATGCCACGATGCCAGCGTACAATACAACGATAGGCAACTGCGCGGATGAATCTGCAAGGAAAATCAGTCATGAGTCCAAAATAAAAACGGTAGTACATAATAGATCTTTTTAATTCAAGATCTGATCAGTTTTACTCACTCGTTTTCTGGTACACTAGATCGACGGTGGCAAGAGCGTCCATCTTTGTCCTTCAATAGTGGGGCGACCTGGATTAGAACCGTCCTGTTTGTGAGTGCCAAGTAATCTTCATGTTGTGCAATACAGTTTATTCGTTCAATTGAGCCATCAAAAATTCATTTTTGCGGAAGCATTCCCACCTTTCGACAGCAGCGAAACTCCAGAGCAACAACCAAACGCTGTTCGCTGCATCTTTAACTTCGCCACGTAAATACATGTACAAAATTGCAAAATTTAGGCGCGTTTAACTTTTACCGTAATATAAAAAAAACCGCTTCTTTAGAAACTAGTTAACCTAGAATCTGTTGCTGAATTTTACGGAGAACAGTGGCACTACGAAAGGTAATCCGGATGACTAACCCAAGCATCTTGAGTGTATAAAATTACAGTGAATAATACGTACTATGACTATCAGGGAAATTTCCTCTCATATCTTGGCTCCAGCACTGCCGGCGTAAGCCCATCCAGATCAGCTTCTTCCCGTTCACCATTTTCTTTCTTGTCGTCTTCAATGGTTCATCTTGATACGGCGTTCTTCGACCGTAAGCCACCGCAATATCTTCGTCCTCGTAATCCACGAAATCTTCTTCCTCGGGGTCACTAGATGCAAGATTGCTACTCATTTCTGAATCGCTAGACATACGTTTCCACAAAGGGTGATGAATATTTGTTATCGCCAATATAAAGTTTGAACTCCTGTCCCCAGCATTACATCACAAGACACCATTTCGCTTCAAAACTCGGCCCAGTCTCTCGGACATTTTTTGAAAATGGCCCAAATTTAAATGTCCATAATATCGCCAATTTTCATTGTAGGGATCTCAAACCTTTGAAATTGTGCATTTCGAGGTTGAAATTTTCGAAAATCGCATTAAAAAATTTCGCTTCATAGGGACTCTAAGCTATTTTTACCCTAAAGATCGCAACAGCCGTCATTCAAGGCACGTAATGATGATTTGTGTCTTCAGCGAACTAAGCTTCGTACAATTCATTTTCAGAATAAACATATCAGTTAAGATGCTTCAAACGTAGCGTGAACT
>BLFN01000780.1:406216-411216 GCA_014634225.1 Acropora yongei | reverse complement strand
TAACCTCTGGACCAGAGCGTTTGAAGCAGTTCTTTTCCAATAATGACAATCGGTGACACTAATTCTAAGGGATCAAATAGGGAGGCAACTGTTCTTAAAACATGTCTCTTAGTGTTCTGTAGCTCTGATGAAACATTTGGGCCTGAAACTTTCAAGATATCTTCCTTGTTTGAACAGAAAAGCCCTGTGTCTTGGTTACTGGTCGATCATCAGTTATCAGGATCTCAGATGATCGATAAACTTCTGGGATGGCTGCTACAATTTGTGTAGAGTTTGAGACCCACTTTTGGGCTTGCATACCGGCTATTCACCA
This sequence comes from Acropora yongei, assembly GCA_014634225.1. Taxonomy (NCBI): domain Eukaryota; kingdom Metazoa; phylum Cnidaria; class Anthozoa; order Scleractinia; family Acroporidae; genus Acropora; species Acropora yongei. The sequence continues at coordinate 410,903 of BLFN01000780.1, read as the reverse complement.
CAATTCTTGCAATTCTTTGTATAACTTCTAGACTGTTGCTTCATCTTCTACGCTGTCAATAGAGTTGTCCATGAAGTAGATTCGATTACTGTCTCTGCTGCGAGTGGGAACGCTATTGCTGTTGGTGAGCATTTTCCTGAGCAAAAAACTGAGATTCCATCGGTTAGCTATTTACAGAGTTCATCTCAAAAACCATAATAGATTGCATTCCTGTCGGTGCCGTTGGCGTCCCTGGGCGGGTTGGACAATGTGCCCCTCCATCAATTGTGATACCACTGACTGTCGAACCGAGCAAGCCTCGCCTATGTCAGGACCAGCGCTACCTGAACTGTTGGATGCGGGATATGCCCTTCCGTCTTGATGTTCCACGCTACTTGGAGAAGGACCATTTTCAGCCTAAGCTCGATGACAAGTCGGGATATGATCACGTCCTGATGAATGATGAGAGTCGACTGCTAATGGGTTCCCAGTGGGGGGGATGGTGGTTCGTTAACCACGTGCTCCGCTATGGCTGGAAAATCGCGCCATATATTTACCAGTCCCTCGGCATGGTAGCAACCCAGGAAATCCGCAGTCAAGGTGTTCCATGTTGCCAGTATGTTGATGATCGCCATTTGGGCGAGCGTAGACCCCGGTCACTTGAACAGACCAATACTCAGATCCCCAGGCCAAGCAGTTTGAATTGGCGGCAGCAGCCAACTATGTAGCAGTATGTATTTTAAAATCTTTGGGATACTTCCTGAACCTATTACATGCAGCTTGAGAAGGTCCTTCGCCAGGATAATACAAGTGCTCTCCTGACAGAGGCTGTTGATGACCACAATACTACTTCTGACCTAAACCGGTTATATCAAAACCTGAACTCAGTGAAGAACTTTGTGCAAGCGTTTCCTACGGAACAAACCCTGAAGGGCAAGGCTTCTTCGGAGACGGATTCCTAGAACAATTATCTGTGTCACTTTAGCTTTCTGATTAATGCCAGGTTCGGGAATAAGTTTTGGGAAGGGTTTGTGAGGTATGGGAATATCGGCTGTTTGTGTGGGGAGGGTTCGTCCTTTTCGGGGTTATGATCACAGTGCCTCGCGAGGTGATCCGCCTCATTGTTCATATACGGAACAATGGGTCCAATTTTCCCCAATTCTTAATCAGCGATCCGTGTCAGTTTGGATAAACTACTATTCAAACTGGCCAATGTTCCCAGCGGGAGCTGATTAAGTGTTGGAATGTGGCGGAAAGCATGGAACTCGCACTTTTTAATATATTCAAGGCTATAAATGTGTATTGCCCCATCTGGTGGGCCTCTGATTTCCCGTAAAACCTGCGGCCCCTCGTTAGAAGTGCGTTTTTTTTTTTTCCAAAGGGACGGAAAAGAGGTGTGTGGGTTGGGTGAGGATGTTGGGAAGGGTCGATAGATTTTTTTTTTCTCTATTGGAAGTGCCCATCCGCCCATATTCCCCCTCTTTTCCTTTTGCTGTATCCTTCCTGGCCTGTGCTCCGGATCCGCCTCATTGTTCATACACAGAACAATGGGTCCAATTTTCCCCAATTCTTAATCAGCGATCCATGGAACAATGGCCAGTTTGGATAAACTACTGAGCACGCGCACTTCGAAAATTTTCGCCTGCAGGCCTAAAGCGCATGCTCAGTACGGTAACCTCGTACTCGTAGTCGTCCTCGTTCGCCAATCTGGAGGTTGCTATTACATTAATTTTGAAAAACCAGAAAGCAATCAATCACTCCGTCAAGTGACATTTCCTCTAACTTAAAGTAATTCCCACTTTGTTGTACAATACAACAGTTAATTACTTTTAATTCAACAGAAATCAATGTATTCAGCTGTGTTAATTCCCATGAGAACATATTCAATTTGGTAACTAGGAAGAACAAAACAGCCTTGATGGCTGCTACAAGTGAAAAGGATGGTCTGTTGAAGGAGTTCATGTCGAAATGGTGCTAGGAAGTGTAGATGGTTCCTCAAAACCATGACAATCAAACCAACAACCTTGCGCACATTCAAAAACAAGCTACAGACAACTCAACACTACACTAAAAGTTTTCAATAATATTTAGCTCGTATCATATCAACTCTATTCATTTCAACAGACCATTTCTGACTTCCCCTTTAGTCTCTCTTTCAAAGCGAGTCTAGGTACGAAATTTTTTTCATAGAAATTAGTTTTTTTCTTTTTTAATATGAATGAAAACTGATTTATAACAAAGATTTCGAACTTATAGACTCATCTTGAAAGAGAGACTGAGAAGAACTCGGAAATGGCTTATTAAATGAATCTCCCGAAACCAGATCCTAGTGACAACTGAACAGACCACATCACCGGGAATCTCGTGCCCTTCTCTTTGCGACTAGTATGTGGGTTCTTTGTTGTCCCATAGTTTTTATGAACACTGAGGTCTTGTGAGACGTGGTCTACGGTTTAGAGTCCTTATCCTTGAAGACTTGAAAATCTAACCATTTGCAAATATAACTACAAAGACAACACTTTCTCCTTAGTTATTTCACGACCCTTTGTGTTAGTCCACCAAGGGTTCGAATCTGTAAGATTCTCAACCTGCTGTGCGATCGACGCGCGGCTGTAACTAAATATGATTTATTTAATCACTAACTGGAAATCTCCCCTTGTATTGTACCGCAAGTGTTTTTTAACTCCATAATTGTTGGATTAAGTCAATAATTTTATTTTCCAGCAGAATTTTTTATAGCTCAGTTGTTCCTTTTGTATGTACAATCAAGTTTCTCTTCTTGAAATGGTGACTGACTAACCTTGGCTTCTTTGCCTAAAATATCCATATCTTGGTAGATCCAGTTCACTCAATTTCCACAAATCGTTGTTTGCATTCCAACAACAATGAGTCGAATCAAACAAGCAATTTGGGGCAGCTTCTGTAGTTAAAACAAGTATTCATATTTATGTTAGTATAATTGACTCCAGTGAAGCTATGATCCTCACAGTTACGAACGCAATTTAAACAATTGCGTAGAGAAGCCGCAAATATTCAGGAATTCGAGGGGGTTCGAACCCGTGTCCTCGCAATAGCAGTGCACTTCCCTAACCAACTAACCTATGAAGCCATAAATAGTGGGAGATAGTCAATTGGGGCCCTGGATTTTTCAGGCTTATCTAAGCAATTGCTAAAATTACATTCATAACTGCGAGGATAATAGCTTCACTTGATTTCATATCTGCAGTTCAATATATGATTCATTTCGTATATAGAGGGTGTTACATGCCCGCGAGTGGATATGAATTTTATCTTCGAATTGTCAACGCGATATCTCACTCGTTCGCTGCGCTCACTCGTGAGATATCGAGTTAAACACTTGAGGATAAAATTCATATCCATAACCGAGTATGTAATATTTTGTTTATTATATAAACACCAGTGAAATACCAAATCAGCTTGCTTTCAAAGGCGCGATTTATTATGTAGCCATAACGACGATGATCTCTTAACGTGTGAAGATAACATGATATCTTCACGTCTGAAGATATGAAGTTCTCGCGGGAAAGCTTACTTGGTAATTCACTGGTGTTTATATAATAGACCGAAATTATTTGCGTATAATGCGACCTTTTAAGACCCAAAAATTATTCGAAAAAAATGGCTCTCGACTTGGGTCATGAATACCAAGTCCGAAATTTCCTCCTGATTAGCATAACAATAATCGGGATTTTCGAACAAAAGACAGCTATAAGATAAACCGAAGTCAAGTTTTTTTTTATGTTTCTATTGACTAGCTAATGACACAATTTATATGAAATCGACTCAAGCTTGAACGGTTAAAGGTGGGGAGACAACCAATTGAATCTAGGTTTATTGTAGAAACGCTTTCTAATAATTGCTCTTTCGTACGATAGTTGCCTAAAAATTGCGTTTATACGGCATTCTGGTTTCGCTGATTCCGATCTACCACGAGTTTTCTGAGAAAATTTGAGCGAAACGCCGTCAAAAGGACAGAAGAGAGTCGTAGATATAGAGACTGATGGAGCACGTTTTTTACACAGGTTTACAGCAATGCTCAGCCGAGTTTTAAAAGAAATTGACCATCGGTAGGTCATGAGTTACGCCATGCCCTACATCATGGCTTACACCATGACCTACCTCACTTTTTGTCCTCACCCGGCTTAGAGCAATGCTGAACTGACTTTTAAAAAAAATTGACCAACAGTAGGCCATAGGGTAGGAACGATGTTGTGTTTTGTTCTTTCTGGGGACTCACCTCGCGAGGGCCTTTCTCCACATTCATCTGTTAGAAATACCACATTATCCACTGCAACAAGCAGTTTTTCCCCATACAATCCATGTGAACTGCCTTCGAAGGCAACCTTTGGTAGAAAAAAAAAACACAAGAAAAGCAACCAACAAAAAGCTATTGAAAAGTGGCAAAGCAAAGGAGAGTAGTTTGTCGCCTTGAGCCTGCAGAGAAACATTTAAAACACATCCCCATTAATCCACAATGAAGAGCAAAAACAAAAGTAACTTTAAAACAGGGGATGTTTGCCGTAATTTTCTCTTTATTATGGTTGTTATTTGTCAAGGACAATAGTGTGAAAATGGTAAAATAAACGTTGCAGCCAATGATTTGATGTATCATCGAGCAGCACTGGTAAATATGATCAAACAATTCCACAATGGAATTGCAGAAGATGCAATATACAAAGAATGGTTT
>BLFN01000780.1:388716-391216 GCA_014634225.1 Acropora yongei | reverse complement strand
TTATTCTACGGGTAGGGCCCATGAACTCAACATGACACTTAAATGAGGGAACTATTTTGAGTGCATCCTTTATTCAGTAACCTTATAGATTCATTGGGTTACCTAATGTTAGTCACTGCAAAATCTAGGAATAAAACTAACAGGCTGACCACCAAAATGCTCATCTATAACACACAAGGCACTCAACTTATGAAGGATTACTACTGAAAGGATGTCCAGAGTTCCTGGTAAGAATAATGAGCCTTATAGATCACTAACTTTCACTGAACTATCCTGAACTAGCTTTTGGCACAATAAATCATGTAAGTGTCATCAGTGTTGATCTCTAAAGGGAAGCGTTATGTCCACCATTAACATAGAGTGTCATAAAAACAAACCCTAGCGAAACAAACACGTCAGATGAATAGACCCCAACGAAGCCACAAAATCATCTTCTAGCAAGGTGATGAATTGGAATTTGGAAAAAAATTGTAGGGCAATAATGTTGGTTGCAATGCTTTTATGTTCTTTGAATTGCAATAAACTCTTAGTGTATATGCTTATCGGAAATCAACTGTACTCAAGTTTGTTTCTGTAAGTGATTATATATATATATTATATAACCATTGTACAGGCAAGTTGCCTTGCCTGTACAGTGGTTGCATAAACAAATTGGAAACAACCCATCAAGTTACAGTCTAGTGTCTGAGGTCTTTCATATTAACAGAAGCATGTGTCTATAATACTGTCTTTTTGTAACTATTTTTACCCTAAAAATAGCAAGAGCCATCCTTCAAGGTACGTAATGATGGTTTGTAGCATTGTATCATCAGCAAACTAAGCTTGGTACAATATATTTTCTGAGTAAACATATCAGTTAAGATGCTTGTCAAACTTCAACTTTATCAGGAGGCTGGCTGGCTTCTTTAAAGCCTCCAGTTAGTTGGTTTTGCGTTAAAAATATTCTTGTCAACATTCTATATTGCCAACAAGCTCCAGTAATACCTGTATTTTCCGTGGGTTCTTCATCCATTGCCAAGAAAACACTACTAATGTTGACATCTATAACGCCAATAAGGCAGCCTTGGTTGGAGTCCAAGACAATTTATTAACAAAATTACACTTACTCTACAAGTACTGTCCTTCGTTCAAAATAACCAAAACAGAATGCACTGAAACATGGCAGGCACCGTACAAATCCAAAGTTTATATTGTGTGTGAAGGTTTCCTGTCTATTGTTTTGATTTGATTTGCTTAAATCTATTTTTGTCACTCTCAGTTCCTCGTAGTTCATTTGTTGTCCACGTGTCTCTCTCTAAAAGGCTGTTGTTCAAGTCTACGGATCTAGTCACAGAAAAATATAGGTTTTGTTCTCTATATGTTTCCTGTTCTTTGGCCCAAGCGGGCGATTAAGTTATTTATTAGTTATTAAGTGGTACTTCTTTCATTGTTATGCTAGATAGATTCATTATCATATGTGATATTTAGAATGGTATTTCAAGATGATTATATACTCATATGCTTCAGCATGTATGCTAGTTTTAGCTACTGCACGACTTCTCATTTCATAATCTCTTTCCTTTTACCTTTCTTAAGTTTGTGTGCTGAAATTCGGAACGGTGGATTGACATTCGAGTCCCTTTCAGGTCTGAATTTTTCAGGTCTTTCTTTCGCTACTACTCAAGTTGCGTAACATAACTGCAAAGATCATCAAGAACGAAATTAAAGTTTGTGAATAGTGTTTTCTAGACGTTTTATTACGACGATAAACTACTCAACGAAACTTTTATACAAAGAGAAAACTTGTAATCCCTGTTGCAAAACCCCCAAGAAACATATACCTTGTAAAATCACTGACTAGACCTGTTTGACTTGTTTTATAAACTCGTTTTGACCATAGGGGGAGGGGTACCCTACGGACACAGGATTCCCGCACTTAGGAATATTCCCCCTCCCCGCACTGATTAAGTACGTTCTACTAATTCTAAGGCATACAAAAAAGAATGCTAATTGTCAACTTTATGAGTTCATAAACCTGTAACAAAAATAATCAGTATCAAGCCTTGCCAGCTAATGCTTTATCAACAAAGTTGATAGTCATTTTCCATAAACAATGGCACTAGCTTGTGAATGGGACGAGCGATACTTTAGTACCCGAATTGAACTTTAGTCACCTACGTGTGTGGCCATCTTTGCCTGGAAATGTAGGAATAATGCGACCTAACGGCCAGCGTCCTCTTGGTAGATTTGACTCAAGAGCGAGAACGACTTCTCCTCCCTTAAGATCCGTGACTATTTCCCATGATTTCCGTCATGGATCAAGGGTTGGCAGATACTCTTGTAGCAGACTTGAAAAATCAACTGTTGCACCCGTCTCCATCTCTTCTTTAGGTTAAAGTCAGTACTATCGACAGTCTCTGGTGCAACCTCAGCTCCAGCCTATCCGTGAAGGAAGTCAAAATTAAGTTTTATCAAACGAGATGATAAGGGTAAGTAATAACCGTGAAAGATTTAGAAAGAT
>BLFN01000780.1:179440-181940 GCA_014634225.1 Acropora yongei | reverse complement strand
TCGGCCATAACCATGTGCCTTATCCTTGATATCAAACCTTTAGCGCTACAAGACTGTTTCAGTGACGCCAGGACTCCAAAGCCAAACTTCAATAAGGTTTCTACGACAGAGCTGAGTATAAGACTTACGCGAGGAAACTCACATTCCCGGATAAAATATGGCTTCTTTTAAGTGTATTTCCTTTACCATTGTACGCATCTTTGGTAAGTAATGAACTCAGTGGTTACCAGTTTTCTGTTTTGGTTCAATGGCTTATCCCATTTTAAGTCGCAAGATACAAATGATCAAAGCGACAGCTAAACTCCAACTTGTCAGTTTTTGGTAGTGCTTCAACATATTGAGTTTGCTGTGCGAATACAGTGGAACCAGGGACGGCTGAGCTGGGGAGGGGGGGGGAGGGAGAAAGACCAAAAAAATAACAAAAAAATAGCATTTTCGAGCTTCAAGATTTCAAAATTTTCTGGGGGAGGACCAAAGACCCCCTACTGGGCTCGCTCGTAATCCCCCCCCAAAAAAAAAATACGCTCCGCCGTCCCTGGGAACCCCCTTAATACGACCACCCAGTCGCGTTAACGATTTGCACAGCTGTTTCAAACGATAGAGAAGCGTGCTTAATCTTGCAACTTGAAGTTATCTGTCGCATAATCAAGAACCTACTGTTTTTGTCAACTCTTTTGCTATACCCTAAAGTGCGAAAGTCTATCCTTTCCGGCAAACTTCCCATTGTAAATATATTGCGGTTTATCAGCCTCTCCAATAGAAAAGGAAGAAAAACTGATTTTTTTTCAGTAGATAATTTCAAAAATGTTCAGGCGTCTAAAATACACTGGAGGATCATTCGCGTCCTCTCCTTGTACTTTAAGGATTAGCTTGCTGACAAAATTAAATTAATTGTTATTTTTTTCTGCAGTAGTCGCCAATTTTCTGGAACAAGGATTTTGCGATGACGGTGAGTTCTTGCAATGCTACAATAGCTTCAACAGTGAGACAAAATATATGCTCATCTGTGTCCCGGAATGGCCATGATTCAGCAGAGCTTTTAATGGAACAATAATTTCACAAACGATGAAGCTAGCTTTCGTAAGTTTCCTTCATGATCACGGAACTTAAATTAGTACACAAGGCGGAAATCGTTTCTTTCGATACCCAAGCCAACAGACGGTGATATCTTGTTGGCCGCGAGATTTTCCGGGCTGCGTCAAACAAAAGCTTGCGTGGTGAAGACTTTAAGCAATTGAAAGCACCTCTTGTCGTTACCAATGCGAAACAAAGTGCTCCGCGCCTGGGGAGACTGCCAAGATTAATTTGAGTTTGTTTTCATGTTTAAAGTTTGTCCCAATGGCATCACCAACATCACAGGGGAATCAACGGTGAAATTGTGTACCCTATTTCTGGTACATACGGGGCCAACGAGACGAAATGCTGGAGAATTGAAGGCCTTTTATTGGTATTGGGATTACGTATCATCGGTAAGATTTATAATTAGTGGTTTAGTCTACTAGGACGTTTAAACAATGGCGACGCCACAAACCAGTGATTTAGATGTTGAATTTAACTATTGCTGCACAAGCTTTTCGTGCTTCTTCAGATTTCCTCCTTTCGTCGTCGCTACAAAGGCGCCTTAGTCTAAGGCAGGGTTTACACGAACGCGGTTTCATTTGAAACCGCATCGTTTTCGATACGGTTACACCTTCTGTTTACACGACACCGATCGAGACCGTTGCCGAAACCGGGTCGATTTGAAAACGCTGCCAAAGTGGAGCGTTTGCAACACGATATGGTTTCATATGTCGTATAAATGGCGAAACCGCATCGATTTGAGTAAGGTTACCATTATGGCGCGAAATTTGCATTCTTTGATTCGAAATGGTGAATCTTGCACGAAGTTTAGCGCTCGCATGTGCCATCACATCACACCACATTTACTTTTCTTTTCTGAAGCGATCCAAAATATCACTATAGTTCCTCTTGACCGATTCCAAATCAACATCCTCAGACGTTTTACTGACTTTGTATTCGTTCGTTACTTTTAAAAGGAGTTCGACCTCGTCGTCAGTCCAGGTGAACAGAGATGTACTTTTCGCCATGCTAAGAAGAACAAAATGGTAGATTCTTTCTTACCGAGATCCCTTTGGTCTGTGATGACTTCGGCACGACGTAAACTCCACGAAAACGGTTCTGTTTAAACACTTGTAAACCGCATCGATTTCGATGCGGTTTCGAAATCGTAAAACCGTATATCGATATGAACCCGCGTTCGTGTAAACGCAGCCTAAGAAATTGAGAGCATGGAATGTTATTTTTTACGTGTTGTGGATGAGAGGACGAATGTAGCAAACAGCTATGAGAATCCGTTGGATTGTAGTATACGCTAGTAGATAAACCGTTGTCAGTCGTTGATTGAAAGTTTAATAATGTCGAAAAAGCTAATAAATTTTCGGAATTTTCCTAGGTGTGTTTTAGAGCCGGGCGACAAGAATTGACTGAGGTAATAAATTGG
>BLFN01000780.1:94621-99621 GCA_014634225.1 Acropora yongei | reverse complement strand
TGAGGAGTACGCTTTTCTGTTGTTTCTCCTTGATCTTCGTCTGCAAATCCTGCGAGAGAAAGAACTGGTTTAAACTGCGCAGGAGCAGAGGTATCTTCTAATGCTGTACATGTCGAGAATTTTTGTCCGGTGCAAGGGAGATTTTTTTTTTGGAATGTTTGTAGTTTTTTTTTTTTTTGGCAGCAGTCGCCAGTGTTCTGGGAAATGGATTTTGCGACCAAGGTAATTTTTTACAATACTATCATAGCTTCAACGGTGAGACAGAAGTGCTAGTCTGTGCACGAATGGTCAATCGCCGATTACTACCTATCAGAGTTTATCGGATAATACTAGCTACTTCATTGATTGCTCTTTCATGAATATTACTTGTGAGAGGCTGAATGAGAGCCAAAGGCAGCATAATTTTATTTCATGCGAGTTCAATAGAAAATATGCATCAACGTGCTTCTCAGCATTTCGGTCACTGACACCAGCGATAATAGAAATGTGGAAAAAAATAGGCACTCGTGGCGTACGTGTGGTAGTGCAGTAGATGTTGTACCAAAGGCTGTTTAGTAATAGTTGACTCAGCGCTTTATTGCATATACATATAATTTTTTGCGTGTGGTGGGGTGGGGAAGCTCAATAACACAATGACTGGTTTAGAAAAGAATAATTTGCGCATTGCAAACGCTTCAGTCTGGAAATGTCACTTTGATGCAGTTTACACTCTAGTTAAAATAACAACATAACTGAAGTTGCTTTTTCCCTGTGCAGTTGACAGTTTGGTGACGTTGCTAGTGGACGAAATGATCATCATATTTGGTAATGGAGAAGCGAGGCGTTAAGAACCGTAGACGGACGAACGCCAACGTTTCTTGAAACTAAAACTTTTACTTCATCGCTCGAAGATGCCAGATAAACAAGATACAGATTTTACTATCCTACTTTATGAAAAAAAATATTGATGCAAAAGTAAATAAATATTGCTACAACGATTTTTGCGAGAGCACAATGATTTGAATTATCTATCAAAACAATGCACTCATCAGACCAATGCGGTAGGTTGTCTAGATAGCTAGATTTGAATATTTTGAGCTCGAAACAAGTAGGAAAAGTTATAATCGAAATCGTAAATTATACGTAGCTTGTATTTCGTTAGAGTTCTGCGCTGGAAAAATTAAGTGTGGAGGAGAAAAAGATTGCCAGCAGCAACAAAATTTGCGAAATGACAACAAGAATTTTGTACCCCAAATATAATTCTTTGCCTTCACATTCTAAATGTTCGGCAAGAAACTTGTAAATTCAACACAAAAATCACATTTGTCCAACGCTTAAGGTTAACCTTTCTTGTTAAGGTCATTTACCACCAGGTAATTCGATCATTTTGGAAGTAAAAGCTGCTTGTTATTTATTTATCAGCGTCACATCTCACATAGTATTCTTCGTATTTTCTTATCATGTCCAGAGAAAGGAATTTTTGTCAATTTTGCGGTTCATTTGTTAAATAAATCCAGAGCGCTTCCAAAGACGTTTTATTTTCGTGGTTTACGCGCGCGCACGCGCTACAGGCCTATTTGCCACCAAGCACTTACTTACACTCCCTAACATAAACACGCTCAAATATCACGTAACAACTCATCAACTACTTCCTTACAAGCGCTGAAACAACAGCGAACAGAAATCAACGTTGTCCTAATGCTATGCAAACGAAAATGTTAATTTTCAATTACCAGGTTCTATTCCTGGAGTTAACGCAAGATTGCAGTGCGCGATTTTTTTTCTTTTGGCAAAAATCATTTCCTTATTTGTGCGTCTGTCCAATAGATCATAGCTAGCGACCAATCGAGACGCGTGTAGAATTAAGCCAATTGCATAGTCCTTATCGTAAAACCTTCTAACGATCAAAGATTGTTACGGTAACACCACGACCCCAGGGCCAAACGTCAGGAAGCTGTCTACAAGAATCAGACTTAAGCGAGGAGACGTATTATAAGCGGATAAAAAAAAAAAAAGAGCATTTCCTTTACCATTGTACACGTCTTTGGTAAGTAAAAAACTCAGTGATTATCAGTTCTATTTTTTTGTTCATTCAGTTGGAGTTTATCCTATTTTAAATTGAGCTCAAGCGATCGTAGCGATACTGTAAACTCCAAATTCTTTTTGGAGGGCTTCAACGTACTTATCTAGCATTCTGAGTTTGCTTTGCGAGTACTTAAATTGTTTTCTTCAAGTTAGTTGGTGTAGTTTCAAAATGAACAGGTTGCTTTCTTGCTTCTGTAGTAAACACGCTCGGTATTAATTGAAGTTTCCGCGAATGAACATTTGGAGTCCAGTGAGTTTGAATCGCAATGGAAAGAAAAAGTTCTAATACTGACGCTTCTAGTGTTATGTACAAATAATTGGTTTGAAGCAAATATCACCAGCAACCGATTCAACCAATTTATTTGACAGGCCCTTATTAAATCACTAGCGATTTAAGCAAAGACTTCGACAAAGGAAATAACATCTGACCGGCTTCAACATCCTTTTGCGTTATTGTCGTGCCAACTTTTTTCCAAATTGTTGCAGGAAGCCGCTATGACCTAGAATCTCCTCAAAACAGGTGTATCCACAATAACAAATCTTCGATGTTTTTCTACACTAAAAGGCGAACATTTTACTTTTTCGAACAACATTACCATTACAAACATTGTGCGGTTTATTAGCCGCTCTAGTAAGAAAGGAAAATTGCTTTAGTTCCAGTGGATAATTTCAAACTTGTTAAGCCGTCTTAACTACGCCGGCTGAATTTTCGCAATGTGACTCCCCTCGTTATCCTTAAGGATTAGGTTTTGACAAAATTAATGTTTTTTTTTTTTCTTCTCTGCAGTAGTCGCCAATTTTCTGGAGAAAGGATTTTGTGATTACAGTAAGTTCTTACAACACTACCATAGCTTCAACTGTAAGATAAAATATTCTGGTATGAGCATCGTAATGGCTGAATATTACGTACCTCATTAATTGCTTTGCCATTAAAGTTATTTGTGAGAGGTTGAATGAAACCCAAAGACGGAATAAATTAAATTCATGCAAGTTCAATCGAAAATCACATTAACGTACTTCTAGACCTCCAGCGGTAACAGAAATGCTGAAAAACTAGTTGAAGTTTAACTTTATGGGAACTTGTATGCCCTGAACTGAATTTCAACTTTGGACGTCGTTTCATTTTACTCTGTTTGCTCATCGTGTATTTGCACTTTTTTGTGCCATGGTCAGTGTGTTTACAGCGTACTCTTAGATCTGACAAGGAAAGCCTACCAACCATTTCCATATCAATAGCTGTCTTTATTTTCTCGCTGAGTAGTCAAATAGTATCAGCACATTTATAAAGTTGGTCCAATATTCTTCAATTAGTGATTATGATTTGGAGGCAGGTTTCTTTTGCATTTCAGAGTTCACCCATTTAGATAAAAAGCCTAAAAGAATTTTAATTAAAACCGGCTAATTGTAATATCTATAGGTCTCAAAGGTTAATATTGTTGATTGATTGCTCATGATACACAAAATCGATGGCCATCATGTTGACGCACTGCCTTTTACCTGTGATTCGGCAGAGCTTTGGAATAAATTTTGGAACAAATAGTTCCCTTTTAAGTCGCAAACGATGAAGCCACCTTGAAGTTTCCTCCGTGATCATGGAATGTGAAGGCAGGAGACGGAAATACCCTAGCAAACGGACCACGATCTCTTGTTGACCGCGAGGTTTTCACTGCTACCTCAAACAGAGTCAACCAGGGAAGAAAGGAATCGAACACAAACCGTTTTTGTGTGAGCTTCGCTATTGCTAAGTTGTCGTCTGAGGTATTTGTCTATCGATATACGAGAATGGTCACGTGATCTTCAAGAGATAGGAGAGACTTAGGTACTACAACGAGGAAGATTTGCCTCAAATATTTATTTTCGTCCCTAGACTTCCAAATCCCATAATCTTTAAAATTAGGAAAAATAAAAATTTTACAGAATTATACGCTACTTTCTTGAGATGTTGAACTGAATTTAAATGCTTTTTCTGTCAGTCTATCTACAAATGATAAAATGCATTAAAAAAGTGAAAAAAATCGAAAATGTCATACTCGATAGAAACTGGCTGAACTTTGACTTCGTGGAGCGCGCGGTCATTACTAATAACCGGCTGGATAAATCATTTATAAAATGCATTTTTTTAAGATGTTGAAGTGGATCAAGAAAGTCTGGGCTGCACTAAACATTTTGGTACCAAATTCGAAAATTTTCGAGCGAAAAAAATCGATGTAAAACATCGGACGTTTCAAAACAAGCTGTTGGCAGATGTCTCCTATCCCGCGGGCTACTTCGTCCCTTTTGGTCCTTGGAATTACTTTTGCCTTGTTCCTTTTGTGTTGTATCGTACACGCTGCGCCCAACGACCGAGAAGAAAAGAGAAATGCTGGAAATGATAATGGCGGGAATGAGCAGCATTATTCCTCATTGCAAGCCCATGTAAACAAGTTAGCGTTTGTCTTGATCAGTACTGCCCACAATAAAATTTATATCTACAGAACCTGAGTTGTGCAGTGACTTCCATCCTATCAGTCGATTAAGCTAGGCTGGTTTAAAATATCTACATTCAAGATATATTTCTAAGCCGGTACTCGTCTATCTAACATATTTGGCAGTCTTTTCTAGGAAACCTTCCGGTCAAACCAACATTTGAAACGATGAAATTACCTTAGATTAACTTGCTAATGTAATTACAATAATTATATCTCAAAGCTGATTTGCACAGATTTAATATAAGGCTTAGGTTTAGTTATAATTTCCTTATACGCTGCTTGGATTTGTAATATTGACATAGGAGTTCAAATTATTCTAAATATAAATTCCCTTGATTTCTTAATGTAGGGATAGCTTTCAGATTAACCAGAGAATAATATTTTGATTCGGCGTAAACAGGTAAAAAGATATCATCTAGCTGTTTAACACGATTTCGGTCAAAAAGTCATGCAGGTTCCTCGATTGCA
>BLFN01000780.1:72088-76942 GCA_014634225.1 Acropora yongei | reverse complement strand
AAAAAAAAAAAAAAAAAAACGCTTGTGTAAAGCGTGCAAAACTATTGCTTTCGTTGTTAAAAATGAAAATTTGACAGTTGACTTTGTACAAGGGCAAGCGGGGAGTTCAACCATGGACTACGCGGTACAATCCAGCAGGTGGTTATAGCGGGACTCAAACAAGCTGGCTTCCTGAAATCACTCAAATTATTTGAAATAATCATTGCTTAACAATGTTTGTAAACGATTTGTGTGTTAGTTTTCTTTAACTTCGATGGCCGAAGAATAAGGCTCCGGTCGGAATAACATGCACTCAGGGCCTTAAAATAAGTGAGTAGAAAGTGCTGTCTTTGTAATTACATCAGCAAATGGTTAGTCTTTCAAGTCTTCTCTGATAAGGACTATAAAGCGGAGGTCCCGTCTCACAACTCTAAGACTTGCTCATAAATAACTCTGTAATACGTTAAGGAACCCGCACACTATTCGTAAAGAGTAGAGCATGCACCGAATAAATAAGTGGCGCGCGAAAAAACCGGTATCTAGACATGAAAACGAGGCATTTTAGGATAAATAACTTTCGTTTTACAGCCTATTTTGAAGCTCTTTTTAGCCGAACGGGAAGTTTAGATCGTTTTTCGTGATCACTTCCGAAATCATTGAGCTTGTTGTGACTTAAAAGTCAAATATTTATTGTTGTGTGCCCGGTTGTACACAGAAGGGAACTGTTGATCCGGAATGGAACAGAGTTGGCCTTTTTGGTTTCCCGGAGGACCAAAATCTTCCACAAGAATAGCTGGTTAAAATACAGCGAGATGTTGGCCCACATTTTAAACTTACGGAGGCTACGAAGGTGTGCTCTGTACATTTTCTCCCAAGTCATGTGAAGAAAGGAATTGGAGGCACAAAAACGGCTTTATGTGAAGAGGCTTGTCTCGCGAGGTTTCCTTGGCGAACTTCTCCTCGAAACCGGAACCCACCAGTACTGAGAAAAACTGAAGCACCTTGTAGTAAAAAACAACGTTTGGACGAATCCCTAACCCAAGACAATGAGAAAGAATGAGACCCCAGTGATTCATTTAGCGAGTGTACAACGGAATGTACCAGTGCTTCACCAATCGAAACGATCGAAGAATCACGAGATCTATCTGAATTATTAAAGCATCAACTTCAAGGGGATGAGGCCGAAATAGCAAGACCTAAGGAACAAAGTCTACTTAAAATCTCGCAGGTTCTGTGTGGAAAATATGACAGAGGATGACTCGATTTCATTCTACACTGGATTTCCAAACATGGAGACTTTCCAGGCAACCTTAACATACTTAAATCCAGGTAAACACGGCGAAAACATTCGTTACTGGCTTTCGTTTGAATCTAAGGTTAAAAAAGTCATTATGATGGGGATAATCACCAAAACACTATAACCAAGTGTGGACGAGGTAGAACACTAAAACCAATTAAGAAGAATTCTTTTTGGTTATGTGTCATCTCCGACAAGGGTTTCCAGAGCAACATTTGGCATTTTTATTTCGTATCTCCCATTCTCGCTTATAAGAATTTTTATATCCTGGATAAATTTCATGTACCTTCGTTTTAGTACTATTTACATTTGACCAGCCCGTGACGACATTGAGAAACCATGGGCCCGTTTCTCGAACATCCTGAGAACTTTTCAGTTTCGAAAAGCAACCGTTCATCAGTAGGATGCCCAAAATATGTGCAATTCTACAATTGGTTTCGGCTCCATTAAATCCTATACCAACTACAGAACATTTCAGGAGGAGCCACTCACATTGTGAGCACAGTTACGGAAAACACATATATATGAGTGAGGAAAATATTGCAAAATAAAATTAAGACGTTATTTAACGAACTAAATACACACGTCAATTAAATTAATAAAAAAATGCACGCGCACAAAATAAAATTGCGCTCGCATTATGGCCGACAAGGGTTGTACGGTTGACGATATTATTACTTCCACTGGGTGTCTCATTGAATATCCCTCCATTTCTCGGCCATTATGAGCACCAGAAGATGTAGTTATTCCTTCTTTAAGGATTCATGTTGAACGAGCCATCAACAAATAAAAAATTTCCATATTTGGGACCGAGTAACACCCCTTACCCTATTTCGTACATAAACCAAATGTATGCAGTTTGTGGATTTTTGTGTAATGTCCAAGATCCCATTTTATCATAATATTGAATGTATCACATGTTAATATCCTGTTGAAGTAAATAAATTCTCATGAGGCTTAGGATCATTGTTAGTCTTTCTACTTTGGGGGGGGGGGAAGGGTGATTGGGGGAGCAGTATTAATACATAAGCAAATGGGAGTTTGCTTGTACAAATTCGCTTATTTGTTGCTGCATATCAACAATTTAATCCCTCTCGCTGTTTTTCATTTTCACTCAATTTCGTCTTTTTAACAATTATATCCAAAATCCAAAATAACACGCTAAAAACGTTTCTACGAGACATTGCAGTTGTTCCATGCAAAAAACGGCTCGAAAAACAGCTAATATTCTGAAAAAAAGACCATTTTGAAAATTGGCAAAAATGGCCACCAAGAAATGGCTATAGCCCTTTTGGGTCCAAAATGAAAAAAATTAATGCAAAAAAGTGTGCTAACTTTTTTCGCGTGCGTCCGTCATTGTTTTGGCCTTTCCTTCAGCAATGCATGTGGTCGGCCTGGTGTAATCTTCTGAATGGACAACTGATTGATGAGACCACATAACAGTAAAAACAGGCAGTAGTCAAATTGTAGGGTCCAATTGCTGAAAACTGGTAAAACTATTTAATATTCGTTGTATCAGAATATTTCAAGTTGGAGGTGATGCGTCCGGTTTTTACCGCTTTTAGACTTTGGATGGATGTTTATTTTGAGGAGACAATAAGATTCTTTGAGTTTTAGGATTAAAATTTTTGTTTATTTGTTACACCCAAGTCTGCAGGCTTGGAACGTTTAATGGCAAGAAGTGTAGCCTAGACAGGCCTTAGTTGAACTGCAATTCTCATTCTAATTGTTCCATTACTATTCAACGAAAACGAAAATCGCCTAGAGCTAGTTATGAGAGTCTACTTTGTAATCCATTGCTCCTTTTTGTTTCCCTAGAATTCGGCCCTTGGCTCATTATGAATTTTCATTAACAACTTCCTTCAGAATTGAACCAAATAATAAATGATCTTGAGAAAGCTGATGGTGGACGTGGAACAGAGGGAGGAGTTCTGAGACTTGAGAGAAACTACCCTTCTTAGTGGTGATGTCTCTTTAGAAACACTGGATATACACGTTAAGCGTATGATCCCCGCCTTCAGTACGCTGGGTACAATCAGGAGTTTAGAACGCAAGTAGTACAGTATAAGAGCCTTTGACCGTCTGATCGAACTGGGTGTTAGTGGTGAGAAGCCTTTACCCAGACCAAGAAGGTGGAGGAACTTGGAGAGATCTCGAGAGAGAAGGATAAAGAAGGGGACTTGTTAAGTGAAAGAGGTGGTTTTGACACAGTTGTCTTCGTGCCAGCGACGACGGGTACCAGCTGAAAGAGTGATATTGAGAAAACGAGTTTAAAGATGAAAGTGGTGAACAGAGCAGGGTTAACCCTGAAACCGATTTTACAACGGTCAGACCCATTTAAAGGCAAAAGGTGTGATGACAACAATAGTGTGATATGTAGCACTAACGGAAAAGGGCCTTGTCGTGCTGTCGGTGATGAACTAGCTGGCAAGAACTGAGGTCATAAATACGTCGGGGAAATCTCCATCAGTGCCACCTGTTTTTGTTCTTACCACATTTTGTTGTCATCTGTGATCTATTGCTGAACAGACGCACGGCAACGTGCCGGGAATCTTTGTTAACATACCATGCCCAATGCAAACAAAGTACGTCACACACGCCGATCTCGACCCAGTTTCTCCTCGGCTGTTTGACGTTAAGCTCCCTGCTATAAACCTTACAACGCTCTAAGATTGTTTCATTGACGCCACGACCCCAGACTGAGCCAAACGTCAACAAGCTGTCTGCTTAACTTACGCGAGGAAACGTATTATTATCCGAACAAAAAAATGGTTTCTTTTAACAGCATTTCCTTTACTATTTTACACATCTTTGGTAAGTAATAAAATCAGTGATTATTAGTTTATCCTTATTTCAGTCGCAGAACACAACTATCTCAGCGATAGCTAAACACCAAATTCTTAGTTTTTCGGAGTGCTTCAACCTATCTAGCATTTTGAGCCTACTTTGCAAATACCTGAATAGGTTTAAAGCCTTGTAGTTAGTTGAACTGTCTATTTTCCTGCTCATATGGTTAACACGCTTGGTATTAAAAGAGGTTTTCGCGCAAGAATTTTGGGTTCCGATGAGTTTTCCCAAAGAAAATGCTCCATTACACTGAGGCTGATAAAATTTAACTTCTACTATTATCGGCTAGTGTTGGATTTGAAGCAGCCATCGCCCGGTACGGATTCAGCTAAGTGATTTGGACTGAAGGTCGTCAATAAATCATTAGCGATTTGCAAACGAAAACAATCTGACCTGTTTCAACTTCTTTTTGCGTGCCTCAGTCGTGCTAACGTTTTTTCAAATTGTTGCAAACCATAGAGAAATGCGCTTAACCGTCAAACTTAATGGAAGGGAGTTTAAGCAGCCACGAAGCCTACGGCAGATAAAACGGAACTGAAAAACCAACATTAGCGCAATGATGACTATTTAGTGATTATTGCTTTTTGTTTGTATTCTATATCGTTGACAAACTACGCTACAACTGGACAGGTAGGAGCGCCGTATAATGAAAATGAAATATAGAAAATGAAAGATTTACTGTTGAGTGTTCACGTTATCGTTGAAACCTTAAATTTGGAAATTTCATGTTG
>BLFN01000780.1:24962-27462 GCA_014634225.1 Acropora yongei | reverse complement strand
GTTTAACTTTTACCGTAATATAAAAAAAACGCTTCTTTAGAAATTAGTTAACCTAGAATCTGTCGCTGAATTTTACGGAGAACAGTGGCACTACGAAAGCTAATCCTGATGACTAACCCAAGCAACATCTTGGGTGCATAAAATTACAGTGAATAATACGTACTATGACTCTAAGGGAACTTTCCTCTCATATCTTGGCTCCAGCACTGTTGGCGTAAGCCCATCCAGATCAGCTTCTTCCCGTTCACCATTTTCTTTCTCGTCGTCTTCAATGGTTCATCTTGATACGGCGTTCTTCGACCGTAAACCACCGCAATATCTTCGTCCTCGTAATCCACGAAATCTTCTTCCTCGGGGTCACTAGATGCAAGATTGCTACTCATTTCTGAATCGCTAGACATACGTTTCCACAAAGGGTGATGAATATTTGTTATCGCGACTATAAAGCTTGAACTTCTGTCCCCAACATTACATCACAAGACAGCATTTCGCTTCAAAACTCGGCCAATTTTTCGGACATTTCTAAAGGAAAATTGCCCAAATTTAAATGTCCATAAAATCGCCAATTTTCATTGTAGGGATCTAAAACTTTGGGATTGTGCATTTCGAGCTTGAAATTTTCGAATATCCCATTAAAAAATTTCGCTTCATAGGAACTCTAAGCTATTTTTACCCTAAAGATAGCAACAGCCGTCCTTCAAGGCACTTAATGATGATTTGTATCTTCAGCAAACTAAGCTTCGTACAATTTATTTTCAGAATAAACATATCAGTTAGGATGCTTCAAACGTAGCGTGAACTTGACAGCTTCAGTCAAACTTCAATTTTATTAGGAGGCGGGCTGGCTTCTTCAAAGCCTCCAGTTGGTTGGTTTACTTTTAAAAATATTCTTGTCAACACTCCATATTGACAACAAGCTCCAGTTGCTAGCCAAGAACTCTCTTCATTCAATCATGGAATTACAAATCCATGAACTTTCTCTAATATGAAAGACGAAATGGTGTCGAGTGAACCCTTTCAATAATGATGTAGGTGATGGTTGCTTGGCAACAGGTGAAGGGACCAGCGAAACCAATTTTAACAGTTGTTCTTTTAGCTCAAAGGTTGGAGCATCTGACCAGCATTGCCAACAAGCCCCAGTAAGACCTCTCTTCATTCAATCATGGAATCCATGAACTTCCTCTAATATGAAAGATGAAATGGTGCTAATACACCTATGCATTAAAGATGTAAGTTGCTTGGCAACAGGTGAAGGGAGCACAGAAACAAATTTTACCAGCAGTTGTTGCAGATCAAAGTTTGGAGCATCTGACCAGCATTACGGAGGTCGTGGGCTCAATTCCTCTCTGGAACTCTGACAATCTTTTCCGTGGGTTCTTCATCCATTGCCAAGAAAACATTACTAATGTTGACAGCGATATAGCCAATAAGGCAGCCTTAGTTGGAGCAGAAGACAACTTGTTAACAACTCATGCGGTCACAAAATTACACTTAGTCTACAAGCACTGTCCTTCCTTTAGTGGAACCAAATGCAGAATGTACTGAAATAGGGAAGGCACCGTACAAATCCAAAGTTGTGTGTGAAGGTTTCCTGTCTCTTGTTTTGACTTGATTTGCTCCAATCTATTTTTTGTCACTCTCAAGTTCTCGCATTTCATTTGTTGTCCACGTATGTCTTTTTAAAAGGCTCTTGCTTAAGTCTACGGATCTAGTCACAGACTAATTTAAGTTTGGTTTTCTATATGTTTCCTGTTCTTTGACCCAAGCCGGTTATTAAGTTATCAGTTGTGTTACTTATTTCATTGTTATGCTAGATACATTCATTATCATGATTTCTAGACGCTTTATTACGACGTTAAACTACTCCACGAAACTTTTATACAAAGAGATGAAAACTTCTAATCTCGTTTGCAAAACCCCACAAAAACAAATTCCCAGTAAAACCACTGACAAGGCCTGTTTGACTTGTTTTTCAAACTCGTTTTGTCCATAGGGGGAGGGGTACGCTAAGGACACAGGAATCCCGCACTAATCAAGCGCGTTTTATTAACTCTAAGGCATACAAAAAGAATGTTCAATGTCAACTTTATGAATTCATAAACCTGTAACAATAACAATCTATATCAGTCCTTGGCAGTTAATGCTTTATCAACAAGTTGACAAGTTGATAGTCATTTTTCTGTATGCTATGGCACTAGCTTGTGAATGGGGCGAACGACACTTTTGTTCCTACATTGAACTTTAGTCACCCACGCGTGTGGCCATCTTTGTCTGCATATGAAGCAATAATGCGACCTAACGGTCAGCGTCCTCTTTGAAGATTTGCCTCAAAAGCGAGAACGACATCTCCTCCTTTAAGATCCTTCCCTATTTTCCTCCATTTCGGTCATCGATTAACCCTTTGCCGTCCAAGAGGTTCCCCATTGACGAGTAAAATCGTCTGGCGTTAGACAGAGTAAAATCTATAAGTGCCCTGAGCACTCATTCGAACGGGAAAGGG
>BLFN01000780.1:17500-20000 GCA_014634225.1 Acropora yongei | reverse complement strand
TTTTTTTTCCTTATTTTCTCCTCTCCAGCGTTTTTCACCTTCTTCTCAGTAGGTGAAACATGAGTCTCCTAGAAACAAGAGTGCGGGACAGGCTACGTCCTCTCTGGTTCTACTACATTTAGGCTTGCCCCGCCAAGCTTGTGAACCTCTTTCCCCATTCCCGTTATTTATTTTTTGGTTCTCTGCTACCGTGAATACAAGTGATACTTCTAGAAATATTACCTGCATGCATGCCTACTGTCTCGTCAGTCGCGGACCCTTCTCATAACTCTGGATTAAAACAGCAACAAAATATTATACCTATACATTTTTTCATGAGAACATTTCTAGGACCTTTCATCTTTTTTCTGATATCTCAGCGATCCTCCCTTTCAGATTACTCTAAAAGTTGCGATTCGCAGCCTTCCCCTGGTCCCCGTTCTATTACTTTTAAACACTGAAGTCACTATTTTTCTATTTCGTCCTCTCCAGCCGCCGAGGCAGTCGTTTTAGGGGAAGTGTATTTCACCTTCTCAATTGGCGAAATGCGAGTCTCCTAGAAGAGAGTGCGTGACAGGCTACGTCCTCTCTGGTTCTAATAAATACACTTAGAATTTCCCCGCCCAGCATGTGAACTTCTTTCCCCATTTCTCCCGTTATTTCTTTCTTTTTTGTCCAGTACAATGGAAGTGGCGCTTCTAGACATATTACACCTCATTTAATTGTACTTCGTTTTCTTATTTCTGTTGTTAGAGGGTGAGTATTGAAGTGTAATAATTTGTGTTTACGTGTGTGGTTGAAACACGCTCGTACAATTTTCATGTTACGAGTTGGCTACTGTCAGGAAAGGAACAAGTGAGAGTAGAAGAGTTTTGAATTTTGCAGTATATTGATTGTTGTGTGTAGACCTTAGAATGTTTTCATTGTAAGTGTTTGTGCTTATAGAAATAATACATCGAACTTTACACTTTCTTTCCTTTTCGCTTTATTCTCCTATAGCCTTGAAGCGAATTCCTAAACCCCAAGGTGGGTAATGTGGTATTTTTGTAGCCCGTAGTTCCTTGTTTGTTGGATTTGTTGTGTGATTGGGTTTATTTCATGTAAGTGAATACTGCGTGCGTACAATATTTTCGTGTTGTATTTGGCTGGCAAATTTATTTCTCACAGATAAGTCGATGAAAAGCGTAAAAATGGTCGAAAGTTTTATTGAAATTGCTCAACTGAGCAAACAGAAGAAAACATTCTTTCGGTCATTTTTTGAATACGCTCGGCTCTTTTTGCAACAGCTGTCGGGTGACGTTCCCTTCGTTCATTCATTACTACCTAGAAAAATTTGTTGTTCACATTGCTGATTAGAGAAAAATAATTTTTTACAGCTTGAAACCTAGGTCTGCTGTCGTGGCTTTATGATTTATGACTGGCACGTAAAAGCATTGAGAATTCCTGTGAGCTGCGGGTTTGTTTCCATAGTCTCACTGATTGAAATTCCATTTCTGAAAACCGCGCAGAAGTCGTTCATGTGTAGAGCTACCTTGGTTCAACAGTGGCACGAAGGTCATTGTTTTAGAGGAAGCGTATTTCACCTTCTCCTCAGTGGGTGAAATGGCAGGCTAAGCCTGAAATTTTGTCGTTCGAAATGGGAATTACATTCTCTATGATTTCCGTGGACAAATTTCTGGTCCAAAGACACTATTCTTACTGCATAATTAATTAGCTTATTGCAAAACATGCTGTGATTCCATCGCACCCCCCCATTTTCGCCCGTGCTGGTTACACCGGTAATGTTTTGCGCCATTTGGGGTTTAAATTGGGTTTCTCCGCTTGAGGCGTGGTGTATCGTCCTGTACTCCACAAAGACTGTCGTCTTTTGCGAAACGCGCCCACCTCCCCCTGGTGGCGGTCGCCAGGCTCCTTATATGCGCATATCCTCGTTGCACTCTTCCCATAACTTAATCTCATGCGATGAGGTAATGCGCATGCACTGAGGATATGGTACTATTAGTTTCCTGGAGTCATTTTTTTTCTATTTCGTCCTCTCCAACGCAATCGTTTTAGAGGAATTGTATTTTACTTCTCAGTCGGCGAAATAGAAACGAGTGCTAGAAACGAGTGCGTGGGAGGCTACGTCCTCTCTGGTTCTAATACACTTAGGCTTGCCCCGCCCAGCTTGTGAACTTCTTTCCCCAATATGCAGTTATTTCTCTCTTGGTTTTCTACTACTACTGTGAATACAAATGACACTTATAGAAATATTAGACCCTAAATAATTTTACGTCACCGCGTCTTATTTCTACTGTAGAAAATACGTTCGTTCGTTATAATAATTGTTGTTTCGCGACCACAGAATGTTTTCAAAGTTTCTTTGCTTCTAGAAATGCTACATTGTAGTTAACACTTCTTCACTTTTTCTTCATTTTCTTATAGCACGTCTTCTAGGAGCGAGTAGCATTGACCAAGGTGGATAATGTGGTATTTTTGTAGCACCTAGTTCCTTATGTATTGAATGTATTGTGGGGTTGAA
>BLFN01000779.1:1644041-1646541 GCA_014634225.1 Acropora yongei | reverse complement strand
AGTCGTCAGGCTTCTCTACACAAGTCTTAAGAATTGTGTTCATAACTACTAGGGTCATAGCTTTACTGGCTGAAGCTCTTTTCATATCATAGTAAGCCAATTAGTTCAAGTAGGGTTTACAGTTGTTAGTGTGAAGAGAAAAAGAACAGCCAGCTGTGTAGCTGAACCACAACTCTGGGGGTCATTCTAAATCGACTCACAAGACCAGGTTAAAAACATCGGAAAGCATAGAACGTAAGATTGCCATATTAAATATGACGTAGTCATCGCGACCGAAAATGAATAAGACAGCGATATCGTTGCAGTGCTAGACAAATTGTGTCCGGGCTGGCTTTGAACATTCAAAACGTTTTCCATATTAAAGGAAAAATCAAAACACCTCTTAAATTTCAAGTACCAATTTTGTACTGTCCGTGTTAACTTGTTGTTTCTGTTTCTACGACAAAAGCATTTAACGACTGCGTGCTTAAAGAAAAATATGCCTTTCACCCTTTTATTTAAGTGAGGGTCTTTTGTTGCAATAATTGCAATTTTTCACCAAAACAGTGTTTTAGTCTATGAACTTTTTTAGTACATTTGAAGTATTTTTCGAGGTTTTGAGAGAATTAAGAAGTCACACTAGATTGCGGCTCCGACATAGTGGTTTTAATTCTTAATGCCATTAGCATCATACAACCCCTTTGTGGAACTCAAAGAGGACTGGCTTTTCACTCGCCTGCCTTGAGTTTAGTTTCCATTAAACTGTTTTGACACAAGATGGGGGACCCTGTTATCCCCCCAACAGGATCACGAACGAAAAAGGAAAATAATAACAACAACTGACAAAACTAAAGTTAACTGAGATTGAATCAAGTTGTAACAATTTTGCTTTCTTTCTTTTGCAGCGTAACTGTCAACTTTGAAACACCGTATTAGTCTTGACAGTTGTTTTTAAATAGAGAAATCTGTATTCGTTAGACTTTGCATAGTATGATTTAATTTCAAACATACGAATCCCTATATTTCGGCATCATTTTTAAAGGTACTAGTTCTTATACTTACCAGCAGTGCCACTTGAGTACTCTGGCATTGCAACAAGAATGGATAACAAAGACAGCACTTTTAACATCATTTTTGCTGCAGAATAAAAAGGAATGTCAGCACATGTAACATTTGATTTAACGTTTTTGTTTGTTCACAAGGTTACTTTGTTTTGCTTACTATTAACACAGTTAATTAACGGCAAGAAAATCAAAAGTTTCGATATGTCCTTAATTTTGGAACTTTTGTGAGGCTTAATTCGATGGCATATTAGTTTATTCGTTTCTTTTAATTTTTTTTAATGCTAATGTTAGGAAATTGTAATCTAATGAAAAAAAATATTTGGCTACTGTTTTATGTTATTCTCTTTTTTGTCGCGAAAAGACGAATTCTGGACAATAACATGGACACTTAAAGAAAACAGGAATGATTATTTCCACAGTTTTCTTGCGATTACTATATTTTTCATGACTAAAAACTATAGTGCGTCCAGATGTTTAGGATCTTACGATTTATGTGCGGTGTAAGACGCACCAGTGACGTCACATACTTATGAATCACTGTCCTGGAGGAACAGTGGGCATGGGGAAGGGGGAAAGTGGGCACAGAGAAACAGTAGACAGAGAGGAACAGAGGAACAGTGGGCGCGGAGGAACAGAAGGTACAATAGGCACAGAGGAACAGTGGGCACAGGAACAGTGGGCACAGAGAAACGGTGGGCATAGAGGAACAGTGGGCACTGAGGAACAGTGAGCACAGAGGAACGGTGGGCACAGAGGATCAAGAGGCACAGAGGGACAGTAGACATAGAGGAGCAGTAGCACAAAGGAACAGTGGGAACAGAGGAATAGTAGGCACAGAGGAACAGTGGGCACAGAGGAACAGAAGAACAGCGGGCACAGAGGAACAGAGGAACAGAGGAACAGTGGGCACAGAGGAGCAGTAGGCACAGAGGACAAGTGGTTAAGTTGTTTTTTCTTTCTCGTTCTTTTTGCTAATTACAGTCGACTGTCGATAACTCGAACCCTCAAGGTAAATTGAAAAAGGTTTGAGTAATCGTGACTTGAAAACCAAAGACCGGAAATAAGAAAAAACATTGTCTACTGTTTGTATGTTCATACAGTATCCATTTTAATAATCAACTGAAAATTGAACGATTCATTTCTAAACTTAATTACTATAGAAATCAGAACGTAACGACACGTGAAACAACCGATCATAATTACAAAAATGAATTTAAGCATTT
Source organism: Acropora yongei (assembly GCA_014634225.1). Lineage (NCBI taxonomy): Eukaryota > Metazoa > Cnidaria > Anthozoa > Scleractinia > Acroporidae > Acropora > Acropora yongei. The sequence goes on along the minus strand of BLFN01000779.1, from coordinate 1,644,275 downwards.
GATCTCACATTACTGAAATGTGCTCCAGTAGATATAGTTGCATCTGGCCATCTTTTAGTAATTTCGGACTCTGTTCCCGTCGATGGCTAAATCTTTTGTGCCTCGGGTAATTGAAGATTTTTTGTAGTAGAGCGTAGGATGAGTATCCGCTAGTTCGGATAGTTTAGTTACTTCCACTCATTTCGACTTCTACCTCAATCTCGAGATACATGTATTTCATTTCATCCAGAACCA
>BLFN01000779.1:1480406-1482319 GCA_014634225.1 Acropora yongei | reverse complement strand
CTTTAGATGACGCAAATCGATCAAAAATCGATAACTAATCTGTACAATCCTATTGGTAAGCTTACCAACAGGAAACATCGATAAAGATTTTACGCACGCCTATTGGCTAGCTTTGCAATTTGTCGCTACAATGAGAAACAAACCCGACTGGATTTTTACCGTGGTATGCCACAGGCATCCCACGGAATGATAAAAATTTAGGGTAAAATATTAATACAGGTAAAAGGCATGCATTACGTCTATATTAAAAAAGGCATGCCCTTTGTCTATATCAATTTCCTACATACGCCTTTTCCTCATACCTAAATTGATATCATTATATTATATATATATTATTTATTTGTGGAAACTACACAATCTCGCATTAAAAGAAGTACATTTAAAAAGTCGCGAAAATCCAACAGAAAAACTCTGTAAATCGTATACGAAGACTCGAAATTTCATAATATACAGCCTCTAAGTGAGAATAACTTAGAAATTCGCTTGCAGAAAATTCCTAAAAACTCGCCTCTAAAACTCGTCGCACTCTAAGCACCAAGCAAAATTGTTCGCCTCAAAACCTCTTCACAAAGTACAAAAACTCTAGACTTTTTTACTTGACTCTTGTAACTGTCCTTATCCCAGTTCACAAAGCAGAAAGACTTAAGTTCTTCCTCGTTCATAAGGAGCCCATAAGGTCGAACCTCTATCGCCATTAATATCTTAAGTTAACTCTTTTCCGAGTACATTTATAAATAGAGCCATTTTCTTCTGTAATGCGCTCGAATCGCATGAATGCACTTGCTGCCTGCTGTTTAACGTAAGACAATACTACTGTCATTTCTGTGTTTTCATTAGCTTTTGCCTCTACCAGCGCGCGAAACCTCCTAAGGGAACCGTTCTATTTATAAATCTACTCAGGGTTGAATCCAAGGGCTTGTGTGGGAGATAGAGGCTCCCTCTAATGGGCTCCTGCGTTTACCAATTCCATTCGATATAGTTTTTGGATGTCACGCAACGCTCCCTCAAATAGTCTTATTGGAGGGAGAGTTACATGACATCGTTGGAACGAGTTCACTCGATACAAAACTACCAAACTCTGACACAAAAAAAGGAATGAGTGGCATGCATAAAACACATTTTCACGTAACTCGACCCAAAACAACGTGAAATTCTCAAATTGAAGGTTTTGTCCAAAACGCAAGCAATTCCTTATCCCTTCTCTTAGCTAAAGCCCGTTCTGTTCGTATCAACAGCCTTATCGGAAATTTAACGAGGGTGAGCGGCAAGAAAGAAGAGATAAAACGGAACTTTTATCCTCGGGTGCTCACGTCCTCCACATAAGCTCAACTTTGGTCCATTTCACGTCGGTCGAGAACAGAAAAGAATTTGTACAAAAATTTAAGGAGAATTTGCGTTGCGTTCAGAGGAGCTTGAAAAGCGCATGTGCGGGGCGTGCCGGAAAGTATGTAAATAGCACGTGCCGAACGTGCAGAGCCAATTACATTCTTTTGAGCTTCCACGCAATCGTACGATCATTCTCGACTCCAGGATTTTGGGACCTGATCCTGATAATATATTAACTAGCCTTTGAGAAAAAATAAAAAACTAGCTACACGATGTCAACCCTTTCATTTTTCCCTGCGACACGATCATATTCGTTCTTTCTTTCATTGATTTCGCAGTACTCATGCTGAACATCAGGCTGAAAAAAAGGAAGCGTATTACGTTCAGAGAAACACTTGCAGATAAAATTACACATTTCCCGCACACTCGTCTTCCCCTCCAACAACAACAACCCTAGTTAACGCATGTCCTCCATCGTCCAGTTGGGTGTCAAATTTGCTTTAAGAACAGAGCACAAGTGAAAAAAAATGTGTGTACACCTAGAGAAAGTTGAAAGCTAAGGATGAAAGCAATGAGAACTATTCAAA
>BLFN01000779.1:1434183-1436359 GCA_014634225.1 Acropora yongei | reverse complement strand
TTCATGGCAACTTCGTCGACTGAGTTATCAGGCTCCTGTTCTGCGTGAAGTTTTTAGCCTAATGCGGGTTTCCAGACATATTTATACAGGTGGTATCCCCGAAAACCTCTCTGTTTATGCCTACACGATCTCCAGTCCAGGCTCAGGCCCAGACTCCTCACAACATGTAAAGCTTAGCTCCGCCAAAGCACTTCTTCGTTTGGTGTTTCAATGCTGAAGGAATTTCAATTTTATGGCATGTTTCAAAGTGATAATCTTGAAAAATCGGATCGAAAGAACGTTTTAAGTTAAAGATGGTGAAAATTTCAATGAACAAGAAGGTACAACAAGTGACATTTCGCTTTTTTTAGACTTGATGATGTGAAAGATAGCCACAACTTCTATGTCAGTGTTTCGAAGCCTTGATTGTTTGTCCTTGGTTGTTTGTAGCAATACAACTTTACTGAAACTTCAGAGTGTTGTTTTTATTTTTTTCCAAATTCCGCGCTTCGAAATCGGGGGTGAGGCTTATCTATGGATGTGGCTTATACACGGACGTTTACGGTATACTGTGATACTATTTCTACCAATATTATTATTGGTACGTGTCTGATGATCACAAATTAGACAACAAACCTTAAGCTTCTTTGAAGAAGGATAGTACGTCACTGTGTACAGCCTTTTGATCACTGGGGATAGTTTCCAACTAGTACGTTCTCCCCAGCGTACAGTGAACTGTCCATTTTCTAATCCAACCCTGAAATTTAAGGGGGGGCGAGGGGTTGCTGAAAGCACAAAAGAAATCATTCTACACATCACAAAAATTAATTATTTTACTGTGATCAAGTTAAAATTATGTAGCTAAATTCCCCTCTACAATTTTATAAGCCAAGATCAGTGTATATAAATAGAGAAAAGTTATTGAAGTGAAGGAAATCTCCCGTTAACTTGTTCAGCACTTAACACATAGATGGCTGTTTGCTTGTGTTGACAGGTGCCTACTCAGTGTTCTCCCTAAGTTTTAGCTCAGCAGGTAAGGAACAATTCCTGACCAGCATCTTTTAAAACAACTTATATGGTTTTAGTGAACCTTCAAGAGGTTGCAGGCGGTAAGAAGTTCTTAGAACTGTTGCTTGAGGCGGTAAATTTTACCGGTTACCACCTGATAATGAGAATACTGCCTGCTATTTTAATTTCTGCTTGAAATCTGCCTCTCCTTTGACTAGTCCAGTTTTCTTGAACCAAAATATGGATTGATATGCACCTATCACAGCTGTTAAAAACCAGCCAATCAGCAGAACATAATTATCGTGCTTCGTAAGATAAGGTGTAAGAAGTGAACCTCATCATCTTAAGAAGACTAAAAGTATGACGTCAAAACATCACAATCCACTTCAAATGATGACATTCTGAGACAAACAATAATATTTCAACATTGCTGTGTTCATCATGATTCAGTAACCCAAAACCATTTTGTATAGCACACTCAGTTACACCTCAGTTACCCAGACACACAAGGACCAAGATTTTTGAACAGTGATTTCAACTCTTACCTACATATCCACCCACAATGTCGGCATGAATACAAGTCTTATTTTTTCCTGCTACATTGGAAGCCTCTACACAGAGGTTATGTTCACTGAATTGCCCTAATGGCCCAAGAAACCAGAAGTCACTCTCACTCAACACACAACGAAACTCTTTGCTTGGGCTAACCACATTTGTTACATGACAATCAGGACTTGCACTATTTCTACAATCAGAATAATCTTTCAGGCATAATTTCACTGTGTAGTTCACTGGCAATCCTCCATTATCCTTTGAAGCTGTCCAGAGAACTCTAAACTTCCTGTTATCCCCTACCACACCAATAACACTTCTGCTCAAATTGCGTGGTGCACTTACTGTCCCTGTGGTAGAGAGAGTGAGAGAAATAATTTTTTAAATTCCTTGTTTTCTAAAATAGTCACTTTGAACAAATTGATGCAACACACTTTGATAAAGGAAGTAATTAGCGTTGACTTTTAACCCCAAGACCAGGGGTTTTTAATAATAATAGCCGGGTAGCGGGTAGATCTACCTGATTGTAACGAGCTGAATACCCACTTGTAGCTGCAAACAAAGGTCAAGTAAGACTTTCGGCTACAAATTCTTGCTAAAAAAGTTGGCAAAAATAAGTCCTGTTTTAAAGAAAACA
>BLFN01000779.1:1364546-1369546 GCA_014634225.1 Acropora yongei | reverse complement strand
TGACGACGACGTCAGATGCAGTTAGTGGCGATAAACGGACGCTCGAAAGAGTAGACGACGAAGATGTGACGTCAGGGTTAATTGAAAACGATGAACGGACACTAGAAACAATTGATGACGATAAAGTGATGTCAGATATAGTTGACGATGATGATGTGACGCCAGAGACAAATGATGATAATGATGCGACGCCAGAGAAAGTTGAGGACGATAATTTAACGCCAGAAATAGTTGATGACGATGATGTCACGCCAGAAACAATTGATGACGGTAATTTGACGCCAGAAACAGTTGGGGACAACAATGTGACGCCAGAAAAAGTTAAGGCCGATGATGTGACGCCAGAAACAGTTGATGAATATGATGTGACACCAGAAACAGTTAAGGACGAGGATGTGGCATTAGAAACAGTTGATGACGATAATGTGACGCGAGAAACAGTTGATGATGTGACGCCAGAAACTGCTGATCACGATGATGTGACGCCAGAAACATTTGTCGACGATGATATGACGCCAGAAATAGTTGATGACGATAACATGACACCATAAACAATTGATGACGATAATGTGACACCAGAAACAGTTGATGACGATAAAATGAAGCCAGAAACAGCTAAGGACGATGATGTGATGTGAGAAACAGTTGATGAATATGATGTGATGCCAGAAACAGTTAAGGACGATGATGTGACAATAGAAACAGGTGATGACGATATTGTGACACGACAAACAGTTGATAATGTCACGCCAGAAACAGTTGATATATCGCTAGAAATAGTTGAAGACGATAATTTGACATCAGAAACAGTTGAGGATGATAATATGAATCTTAAATTAGTCGTTGACAGTGATGTGACAACGTTAACGGAAACAGTTGATGAGGATGATGTGACAACATAAATAGTTGAGGACGATTGTGTAACGCAAAAACAGTTGATGACGATGATACGACACCAGAAAGAGTTGATGCCGCTGATGTGACGCCAGAAACAGTTAAAGACGACGACTTGACGTGAGAGATAAGAACAATAATGTCACGCCGAAAAGAATTGAATTGTTGAATTGAATTGTTGATGAAGATGATTTGACGCCTGGGAAAGGAGATGACAAAAATGTGACGCCATAAACATTTGATGACGATGATAAGACGCGAGAAGCAGTTGAGGACGATAATGTGACGTTAGAAAAAGTTGATGACAATAATATGACAGAAACAGAAACAGTTGATGAAGACAACGTGACACCAGTAACAGTTGAGGACGATGACTTTACGTAAATGAATGTTGATAAAGATGATTTGATGCCAGGGACAGTTGATAACGACAATGTGACGCCAAAAACACTTGATGCCGATGATGCGACGCTAGAAGCAGTTGACGAAGATAAAGTAACGCCAGAAACAGTTAACGACGATGATGTGACGCCAGAAACAGTTGAGGACGACGACTTGACGTGAACCATTGTTGATGAAGATGATTTGACGCCAGGGACAGTTGATGACGAAAATGTGACGCCATAAACATTTAATGGCGATGATGTGACGCCAGAAACATTTGATGAGGATGATGTGACAATGGAAACAGTTGATGACATTGATATGACGCCAGAAGCAGTTGAGGAAGATAACGTGACGCCAGAAGCAGTTGATGACAATGATATGACGTCAGAAACAGTTGATGAAGATAAAGTGTCGCCAGAAATAGTTGAGGACGACGACTTTGCGTAAGAGATTGTTGATGAAAATGATTTGACGCCAGGTACAGTTGATGACGAAAATGTGACACCAGAAAGAATTGATGACGATGAAGTGACACCAGAAGCAGTTGAAGACGATAATGTGACGTTAGAAACAGTTGTTGACAATGATGCGACGCCAGAAACAGTTGATGAGAATAACATGACGCCAGAAACATTTGAGGACGACGACTTGACGTGAAAGATTGTTGATGACGATGATGTGACACCAGAAGCAGTTGATGAAGATAAAGCGACGCCAGTAACAGTTGACGAAAATGTGACACTATAAACATTTGATGGCGATGATGTGACGCCAGAAGCAGTTGAGGACGATAATGTGACGCTAGAAACAGTTGTTGACAATGATGCCACGCCAGAAACAGTTGATGACGATAACATGACGCCAGAAACAGTTGAGGACGACGACTTTACGAAGGAGATTGTTGCTGAAGACCATTTGACGCCAGGGACAGTTGATGACGAAAATGGGACGCCAGAAAGAATTGATGACGGTGATGTGACGCCAGAAGCAGTTGATGACAATGATATGACGTCAGAAAGAGTCGATGAAGATAAGGTGACACCAGAAACAGATGTGGACGACGACTTGACGTAAAAGATTGTTGAGGATGATTTGACGCCTGGGAAAGGAGGTGAAGAAAATGTGACGCCAGAAAGAATTGATGACGATGATGTGACGCCAGAAGCAGTTGATGAAGATAAAGGTACGCGAGAAACAGCTGATGACAATGATATGACGTCAGAAACAGTTGATGAAGATAAAGCGACGCCAGTAACAATAGACGACGAGGATTTGACGTAGAGGATTGTTGATGAAGATGATTTGACGTTTGGGAAAGGATATGACAAAAATGTGACGCCATAAACATTTGATGACGATGATGTGACGCCAGAAACATTTGATGAGGATGATGTGACGCCAGAAACAGTCGATGAGATTGATATGACGCCAGAAACAGTTGAGGAAGAAGAAATGACGCCAGAAACAGATGAAGACGACGACTTGACGTAAAAGATTCTTGATGAAAATGATTTGACGCGAGGGACGGTTGATGACGAAAATGTGACGCCAGAAAGAATTGATAACGATGAAGTGACACCAGAAGCAGTTGATGAAGATAAAGTGACGCCAGAAACAGTTGTTGATAATGATGCGACGCCAGAAACAGTTGATGAGAATAACATGACCCCAGAAACAGTTGAGGACGACGACTTGAAGTAAAAGATTGTTGATGAAGATGATTTGACGCCAGGGACAGTTGATGACGAAAATGTGACGCCATAAACATTTGATGATGATGATGTGACGTCAGAAGCAGTTGATGAAGATAAAGCGACGCCAGAAACAGTTAATGACAATGATATGACGTCAGAAACAGTTGGTGAAGATAAAGCGACGCCAGTAACAGTCGAGAACGACGACTTGACGTAGAAGATTGTTGATGAAGATGATTTGACGTTTGGGAAAGGAGATAAAATTGTGACGCCATAAACATTTGATGATGATGATGTGACGCCAGAAACATTTAATGAGGATGATGTGACAATTGAAACAGTTGATGACATTGATATGACGCCAGAAACAGTTGATGAAGAAGACGTGACGCCAGAAGCAGATGAGGACGACGACTTGACGTAAAAGATTGTTGATGAAAATGATTTGACGCTAGGGACGGTTGATGACGAAAATGTGACGCCAGAAAGACTTGATGACGATAAAGTGACGCCAGCAACATCTGATGACGATAACGTCACGCCAAAAAGAATTGCTGAGAATGATGTGACGCCAGAAGCAGTTGATGAAGATAACGTGACGCCAGAAACAGCGGAAGACGATGATTGGAGGCCAGAAGCGCTTAACGTGGATAATGTGACGCCAGAAACAGTTGATGACAATGATATGACGTCATAAATAGTCGAGGACGATGGTGTGACGCGAGAAACAGTTGATGTGGATGGTGTGATGACTGAAGCAGCTGAGGACGGTAATGTGACGCGAGAGATAGGTTTTACTGCTGACACAGTTGTCGAAGTGACGTCATAAAGTGTTGCTAGTGAAGCCGCAGTTGAATTGATAATGTCAGATGTTGAAACTGTGTATGTTGTTGGAATTGCCCCAACGGTTCGACTCCAATTAAAATTTGGAGTGTAAGCTAAAATTGTCCAAGATTTAGAATGACACAAATTCAGCATGTATAACCTAAACTTATACGGAAAGTTGTCATTAATTATTTGACACTAAAACCAAGCAATCTTTACTGATATTTTCACATATAAATAACCTGCTCCACCGAAAAGTAAGGCTTTTAAAAGACAAACCATTCTTCAGCGTTTTAATGCTCGTTCTTTAATATAGCAAACTATACATTGTAAACAGATCACTCATTTTGAAAATAAAAGTACAATTCTTACAGAAATCGCATTGTTAACTCCACCAACACGAGACTGAACAATCAAACAACGAAGTAATTGAGGAACTTGAAAGAATGGAAGACGAATCCGTTGTCCATGACAACAATGACTCAGACGTCCGTGAGAACAATGACGTAGACGATGACGTCAGGAACAGATCTGTAAAAATTGAGTGTGATTTCATTCCGATCTGTCAAATGGAATTTACATATGTGGATGACGTTATATCAAATGATGACGAGGTCATGTGGACGCCAGCAATTTAAGTGCACTGCAGGTAAGGATATATGAAAATTGTTGGTTGATATCACACTTTTGTGGGAAACTTTCGTCTTTCCCGCAAACATAGCTTTCAGTTAACAGCAATATTGGTGCTTAATTTCGAAGATGGGGGCTTGTTTCGCTGTCTTCAAAACAAAGCAATTCATTTGAAGTTCAATTCAAGCGCGGGAAAAGGCCTCGAAATTGTTTTTCTTGTCTCACAATGGCGTGAGATTCTTAAGCCAATCACTGAGCGCAGCAATGCCTGCCAAACGTACAGCGCATTCTCCTTCAGTATTCAAGATTTGAAAACTCGCTCAAAATAAAATATAACGTACCACTGGAATCCCAACAACTACACACGTAGGAGCAAGTACACGGCAAAGGTGACGAAGACAGAGAAACTGAGGAAGAGGTGGATAACGCAGCTGAAGCAATAAACATACACAACAATAGAGTCTGAAATAGTCTTTTACCAGCCATAGTGAAAGAAACAGATTATGCAATACGATTTGCGTGATACTACTCTGGAGAACAATTTCTTTTAAAGAACCGTTTACTCAACAC
>BLFN01000779.1:1345936-1348436 GCA_014634225.1 Acropora yongei | reverse complement strand
TGTATCAGGCCGTTTATACCAATAGCCAACACTGACCAGCCGGGTCACTAGTGTGCAAATGGAAAGCTTGAATTCAGTCGAAGAGGGACCTGACCCTGGCCAAAATGATCCTGTTCTGGAATAATGATCAGTATCGATCCAGGAGACCAGTTCTGATAATAAACCAATTTCGACATGTTAAAATTTAGCCTAAGACAATAGACTTCAATACGAGGCTCTTAGGAATAAACCCCACAAACTCTGTAGTTATTCCCATGAGCCTCGTACTAAGGTCTATTGTTTTAGGCTGAATTTTAATATGTCGAAAGCGGTGTTTCGCAGCCTTGATAGAGTTTGCACACGTTTTTGCCCCAATGGGGACCACGTAATGATTCCCTCTCGGAAATTTCATCTTCTGTACGTGCACATGCAACATAAATTATTAAAATGATAATGAAAATTTAAATTTCCAATTTTTGAAGGTCTATTTCCCCACAATCATATCTGCTTCATGATATTCATTGCCGTTTCAAGATTCAATGCTAGATATGACAGTTGACATGATTTAAGAGACTTTCTTCGGTACGTTGAAGAAGAAGGAGAAATGCAGCCAGCGATTTTTTACCACGCTTTTTCACCCAAACTTTGAGTTTCAATGGTCAACGTAACAGAAAGCCTTGCCGCTATTCAAATCTAATCCTTTAACTCCATGGCCATGTGTCCAATAACCTCACTTAAATTTTTTTGACCATAATGCATAATCATCTTCTCAAGAATCTCTCGGAACCGTATTGAAATACGCACGCATACCTTATGAAAACCTGTTCAGAGCTTACTTGATTTCTGATTGGACTTCACGTCCGAATTTCTGAAGGAACTTTAAACCCTAAGTGCAATGGCCCGGAATGGGACTAATCGATTGTACTAAGACAACTTGAACTTAGTTTAATTATTTAGTTCTCCCACCTTGGCTGACGTAGCTAGCACTAGTACTGGCCGTGATGAAACTTGAGCTGTTAGCACTAGCACCATAGAAACTTGTGCTTCCATGTAAGGCGATCAGGAATGAGACAAACATCCATATTTTAACGAATATTGGAACAGGAAACATTTCCAGCGCTGAATATTAAAGAAATTTAACTCAGAATGAGGAAGTCATTCGCGTAATATCATTCTGGATTCTTGAAAAAACTCAGTTGAAACTTCATATCCACATTTGTAAAGAATTTGCATTACGCTTAGCACTTCTCCAAGTTTTAGTTGACTTCTTACAAGTCTTAGCACCTGTTTGGTAACGTTATAACATGCACAAGTCGGCAAAAGAAATTAAAATCGCCACCGTGTGAGTAAAAACATCAGAAGGAACAACAATTTACATTCATAAACTGAAAAGTTGCAATTAATTCAGGTCGTAACCTTTGAAAAAAAAAGTCTTAAGAAGATAGCCTTTGCAGTGCTTTGAAGTAACACTTAAGCTGGGCATTGCCACTTGTGACATACCAAGACATCCTGTTGACAAGTGACGTTAACTTCAAAACTGACGTTAGGAGATTAAAACTCTCAAAATAAACTAAGGTTAAAGCCAAAGATTTCACTGCAAGCTATATAAAGCTGTTAAGAAAAACTTGACCTGCCTCTATGGTGTTTTTCACTGAGGATCATTTCAAGCTGTCTTCTCGTCTTCTGTAACAGTCTTTTGTTGAAGTAACTGATTGAGGGAATTTCCAGTGAACTCAGCAAATACAGAACTGACGCCAATGCAAAGTTGAAAGCATAAAAAAAAAACTAAATGATGCTTTCAGATTTCGCAACGACTTTTTGTTCATCGAATTTTCTTGAATTTATTGTTTACCTTGGGAACAAGATTGCTCCAAAACAGCTGTTTCTTTTTTTTTCGGCGTACTTATGAAAGTGTCAAATGTGAAGCCATGGCAACAAATTAGCAAACAAAAACAACGAAATCCTCTAAAGGAAACTTGTTCCAAATTGAAGTTTGAGCCAATGAAACATACTCCTACAAATAGAGCTACAGGGGTTGTTAATATTTTCCCCACGTCTGCTTGAATAGACGATATCCTATCGTGCATGAAAAGAACGAGTTGAATCTTTCATTAACTCGTGTTTATTTTTCGCATTCTTCTTGTCTACCATATCAATTAAACTAAAAACAGTCACATATTTCACATTGAAACTACGAGCAGTTTTTTCGACGATGATAGTTGCTGCGGTGTTGGGTTGTCGCATCTTCCTTTAGTGATTTGATTTGTTTTGTAGTATCCATGGCAACGTGAATAAGGGAGTCTTACTGACATTCTCCTGCTACTGAGGAATTTCATCAAATCCTCAGTTGGCTCAGTCGACCTCTTTCTTTTTTAAATAGCTCTTTATCACTCTGAGAGGTTTCATTCCACTTTTGCAAAACTCCAATTAATCGTTTTCTAGGGTCAGTCTCAAAGGTACCGGTGCACAATAGCCAAAAGCCGGATGCGAGGACCTCAAACGCTACGCATGCGTAAAGCGT
>BLFN01000779.1:1335936-1338436 GCA_014634225.1 Acropora yongei | reverse complement strand
GAGTGCATTTGCGCAACAGCGCTCAACATGCTGAGCCCACGCTGGGCGCAGTGCCCAGCGTATCCAAAGATTCTCAGCCATGATTCAACATGAGCCTTTGTGAAATCTTCGGAATGCTCAACATGTTGAGTCATCGTTGAGGTCCAAATAAAACCTGTTATAAAACTTTAAGCTTCCTCCTTTGAATTAGCGCCGCCTTGTCGCTAGTTCGAGAATTTGCGGTTAGTAATGAGATGTGGTTTGATTACAGCTGCTTCCTTTATCACTCCCTCAACGACAGTAGGTCCGTCAGTGACTGAGCCCGGCGAGTGCCAAGGGGTGCTGGATTGCGACGGTATGTTTCGAGAAAGAGCTCGAGGAAAACTGTGAGCTTCGAGGAACAGATAAAACTATCCAGTTACCAGCCAAGTTTTGAAAGCTAAAATTACAGTTCTTCTTTACGTACAAAGAGGACAATTGAAAACTTGTAAGGTGTCCTAATCAAATTTCTACCGAGCCCTTTTTGATTAATTACTAATTACTTTTTTCTGTGCAGTTGGCATTTTCCCAATCCCAGTAGTTTTTCTTAACCATCCCACAATTACAAATGTAGAGTATTTCTAGCAAATTCAATGTTTATTCGTTTTATTTTTCATAAAGTTCCTTTTCTGTTAGATTCTACAAAATTGGCAATTATTACGGTACTGTAATTGTATTATTTTGACCTTCGCTACTGTAATTATTATTTGAGTGGTTTTCCAATGATTCTCGAAAGTAATAACGCGAATGCTTTGGTCTTGGTTTAACTGACTGGTTTTCTCATTTCCTCTGATGTAAAGAACGGTGCATGCGTAATTACCATACTGAATGCAAAGCATCCATTTTTACTAACAAATCACGTTGACTACTGAAACAAAGTGTGGTATTGGTTTTGGTTTCTATCACTCTCACTTTTGTTAAAACGATTAAATTACTCTGTGAATTCCATCGGTTCATGGTTGACTGAAAATGGTAGTTAGCTTGCGCTTGTGATTGGCTCTATGATTGATTTAGTTTTGGTTTTCAACTGAAAACCAAAACCAAACAATTAATCCGACCAATGACAACGTTACGTGATTCATAAATCGGCCTAGCACTTACCTGTAACTTGGTCGAAGCGCGGGAAAAATCGCGCCTACAAAGTACAATTGGTTTTGGTTTTGCTTATTATTGGTTAAAAAAAAAAAAATTGTCACGAGATTTTTAAGTTAATCACTAAGCATAGTAATCTCAATCGTGTGATTACTTCGAACAATCATTTGACAACTGCTCTATTATTTTTGTTAATGTTTTGCATTGTGTTTTAAGGTGTTTGCGGTGGTGAAGCGCAGTATGACTGTGACATATGCATTAAGGTACGAAAACCAAAACCAAACTTATTAGGTTGGCCAATCAAAAACAATCATATAAACCAATCGGAACTCGAACTAAAAAGACACGTAGCCGGCGGCAATTGGTTCTAGTTCTTCTTCCGATTGGTTGTGAAAGTGGCGTGAGATTTTACCGGTCAATAGAGAAGCCTAACGACGCAAAATCACTCTCTAATAATCCTCCAAATGGCAAGAAAGAATGCTGTGAGAATCATCCAAGGCAAAGGTTTCTCCAAATTCGCTTTTCATCGCTGGCCAATTACTGAGTTTCTTCTCTTTTGACAATTATGATCAAAATTAGAAATAGTTTCTGTAAAGCGGAACTAGCGGAAAATAAGTTCGTAAGCTTGTAGCCGGCACTTAGATATATACTTTTTTAATTGATTTTTTTATTTTATATAATCAAGGCATGATAGAATGACGTACTTACATTTAGCCTCGGATGTTTTACTAGACACTATATTTCTTTATTTATAATGAGTAATGATGCCCATTTTCTAATCCTCCCAGGGTACTACAGGTCAGTCGTCGATCCGTGACTGCGAGGGTACCTGTAATGGGACAGCGGTGCGCTCAGCCTGTAATGTCTGCTTGCGGCCGGGAAAGGTCGACCCACTACTGGACTGTAACGGAAATTGCTCAGGCACTGCAAAGATTGATGACTGCAATATTTGTACGGGTGGCGACACAGGATTGATCCACAACTATTTGAAGGATGGCTGCGGTAGGTTTTTTAGTTAAAATAATCTTTCAATGTCATTTATAACAGAAAATTCGAACTCACCTCACTGATCCGTGATTAGCACTTGGCAATTCATAACTCAAGCGTATCCAGCTTATGCTCAGAAATGCACGCAATAAGACGTATTTCAGCTTCAATTAGGGAGACAGTTTAAGAAGCTACGACGGCTGCTGCAACGACAACGTCACATTTAAATAGAACTTTGCCGTAGGTTAAGTGTTTTGCGATTATTCAGTCTAGCAAGTTGGTCACGTCGTACAAAATAGACGAAGTGTCCTTTCGCTTGCTTTTTGCTTGGCACGAATGCTTTTTCATGCAAAGAAAAAAAATGAGAGATTTACTGTTATGTGTTCACGTTGTCATTAAAACT
>BLFN01000779.1:1324577-1327077 GCA_014634225.1 Acropora yongei | reverse complement strand
AGAGATAACCCTGGGGAATGGTGCTTCAATCGAGGTCAATGATAGCTTGGCTTTTAAAGTAAACGTCTTCAAGGCCCGCGGTCAACAGTTCAGCAGATATTTCAATGGCTCGTTTACGGTTAACTACCCCGATGTTCCATTGAAACCTGCTCCCGTGATAACTGGTAAGGACACACCCAGCTTTTAGAAATGACGACGGCAACTTCGACAAAAAGCGTAGAGACAAATATTTGAGCTCTTTTTATTCTATTTCGCCTCTACTACTCAACCGCCCAGCTGCACTTTAATGATATCCATGCAGGCTGATTGGCTGAGCCACCAAAAGGTTTATCAACTTCTTATTAACATTATGACGATTGAAGTCATGACTTTAGAGCCACGTTTTGACAACCTCCGCGAAAGTCACCCTCAGGATCAAGTGAGAATATCAGTCAATCGTTTAAATATGTAGTCTGGTGTGTGGGCTGATTGGTCACATGAAACGTGTTACTGTTGGCTGTCTTTCAGCGTAGCCTTGATGTTATTGGCTGCTCAGCTTGTCAAAACCTCATCGAATGACAACAGACCCACTCAGGAACTCACTTACCTGAACGTTTAGATTTTAGGGTATCATGTATGCTTTCCCACAACATTTGCTTAAATAACCTCTTGTTTTCTTGTTCAGGTCCAACGACGCTTTCCAACTGTGTGAACCTCAGCCTCTCTGGTGTCCAGTCCTCTGGTAGCGGTGGTCGTGCGCCGATTTTCAAGTGGTCTTTGATTTCACCGAGCAATGATTCACACTTCGCCAACATTACGGACATTTTAAGTGCTCTTAGTAACGACACAGATCGTGTCCATCTTTCAGGAGGACTACTCACGCCTGGAACGACATATGAGTTTGAACTGCAAATGGCTAATTTTCTCAAACCTGCAGCCTTCGAAAAAGTTACCCACTCGGTTGTCAAAGTGGACGCCCCAGTTCCTCTTCTTTCTCTAAGTTCTTCGATTGATCTAGAAAAAGGAGAAGCCTTTGTCGCTCAGAACCTGGTCATTAAAGTCACAGCAGTGGTAAGTATATCAAAAACAACAACGTCTTCATTGCACGACAAAAACAAATGTAGAAACTTTAAACGTTGATGGCATGATGTAATATCTAATAATGACATAATACTAACATCTACACAATATCTGCGAAAAACAGAGCTAGTCTGAGCGGGGTTAGCCTGGGGACACAAACAGCAAAATGTGGCATAGAAAAGTTTAGGAGAAGTCAAAATTTACACATTAAGTCAAAGAATTTAAGTACAAGATGTGAGTGTGCTGACCAAAGTGGCATGAAGCAACTTACACAACAGTAAGAATCATAAAAGAAGTAATGTAAAAACAATCGAAAAGGAAAAAAAATAGTCACTTTTTACTTTTTAATTAACTTGAAATGCTATTTATTAGTCAGTAACATAACTATCCTGGTCTTTCGAAAAATAGGTTTTGGTTGTTCATTGTTGTGACAACAATAATTAATATTAAATTGTCATCGTTTGTCTCACAATGTCGTCACTTAATGTGAATCGCAGCATTTCGAATGAATACTGCTGCTTCTTCAATGTTGTTGCGCGTTGTCTTTCGTTTCCGATTCATTTTTATTACTTCTCTTATGATTTTTCCTGTTTTTTAACTTGCTTAGCGCCAGTTTGGCTCTGTAGCAGGCTTATTTCCTGGACACAAGTGCCACTGTCAGTTTAGTCTATTGGGCTTCATATACTCAGCACCAAGAGTATTTTTCCTGCGTTCTCTGGTTCACCAAAAACCAGCCTACGCTTTCGATTTGATGCGCTACATCATTTAAGTTGATTTTCACAATCTGTAGCAATTAGGCTATATAATTATGATTATTAAACACTGAACTACGGAAATGGAAATGTAATCGAAAAGTATTCCAAACTCGTACTCAAGGATTTGACTAAAAACAAAACAAAGCGAATGAAAAAAAAGAAACGTGGCCTACCAAAAGACGACGTGAAATTTCATATTTGAAGTTGTGACGACAACGTGAACTCGCAGCAGTAAATCTTTCATGGTTTGCCTCTTACTTGAAAACCATTTGTATCAATCAAGTGAAAGGACACTAAGCCTGTTTTGTACAGATGACCTTCATGGAATCATCGTGAAGCACTTTATCTAAGTCAAAGTTCTATTATTATCACTTTGTCGGGCATTGTGGCGCATTTTGCGGGCTAAAATGGAGAATTTGGCGGGCTAAAATGTATTTTAGCCCGCTGAAATAATTAAAAATTAATTGATTAAAAATGAGAATCAAATAATCGTACGATCTAAGCAACCAATCAAAATCGAGAAGCCATTTCAAAGTTTGTTGACGTTTTCTCACAGCGCTGGTGAAAAAAATATTCTTCAGAGTGTTTTGTTGTCATTTTTTTTCAGTTTTTATTTTCTCAATGCCCTCCAAAGTGATATTAATAGTAATAGAGTTTATGTGCTTGGCTAAAATATGTTTTGGGCC
>BLFN01000779.1:1024286-1026786 GCA_014634225.1 Acropora yongei | reverse complement strand
AAATTGTCATCGTATAGTAGTTCGGAAATTTGACATGACGCCCAACCGGTTCAGACGCGTTTTTGTCATTTTTAACTCAAATAAACTACAAATAAATAAAAAAAATACAAATAAAGAGTGGTTGATAGGGGCCGATATGACAGCTGTCACTGCATGAACTGATCAACGACTAATTTTTCTCAGATGGACTGGGAGCAAGTCAACCTCAAAACATCCCGATAAAAATACCCAACTTTCAAAACTAAATTTGATTGATTTGTGGCCAAATTGCCTAAAATTACGCGACGTTTCCCCATTATATTTCTGCCCAATTTCTCAATTGTTGGTGGACAAAAATAAACGCCATAGACCTAATTGGCTAACTCAATGTTGTACCCAATTCAAACCCTTTGAGAAAAAGAGGTTTTGTTTTAGAAATTTCCATATCATTTAAATGTGAATGCCACATTCTAATGTAAATAAAACACACAGAATTTTAACCCCGGGAGATTTGAACAACACTGAGTTAGCGGATTTGGATAATGTCTATTATTGTTCTAAGATCAATCAAACGAACACAACTGCAAAGTACCAACGTCTTTTATAAACAGTTTCATGTGCTTCCTAAATGTTTCCATAAATTTAACAAACAAATTGTGAGCTATAAATCATAGTAGGGGATTTTATGGATAGGAATACTTTTTCCTTCTTTCAGCTACATACAACCTACTTCAGAGCGTTATCCCAATTTCTCTACCAGCGCGGTTTTGCACCTGGAAGAAAGTGAAATTTCTCTAAAAGGCTAAAAGTCAGGAAAGGAAAATTGATATAGGAATTTTATTTGCTATCTAATTAAGCCATGAAAAAACAGACAAAATAAAAAAAAAACTGCCATATACACTTTTTAAAATAGCCTTTGTTGTTGTGCTAATTAAGAGACCCGATAACTGCCTCACTTGCTCTTTTGCCCTGACTCAGAAACCTTTGCCTTTAGCATTTATTCTTGTTTGTTTAAAGATCAAATACGACCTCACGCAGTTTAGGTTCCTCAAAAGACATTCGAGTTTATTTCGAAATTGTACAGCATAGTTTAAAATTATTCTGAAATTGTACATGCACAATTTCAGCCAAAGAGGGCATCTGGCAGCTGGTAACCCTGTGCGCGGACTTACATCTCATTATTGGGGATTTGTCTGTCTCAAAACAAGTACCCAGCATCTGCTTAAAAATAAGAATAGGTCAAAACACGGGTTGCTCTATTTTGTAATTTCCGTACCCTATTCTAGCTATTCTGCAAACTTGATGAAATTGATGATATTCGAAAATTATCGCATAAATATTTGATACCATGACTGATGAATTCTAATCATTACTATGTTAACCTTCGATTGATTGTGTTCATTTCATCGTGCATTGAAATGAGAGACAAATTGATTTGTCCCTTTCTGGAATATTGGATAAATGTTATGATATATATGTTGAAATTGTACCCTGATAACTAAATTACTGCAATTATTATGCTTTCGACGCTTTTGAAATGCTGTACTGCATGTTATAGTCGTGCAAATAAAGCTCACTGTTGTTGTTGTTGTTGTTGTTGTTGTTGTTATATCATGAGAACCTAACTGTCATGAACAACAGGTGACAAGCAGGTGGCATGTCATGTGACCATCAGTTGAACCCGTCGGCATGAACATTCTAACGCAGGCTAATTAACACACATGCTTCTTTCCGCGTAATTTTTTTGCAATACTTGTTCAGTTCGATGTAAAATTGTTTTCTCAAAATGGGCAAAGTGCTTTGGATATTTCAGTCTTTTCTTATTTCCATTGCAATTTTCTTCGTACTTGAAGTGGAAGTCGCTTTCAATCATCATGGAGGTGCAGGTTGGCAGTGTTTCGAAGTCACTGCCACATCTGTGGAACGTTCAAAAGATGGTAGCAGGATAGGAGAAGCTGCTCACTGTTGCAAAGTAAACAGCACTGCGAGGTGGCATATCGTCTTCGGAGTTTTATCGATTCTTCAGACCAGTCTTTTGCTTATGTTTCATACGTTGAGAATCCGCAGCAGTACTTCCTCTATTATTTCTCTTTGCATAGTTTCTGCAACATGCTGGGCTCTGGGTTTGATAATTTTGTCAACCAAGCTTATCGATCATTTTTGGTCCAAAATTTCATAGTCTCGAACAACGGTTGGCGATGGTAATATTTCAACCTCATTTGCACGCATCAGTCACGCAATCGCATACGTGCTCTTGCCAGCTTTTAAACAAGTTTGGAACTTTCTTTTGCTCCCGAGATAGAAGAACAAAGCGACGAAGAATCTTTCGTGTTTGGTTGGAGGTTGTAAAGTTGCGAACGCAGCCCTGTTCTACGGGCCCTGGGCTCTAAACCCAGATTCCTTTGCGAAAGCAAAGACGTTTCATCCTCAGCGTTAGGGATCTCTTTCTTTATTACAATAGTATGAAATACTAGCACCATTTTCTTCTGTTATCACATAAACATTGCCTCGAACCGGACAA
>BLFN01000779.1:880880-883380 GCA_014634225.1 Acropora yongei | reverse complement strand
TCTCAGAAGCTCAAACAAGTACCCAGCATCTGCGTAAAAATTAGAATAGGTCAAAACACGGGTTGCTCTATTTTGTAATTTCCGTACCCTATTCTAGCTATTCTGCAAACTTGATGAAATTGATGATATTCGAAAATTATCGCATAAATATTTGATACCATGACTGATCAATTCGAATGATTACTATGTTAACCTTCGATTAATTGTGTTCATTTCATCGTGCTTTGAAATGAGAGACAATTGATTTGTCCCGTTTTGGAATATTGGATAAATGTTATGATATATATCAATGATGAAATTGTACCTTAATAACTAAATTACTGATATTATTATGCTTTCAACGCTTTTGAAATGCTGTACTGTTATAGTCGTGCAAATAAAGCTCACTGTTGTTGTTGTTGTTGTTGTTATATCATGAGAACCTAACTGCCATGAACAACAGGTGACAACCAGGTGGCATGTCACTTGACCATCAGTTGAACCCGTGGGCATGAACATTCTAATGCAGGCTAATTAACACACATGCTTTGTTCAGAAGAGATTGCGTGACATTATTACGTTTACATTACGTTGCCCTTTGATAGTGACAGCTGTCAATTAACTGTGTACATTTTTTTTCGCCATGCGGTCGAAGAAGTTCGAGGCGAGTTTTCGAGTGTAGGACTTCTAGGCTCGGTTTTCGTGTCTTAGTTCATCTTGTTTACTAGTTTTCTAATAAAACGTTGAGTTCAACTAGACAGCTATCGAGTCTTGTGAACATGCTTCTTTCTGCATTATTTTTTGCAATACTTGTTCAGTTCGATGTAAAATTGCTTTCTCAAAAGTGCTATGGATATCTCAGTCTTTTCTTATTTCTATTGCAATTTTCTTCGTACTTGAAGTGGAAGTCGCTTTCAATCATCATGGAGGTGCAGGTTGGCAGTGTTTCGAAGTCACTGCCACATCTGTGGAACGTTCAAAAGATGGCAGCAAGAATGGAGAAACTGCACACTGTTGCAAAGTAAACAGCACTGCGAGGTGGCATATCGTCTTCGGAGTTTTATCGATTCTTCAGACCAGTCTTTTGCTTATGTTTCATACGCTGAGAATCCGCATCAGTACTTCTTCTATTATTTCTCTTCGCATAGTTTCTGCAACATGCTGAGCTCTGGGTTTGATAATTTTGTCAACCAAGCTTATCGATCATTTTTTGTCCAAAATTTCATGGTCTCGAACAACAGTTGGCGATGGTAATATTTCAACCTCATTTGCACGCATCAGTCACGCAATCGCATACGTGCTCTTGCCAGCTTTTAAACAGGTTTGGAACTTTCTTTTGCTCCCGAGATATCCCATATCAGTCAACCAGAACAGGGACACTTCCCAGAATCAGGAATTGAAAGACGGGTGGCATTTTTGCATGTCCAAATTCAACAGCCAAAGTCTTGAGCAAGCAAGCGTCAATGTAGTTCGAGCTTTTCTTGTGTTGGTTGCAGCTTACGTAATTTCAAGTGGCTATACACTCTAACTCGTTTTACTTCACGAGAAGAGAAGAGAAGAAACTTTGATTACAGGGGACAAAAGCACAGGGATTCCAGTACAGTACGACGAGTCCGGTTTTCGTCAGGGCCATGGTTTTCATGTGGATGACAGGGACAAAGAAAAAAAGGAAGCGGAGGAGAATATTATAGCTGCGCTCAACGCTCCTTGTAAGCCTGACAAGGAAATGGTCGTTGCGTTTATAGAAGAACAAAGCGACGAAGAATCTTTCGTGTTTGGTTGCAGGTTGTAAAGTTGGGAACGCAGCCCTGTTCTACGGGCCCTGGGCTCTAAACCCAGATTCTTTTGCGAAAGCAAAGACGTTTCATCCTCAGCGTTATGGATGTCTTTCTTTATTAAAATAGTATGAAATTCTAGCACCATTTTCTTCTGTTATCATATAAACATTGCCTCGAACTGCCGAAAACGAGCGAAACGAGGAAATCGGGGTCACAACTAATCGACGACCGAGAGGGTCGATGAAGGCTAATTCTGCTCATTTCAAACGAAGTTGACGCAGAATGATGGCGGGGTACGAACTAAGTTACTTACTCGCGTGGAACTGGAAGTCGATTGAGAAGTCAACTAGCGGACAGGTATCCTTCCCATGTCAGGGTACACGTCCCTTCTACTAGCCTCTGAACATGATTGGCGTTTTAAGGACGCTTCTTGCCTTGAATTTTAGTTTTTTGCGTAGCAAGCACGAACAAGGGATGGGACTGAAGCGAGACGGAGCTCCTGACCTCCCGAAGATAACTGGCAACGTTTTGTTTCAACTTAGAACCGTAAAACAAGACATGACCAAAGCCCACGAGAACCATTTCCTGGGACGTGACAACTGCTTAAAAATAGAACAGATTTTATTACTAGCAATTTAAATTCACTAGTTTACAAAATTTGGCTTGTAATCAATTACTTACCACGACCCACTTGTTCATTAACCAAATATAACGTCACAAACACGCTACCTAATTTGCATGGA
>BLFN01000779.1:863380-865880 GCA_014634225.1 Acropora yongei | reverse complement strand
TCCACACCTGATCTGGTAATATTCTTCCGATCAACGTTCAGCATTTGCCCTCATGTCAAACAAGTGATATCAGCTTTTTTTAACAGATAAGCGAATTCTTAATCGCAAGGGCCTTTGCTAGAGACTGATGTCAACTCCATTTCACAGGCTTAAAAACTTGACTTGATGAGACAAATCTATAGAAAGCTTCTAGAATAGGACGCGTTTCCTTGCAACAGTTTCCAGGAATCCTAATTTCTTTACATTCGAACCTCGATTTCCCGAACTCGATTATCCGGAGTTGCTTCTCTCGTCCCAGTTTTTCGTGGATATTGATTAGTCATATTTTATGATGCGCAGCAAAAGTTTTTTTTCCCATCAAATCATGGGATGTAACTCCGGAATCTGTACGCACTCCGTGTTCACATGTACTCGCCATAACTACTGCATTTCACTGATCGCTGATTGGCCCAGGTTTGCTCCGTTTCTAGGTGAAATTTCAAGCACACTAGCTCACTCAGCGTGCTTTGAAGAACACAAGCTAGTTTCTGAGTCAAAAACGAATTCAAGTTCGCAAAACGTATGTGATCGATTCTTCCATAAACGATAAACAGTCAATTCTTTTGCGACTAGTAAAAAGAGCCAAAAGTGTCTGGTTTCAGCAAAGAGCCAAAAGTGTCTGGTTTCAGCAAGCAGCACATCTCCAATATCCGCAAAAAACAAGGGTAAAATAATGAAGTTTCGACAGGATTCATTGACATTCATTTTTTTGATAATCCGGACTTTTGGTTTTCCAGACCATTCAGCAGAGTTCTCAAGAGTCCGGATAATCGAGGTTTAACTATACTTTGTACAAGTTATGTATCTTCACCAGGTCTCCTACTTTCTTTTTAAAGTTTACAAGCTGGGCACCGAAACGGATTAGATGTTAATATTGAGTGCGGAGAGGGAAACTGTGAAAGGCTTGCAAAACCAGCCTTTCATCTCTGAACACGCCTTAAGCTTTTCAATGGGACCAGATAATTTGGAATCTAGAGAAGAACGATATCCCCGGTGTTGTGCTCCGATCTATTCTCTCCGTAAATAAAAGAAAACAGACAACAACAAAAAGTTTCTTTTGCGTCGAGTTCTCACAGAGGCTCGTGGCGTTCGAGACCAACTGTGCAAAACAGAAGACAGAGTAGAACACCTATGCATTTGCACTGGCACTTCTCTTTCCAAGCTGGATTTACTCACCTTGCATTGTCCTTTAGACAAAACTCGGCTTTCCTTAAGATACTCAAAGGTTGATTCTTCTTCCTGGCTGGACGATACGGTCCCACCTTTTCTGAGTTCTTTCTTCGCTGCAAAGCAGAGGCGTGCAAAGTAAGTCTTACCCATTATCTTCATGCCAAATGCGCGTCCACTGTAAAAATTCAACTCAAATGGATATCTTAGCGACAACTGACGTCAATTTTCATTTGATTCCGCTTTGAAATCTAAAGCATTTGAAAAGGATACCGCTTATTCAGATAGTCAGGTGATTGAAGGTTACAGGGTTACGTTTACGACATGGAATGGGAATTTGGGAGTGACGGTATAAGACGATATCTGCAAGCTTGAAACACGGAAAAACCTATGACACGTTGAATAAAAAACATCGAGGGCGAGGGGGGAGGGGGGCCGAGCTATGAAGGAAAGATTATTCGCTTTCAAACAGAGGGAGCCCACTACACGTTGCGTTGCTTCCTATAAACTACTTTCCAACATCTCTGCGCTCACCTGACCGTTTTCCGGAGAAA
Source organism: Acropora yongei (assembly GCA_014634225.1). NCBI lineage: Eukaryota > Metazoa > Cnidaria > Anthozoa > Scleractinia > Acroporidae > Acropora > Acropora yongei. The sequence continues at coordinate 864,120 of BLFN01000779.1, read as the reverse complement.
AGCTGTTTCTTGTGCGCCTCAGAGGAAACGTTTGGCGTGCTAACTAGGCCGCTACGCTGCGTGCTTCGTGAGCGCTGTATACCGCTTTTCTTCTTTTTCTTCTCTTGTCGCTCTTCCGTCCGAGGCAGGGTAGCCTCATCGCCAGTCCCCTGATCGGAAGTATTTCCGTCCCCTCTCTTACTTTTTCTCCCCGTGACTGGCCGACCAAAGGCATCTAGAAAACAAAACGAAAGAAATGTCAAAAAGTTCTCAATTCCCCTTCGTAGTCATTCACACCTGTCCACCAGTTTTATTCTTGACCAGACTGCCATGCAACACCTCCCATACTGAACGAACTGCAATAGTCATCTCGCCCCAGTTGTTTTAAACTAATCAGAAGCAAAACAAAAACGAATCGCACCTTGTCCGCGCTTTGAGCAAGTTACGGGTAATATTTAGGAACCGTGATCGGTTTCACGTGCTGTTTGCTCCTCTTGTGACAGGTTGGAAAAATAACTCAGGTAGAGGGGTCCTTCGCCAGTCATTTGAAACACCGCCCCATGAGATGTGAAAACACAGAAACGAGTTGTGGGGCAGAGGTCAACTTGTGGTTTCAAACTAATCCCTGAAGAATGAAGTACTCCGAGTTTTATTGTTGCATCATTTCCTTTATTTTAGAATCAACGAGGCTATTTTTAAACATTTCTTTTAGCATATGTTAATACCCTTCAACATGGACACTTTATCACTTCATTTATCAT
>BLFN01000779.1:840880-843380 GCA_014634225.1 Acropora yongei | reverse complement strand
TAACCTTGCTTGTTCCCACTCTAAGTCACTGAAGAAAGCTACGAACTGGTTTGCTCTTCGGTTTCTGATGTAACTAAAGTTCCTGAACTCTAATTTAGGAAGTACAAACGTAGATCGAAATGTCAACGGGAAATTTTAAATATAGTGCTGAAATTTCGATTTCGCATTCCCCAACATTTGAAACGAAACAGCCTGTCATTTTTGCCTAAAATTGTCTGTCTTCACACCATTTCTGCCAAATTTCACTGTTTGATATTGTTAGGTTAACGTACAATATACTCCGTCATCATCAAGACCATTGACTTCCCTATCGTACCACTTATGACATCATTTGCATTCACGAGTTCACCGATAGGGTCCTTCATCTTCATTTGGACTTGGCCTTTCAGTTTCTGGTGTTACATAAATTTAGATTGCAGGTCACGCCAAGAACTAAAGATCAATCTGATTAACCTAAAGACTATACGAGGCATCTGATTGGTCCGCAACCAAAGAAGGTGGGCGAGGGATTGCTCCCAAAACATGAGCTTATACAAGGACGACGTCAACGGCAAAAACAACGCGAGAAAACAATGATCTGATTGGTTGAATGAGGAAAACTAATCGTGCTGCACGTGCTGCACGCACTTAAGTACAATTCTTTGACGTTGTCACCAAAATGACAACAAAATTTTCAAATTTAAGGTTTTAACGACAACGTGAACACACAACACTAACTCTTTAATTCGCTATATTTACTTCAACGGCGCTACCAGTCCATTTACAGCGTGCTCTGTCAACAATAAAGGATGCGAAGAGAAGCAATTATCACTGAAAATAGTCACCATTTCCCAAATGTTTATTTTCAATCGACGTTTTCGTTGACTTCGCCGCCGTTGCTGCTTTAAGCCCCCTGATGGCTACTGATGCACGAGGACTGGTCGTTCGAGTTTAATTAACTGGCCGCATTCACTTTCATATCGAGATTTCTGGTTATAATCGTCTGCTGATGCAAGTCCAAGTTCAAATTTACAAAGATGTTCTATGCAAACACAAGGACCACATCAAGCCGAACTGGAAAAAGATGGCGCGAAAAACTAGCGCAGACCGGAAGAAAAGAAGGAAGAGATGTGAAAAAAGAAACAAAAACAATACATTTGCTTACATTGCAATATTCTAGTTACACTTTCATTGAAATAATGACAATGCAGTCAAGAATTTTGAGACAAGAGAGATACTCATCATTGCGTATTACTTGAAATAACTTGCTATATTCTTGCATTTTTCTCTTAAAAATGTGCGGGTAATTTTGGTAGTTCAAAAGAAGTGCTTTTCTATATTTTCCGTGGTTCCCACTGTATAAAAGTAAAAAATATTTGGAATAAGGTTTATGGACACGTCAATTACAACCGGAAAAACTAGAGAGCGTTTTGTAACAACTTTGATTACAACATTTTAAATTTTAGGAACGGTATTTTCCCATGATTTACAATATTGAACTGCCTCAGTAGATGGCTAGAGCCACACCTTTACACCCCCACCCCTCCAAAAAACGCATTGGTTTCTGCTTATTGAAACATCAGCCTACCTGTTGCCTGGCGGATAAACTTTGAAAATTTCGTGGAAGTTTCTTGGGGTCAACTTCTCCCGCTTTGAAAATTTCTTCTAGCAACAGTCTAAATGAATTAAAAGGAAGCAAAAGAGGGAAAAAGAGCAAGTTTGGGGTCTTTTAAAATAGATCCCACAAACAATCATTGAATATAACACCCCTTTCCTGACAACTTCGGTGCTCTTAGCAACAGTGCGTGACCAAAAATACATTAAGTGTGAAAAAAGCGTGCTGTACTTGCAGCACGCACCTAAGACGTATATTTCCCGCTCTTTTCAAAACGATATTAGGGCCAACTGAGAGCAGGTCGTTGTGTGGGTCGATTATAAGTAGTCCATATGTAGCGCACTCCGCTTACAAGGTAGAACCCAGAAACGATGAAAAAGTGGACATTTTTCAGACCGTGTATTTTGTTGTTTATCCGTTATTTCCCCGAGGAAGATGGCTATGTGTTCAATTTTAATCAAGTGGGTAATTCAGGAAAGAGACTGTTTGCAATTCAATGATGACAATGATCGGACCCTCATTTAATAATAAAGTTCTTTGAATAGATGAAAAAGTGACGTTTCATAGGCATCGCTGCCGTTGTTGCTAGAGCACCATATTGGTCATGAGTGCAACAGAAACCTCTTTGTAACTTACTCGTAATTCTGTGAATTCATGACTTGGCTGCTTACTGCCATAGTTTCCTGAGCATTAAAGGCCTGCAGAAGAGTTAACAAATTTAAAGGTAGAAAATATGAGCAGTAGTAGCCGTGAAAGGCCCGGAGGTGATTCGCCTTACACCAATGACTTTCTGAATTTGCTAGCTCGCGAACTCGACATCATTAGCGAGCTGAGATTATTAGTTCTGCACTGTGCTTCACGATGTTTTCCTCCAACATCTTCTGCTTGTATACATGTATTTTGAAA
>BLFN01000779.1:829434-831934 GCA_014634225.1 Acropora yongei | reverse complement strand
AAAGTATCCAAGGTTACAATAGTTCCCAGCATGCAAGCTGTGAACAAGTGTCTTTGCTTGGTACACAGGAGTGTATCAAGCAAAAAAAAATTAAAATTCCCTTGAATTTCATCTGCATTTTTCTTTCTTTCCTTTGATCTCTTTATTATTTGTGGTTACTTCCTTTTGTGAGCAAATCAATAATTATTAATATTATTATGATAGAACATGTAAGTGACTCTTCATGAGAAGATTTGCAGCTCTGGAGGTGATAAAGTGAAAACTACAGGGTTATCTTACTTTCTCATTTCTGCTCTATAAATAAACATTATTTGCTTACAAAAATGATCACACAAGAATATTGTTTAAAATATTTTATTCTTCCATAAATTAGAAATCAAGTCACTCTCAAAACTAAAAAAGATACCACTCACCCCTACAAATTTATTTTCACGTTTAAAATCAAGAGAGAGAAAAAGTAGTACGAAATAAGTTAGATTTCAACCGCACGTCCATTTATTAATTTTTGCTAAAGAATTTGATAAACACAAATGGAACGCACATGCATTTAAATAGACCATGCTAAATTTGATGCAAACTGTCGTTTTCTTTTTGCGATAAGATGAACTTCTCACCAAAAAAAAAAAAAAAAAAAGAAACAAGTAACTTGGTCCCAGGGAGTAGATTTTCTGTCTTTTGTCGTTCCATGTGATCATGAAGTCTGAAATAGCGAACATAAGGACAATGGAAACAGGTGCATCACTTGACCCGAGGCATAAAATTGTTGCCAGTAATATTTCCGATAATTCACGTTCTCTTAGGTGAGTTAATTTTTTTTTACTTTGTTAAAAGGGTTTTTGGAAATGGACCTTAAGGCTTGCAAAATTACTGAAGTGCGCATATCCCCAAGCTACATAATTACTCTCACACACCACAATCTTTGTCTTAAATAAAATTTAAATAACGGCAATTTCTTAAAATAAATTAGACATTGTACAACTCCAGAATTAACGATATTTATGGCTGTGGTTGCGCATGTGAAATGAAGTAAAAACGTTTAGCTAAGCTATAGTGAAAACATGAATGATCACGAAGACAGCCTTCTTTGTAAGCTGGCACAAGAAGCAATTTTCAGGAAAACCATTGATTTTCCTCTTTCGTAAACGTTAATTGCCATTTTTGCAACACATCATGCCGCACGTGACATGCACGCACCTTCATCGAAAAGCGTGCCGCACGTGACATGAATGCATCTTGTCTCTGCCAAACACAACAATAATCATATTTGTAATTCAGACACACATTTGTGCAGTCAATCTGTCATTCTCAATTTTAACTTCAACAGCGTATCCAGCATTTCAATAGAAGGTTGACCAAAAGCGGCCATGACGAATTGAGCCGCAAAATAGTCACCGCTGTGCAAAATTTTCTTTTCAAGTGAAGTTCCGTTGGCGTCGCCGCCATTGTTGCTGAAACTTCGACGAAAAGGCCAAAGGCGAAATTATAGGCCAACATGCTAAGGTTGAACGAATTCTTTAAAAGTCAACATTTAACTACAAAATACTGAAACTCTGAAAACAGTTTCCAAAGTGGTTTTTATAAACTTCGGTCTTCTTTTTAGTTGGAGCAGGGCGATCTGTGTCGGCGTTATATCTAAGGCTCTCCAGTGCTTTCCGCGCCGAACATTTTTGATCGTGCGAAGAGAGGATTTCCTCGAACGTTCGTCATTAGTTCGGTCCAGCGAAGAAGGCCGTCCATCAGACCACGGTGGCGCTGGAGAGATTTGTGACCTGCGAATTGAAGCGAAATTAGACAGTGTACAGGTCCCTAGGGAGGGGTGGATGCGGTGGGCGCGCTTGCACCCCTCCACAGGCGGCAGAGGTCCACTGTTTTGTTGACCAACGATTTGGTAGGCTCGAGCTTGGCACACTCGTGAAAGATCATGAAGATCAGTGCTGCTGAGCATGCCCCCGCATCCCTTCTAGAGGCTAGCGCCTCAGGCACACGTTTGGTCTGCCTCCTAGTTGGGTCTCACCCTCCCGCAAAAAACTTGCCTACGGGCCTGGTATGTCAAAGTATAAGAAGTCTGTTATAACGAATGAAGCAATGGCCTCTGAAGAACCTGGGACACTACATCAGTGAGGAAGTGAAACACGTCAGTTTTAGGATCTACTTAAGGTGGCAATTTGACCCCAGCAAACTCATTTGATACGAAATTTTGGTATGGATACAAGGAGTCTTTATAAAATTGGTGCGTGCGCTCTTATTTTCCTCTGAACCATTTTCTAAGTCAGTCACCGATTTGTCCAAGTATCCGTCTGTGCTGACAAAAATTAATAGGCCCGCAGAGCGTGCATAGAGTATGCTTAAAATGGTCATCCAACGACAGTTCAGCTGCATGACGACATTCAGACTACTTTGCATAGGCTTCACAAGGCGACCGGAAGTGTCGCCCTAAGCCTCACGGTTACTACTGTTTGGTTGGGGTTGTACTCAACTTTAGGGAGACACTTGAACAGAG
>BLFN01000779.1:709434-711934 GCA_014634225.1 Acropora yongei | reverse complement strand
TCAACTAATTACAAGTCATTTTACCGGTGTCAACGTACACTCGACGAGACTGCACTTATTTTGGATTTTTTCAGTGTAAGCAGCACAGAAGGACAGTTTTCACTTGAACCGAGGTTAAAAGCCGCGCTCTCACAACTCTTCCGAAAGTAGAGTATAGTCGCTAAGTTTGGCGAGGAATGAAAAAGTGGGCAAATTTCACGCGCGAAATCTTCGAAGCTTCGCGTGCACTTGCATTTCTCCCTCCATTTAATCTCTTTCCGATCTTGAGACAACTCGCCACAGAAGGGACTGGTGGCAGGGCATCTACACCTTGTACGAGCGGACGAATTTTTTCCGAGTTTCTCCGGGTCACCATCGAATATTCTCATCGTGACAAACTTTTCCAGTCTATAGAAGAAAAATGTTCTCTTATTCCCAGTTTGTTTTGCACTTTGTTGATTTGTTGCGAAAGGGAATTCAGCAGTTCTCCGTACTTCACCGTTTCGTCAGTTGCGCTGTTTGTTTTTACTGTAGGCCGTACCAATAGGCGCCCCTTACTTTGTCGTGGAGTTTGATAACGGGGAACGTTTGTTGCATCGTGTTTTACACAAGATGCCTCTTCAGTTTGGCAGGTAAGATCGACAAATGATATCACATGTTATTTCCTGGATTAGAATAATACTGAGCCAAAAATTACTTGCATAGATTTTCGCTTATTTTGTTCACTTCCCCATTTGATTGGAATAATGTTGTCGATTGTTCATTCTTAGAATGCCCAGAATATATTTTCCTCCCACTATTTTGTTGTCATTGTGTCCAGTGCATTGGCTTTGTTTAAAAGATTGCTTCAACAGTTTTTGGAAAAAAAAAAAGAACTAAAGCAAATTCAAAGAAAGAGATATAAAAAATTAAGAAAGAATCAGGAATTTCGAACCCACGCCTCCATTTGTCGATCAGAGCGCCCGATCCCATTGTTGAATGGGAAATTGTTAGCCTTGAGTCTGGCGCCTGAGATTTCTCGGCCATCTTGACTGTTAGATTAGAGTATGTAAATGAAACCTCCAATTGTCGTTATCTCTTGCAGAGAAGTACTGGCCAGTCCTTCGCTTTTAAACATGGTTGACCGGGTGGACTGGAAAGCGTGTAAAGTATCCGTGGACAACGAAAAGAAAATAGTCGCTGCTTTTAGAAAAAAATTTCAACCATTTGATTTTAACGCGATCTAAGACAAAACTATGTGAAGGATATTATTTGCCCGTTGGACGGCTGTAAATAATCTTGAGTGTTATTATTACGAGCGATCTGAAGAACTGTAAGGAATTATCCGACGTCGGTTCATCTTGGGAAACCCGGTAATATGTCGGGACACAACGAAGAAATCACGAGCAAATTCGGGTTCGTCGTCTGGCTCTCTTCGTCCCACCCCGACTGGCTACCCGCTGCGTCAATGAAAATGGGGACGGTTTTAGTTGACATAATTTCAACTCAACAGGAAGAGACTTTTTAATCTACAACCCATGAGTTAGTAAGAAACTTTGGGCATGTTTAAAGGGAACTTTTAATGATTTCTTTATGTTTTTAAAGTTGTTATCCTGGAAACTTCATCATATTTTAAATTATGATTTTCATCGGGCTCAAGTTTTTGTCATATTTACCGGAAGTGGGGACGGGGGGTGTTTTCAAATTTATTAATGAAAGCAGGAGATAAATTTACTTGTATTTATGTTAAATAGTTGTTCAGTAATTAAACCGTAGATGACACGAAAATTTGTATTTTGTTTTTCACTGGCTTTGTATGTGTTATAAACGGATTGAGACCTGAAAAATTATCTAATAAACATAAACATAAACATAAACGTGTTTACTCACGCTCAAAACATGCCAATTTCATGCCCAAAAGCCTAATTAAATGATTTGAAAGTCTGATGAAGCAGGCACCCTCTTCTACACACCCATTATTTTGATGCTAGAGGCAGCTTTGACGTAAGTCTTAGTGAAAGCAATGAAGACCTTTTATATGCCGAAGTTTTTGCAACAACGAGCAACAACGCAATCGCGACGCAGATCAAGACACTTCCTTCAGTGGCGGATCTAGGAATATTTTAGAGGAGGTGGTGAATTGAAAGAATCGAAGTTAATTCTCTGACAAAAGTCAAGATAGTTTAGACTGCCATTTGACAGTCTGAAATTTAATTTATTTATTAACCCCAAAAAAAATTTCAATTGACTTCAAAAAAAAAAAAGGACAAAAAAAGAAAGTAGCTCCGGTTTTGGATCCGCGAAGGACCTTGAAGAAACAGCCTGAAACATCTAGCGACACAGAAGGTGTTTCGCGATTTTCCCACATTGTTAGTGTTCTGGTATGTTAGTGAAGTAGCCTTCAAGCACACTGGTCGGAAAGTCGTCGAGGTAAATACTGGCTTGTTTAACTTTTCGTTAAACTTTTCGTTTTGTTTCGTTTTCAATATTTTTTGGGGGGGGCTTCTGCACATACGCTCGGCGTCAAAACCATATATATTGT
>BLFN01000779.1:460378-462878 GCA_014634225.1 Acropora yongei | reverse complement strand
ATTAGAGTTTAAGATTTAATAAAATAACGGAAATCTATTGTATGATAACGAAAAAACTTATTTAGAGTGTAAGAAAGTTAAAACCTTGAACTCCTGCTGAAAAAAGGTCGATATTCCTCCGCACGGTGCTATTATTCTTAACCAGAGTTCAACGCCGAATGAAAAAAAAAACTAAAAGCTATTAAGCACCTAAAATGATAGCACATGTTGAAGGAATTTCGATTATCGTATCAAAGTAGTTCTATCGAAGAAATGACGCAAGTTTTAGTTGAGGCCCAATTCTCGCTTTCTGAAATTCGAAGCTCGCCGAATAAGTCTTAAAATTAATGATACTGGTAAACGTTGCAAACCGATAATAAAAAAACATTCAACCACCAAAACACCGCTAAAATTGTGGTCTGATATGAAATGTGTAAACGTATTCTAATACAGGCCTTTTTAATTATGTATGTTTTTTTATAGTCCGTGATTTCAAATTTGCAAGCCTTTAAATATTTACATATTTTCAAAAACCGTCATTTTTATAATAATACCATATAGAATAAATCAAATGCGGCCTTTTGCGAAACTCGACATCGTATACACGTTCGTACTATTTGCTTTGAAATAATGGCTTTTTAGATTAAAGTACGTATTAAAACTAAGAAAACATACCATTAAAAACATGGACAACTTTTTTGATGGTGCTCCCCGGTCGCGCTAAATTAACTAAAGCCCCACCCCCGCGAATGATAAGGCGGGTAAATGCCCCGCAGTTGCCCCGGGGGCTGGGCGCAGCTGGAATTGGCTGATGCATTAATTTTGTGTTATCTTTTATATCTGACTAATCTGTTTTGTATCATTGTACGTTGTATATTAATTAATTCCATGTAAAGAGTACTTCGTGTGAGTTAAAAAAAAAAGCCTGGAAAGACTCGAACAGGCGGCTCAATAAACAGATGACGGACCGCGATTTCAAATTCAAAAGCTTTCAAATTTTTTACCTGTTAGAACGCAGCTAAGAGTCTTCCAAATTTTCAGCATGCTATCTTGATTATTTAACCCGGCCGCTGGCGGAGACCTTTCACGATTTTCTAAAAGCAAGCATTTTATACCTTGCTAGCGTAACCATTTTGAAATGTTATCTTGCGCATGTTTCACAAAATAACCGAGGATTTTGAGCATTGCTGCGAAGGTCAAGCTTGTCAGATCTGACGAATTGAAACAGTTGATACGATATATATTCCTCCTCATATATCGGAATATTTGTCCGTCTTCCATTCAAAATATTTACTTACATTCCGCCTGGAAACATTTTTGGCAAAATCAAATCTACAGCAACTGACTTGTGTTTCTAGATGAAATAATTAGAGCTGTAGCAAGAAATTGCAAATGATAACTTCGAAGAAGGAACGCAAACGTGTGCAACACATTAAAAAGCAATCAATTAAAATCTCGTTAAGAATACGTTTGATATCAATTAAGCTAATATAGGTTAGAAGCTTAGTTTATCGTTTACGATAAAAAAAATCCATTAGCAACCCCTCGCTTACGCATATAGACACCCAGGTGACAATGGTGAGTCAGTTTGATAAAGAATTTTCGACATCTTACCTCTGCCATCAATGACAAGAGCTTTATTGGCTCATGTCCATAATGTATTGAAAACAATCAAACTAGCTCTAGCGATATAAATTTTATTTTCGTCGCAAGCCTTTTAACTCGCAAAACTCTGTTAGATCAGACATTTCTAAAGCTATGCGCCTCACCGTGGTGCGGCTAATTGCATGCTTTTCTTTGTTATATAGCAGAACTCGAGATAGTTGGTTGAGAAATTTGTGAGGCCAGTTTTAATGACTCGTCCAAGAACTGGTCGTGGACATAAAAATTACATTTAAGATAGAGAGTAACAGATTTCCTGTTGTATTCAAATTTGAATTTATTCGTCAGCTTTCTTCACAACACGGCGAAATGCAGTGAAATTGACATGCGTGCCGCACGTGCAGCACGATAGTTTTTCTTCGTTCGATTCAATCAATAATATCAATGCGTTGCGCTTTCAACTCCCCAGCAAATTTATTTCGAGTTATTAGAAGATATGCGAAAGGCAGGAGCCCTTTCTCAATCTAAACGACTCGTTCCATTGTAATACCCGCTTCATTGAAATATTAGCCCAAAAATTCCTTATATTGAGAAATACCATTTTAACCAAGTTCTACATTGGTGTTTCCCTCACGTATTAAATTTTCAACCTCTGCATTTCTAACTTTCTGATTGCTCGACCAGTGGTGTTCGAGGTTATCATCACTTGTTGTCGTCGTATGATCTTATCAGCTGGAACAGCTGTGTCTCGCTCTTGAAGTTTTTCTGTGGCTTGTTGACCAAGAAATGTACAGTGTTGGTAAAATAAATATGTCATGTTCCTGGCAAATTCAAAATTGCTTGAGTTGTCCAATAATGCTGATTTTATCTTAATTGTTGTGAATAAAACTAATAGCGGACTTTTTTGGCCATAAATTTG
>BLFN01000779.1:450378-452878 GCA_014634225.1 Acropora yongei | reverse complement strand
GAAAAAAACAAACAAAGAAACAAACATCCATTGTTATCTAATTTAAAAGGTTTGCCCTCCATTTGCTTTTAAACTGCAGTAATTCAAAGAGCGATAGAAATCAGTCATTCCGTCAATGAAACGCGTCAGTTCTACCCGAAACGGGGCCCAAAACTTCTCGCGCCCGAAAATCCATTTGTAAAACTCCGACCCGCTTATAAGGGAATGAAAATTAAAATAACTCTAAAGTTTCGTGACTCGAGACGCCTTTGTTTTTAAGATACAAAGAGAATTATATGAAACATTTCACACATCACTTCACAAAGAGAATTATGTCACCCGAAATACACCCGAAAAGTTTCGGGACTTTCGAGAAACGGGCCCTTCAGTTTGGTCAGAAATAGCTTTCTCAGCTTGGCTGAAACAATGCGTTCAATTTGCGCACTGGTCAAGCCGGCTGTGGCCAGTTCTAAAAAGATGGTAAAGGCCCTAAATTTTTATTGTCGCGGTTCAGAGAGCCAAGCAAAATGAGAAAGAAACAAGTGTTTCTCTACATCTTCTCGGTTTCTTTTCGCTTCTTCCTTTCTCCTTCTCGTTTCTTCTTCCTGTCGCTTTTTGTCCTCTTCTTCCCGTTTCCTTCGTTCCTATAAATGATTACATCAGAATTCAGCTATTTAGCCGCCACCTTTGTTCGTTTCCTTTGGCGCAAAACGCAGCTGTTGCCAGACCTCTCGCGAGTGGTTCCGAAAACACTGGACATGAAAACTACTCAACAGTAGAAATGAAATAAAAGGTAGAAGTTTTTGATAGAGCAGTTTTCAAATGACTGTCGAAAGTAATTACGTGATTGCGATTGCTACACTTAGTGATTGGCTTAAAAGAGTCGCGCCAGTTTTTCACAATATATATTGATCTGGGCCCGGTTGTTCAAAGGGTGGATTGCACTATCCATTTTATATATCACTATGCATTAGATAACTCAATAAGTTTTGATAGTACTTATCCAGTACTAGTCAGTGATTTATCTTCTGGACAACTGAGGCCTGCGCCCAGCACATGTCCAAAAAAAAAAAAACTCTGGTCTGGAAAAGCCCCGTCTAAATACTCTATAACACGCTTTTATTGTGCTCTCTTATTTATTTATTTATTTATTTAACTATTTATTTAACAAAATAGGTAAATAAATAAATAATATTGCGCTCTTTCTCAGTAGAGCGGTTTTCAAATGACTGTCGAAAAACCAAAACCAAAGCAATTACTCCGACCAATCACAACAGGAGCAGACAGCGAGATGAACCAATCACAATTCCTAGCAATTAGCTGCAACTCACTCGAAGCGCGGGAAAAATCACGCGTACGTGGTGCGATTGGTTTTGGTTTTGATTCTCATTGGTTGAAAAACGGGCGCGAATATTTTAAGCCAATCACTAAGCGTAGCAATCGTATATAATCACGTAATTACTTTCGACAGTCATTTGAAAACTGCTCTAATGCGGGTAATCAAAGTAGAAACACGACACAATTATGGGTAAATTGAATAAGAATTCCATCTCAACACGTTTTAATGGCAGCCCGTTAGGAATTTAATCCGACAGCATGGCGTCTGTCATTAAAGCGCGAAAAGAGCACTTGGTGACAATGGCGGGAAATAGAGCCAACTACCCGAAAGCGCGAAAAACCAAACTGCCCTCACGCGTCAGGTATTTCGAGAAAACGACAAAAAAAAAACCAACAGAACTGCCTACTTTTTCTTGATCAGCTCGAACAGACTCCAGGTAAGCTTCGTCCTGCTCTTCACGGAGCTGTTGGGCTTGTGTGCGCTCCTGTCTGTTAACACAGAGTTGATAAATAACATACTAAGTTTTGCTATAAAGAGCAACTTCGAAGTTCCCGATCGGCATCTTCATTCCCAAAAATGGTAAGCACACACGATTACAGAAAACGAAAATGTTAGAAACTATACAAGTACAACGTGCAGCTTCATAAATAACAGGAATGAAGAAAAACTGACCTGTCAACTCTCGCCGCAACCAAAAGAGCCTCATTGTCTGCTATTAGACGTGCCAAACGTGAAATATAGTCGTCAACAGTCATTATTCCTGCAGGTGATTATTGCAATAAATAATCGTTCCATCGTTATGACTGAGAGATTGATACGGGAGACACCATTCTATTTTTCGAACCAAAATATTTGTGCTCGCCTTTTTGTCAATCCAAATTGACTTGGACTTACAAAAGACAGAACGTGAAAGAAATCTCATTGCTCAATCACAACAGACAAAGGACATCTACATGAGCCAAACATATGCCGGTAAGTCACGTGAGATTCTTTCAGCCAATCATAATGAGGGCCATTTAACAACGCCTCTGTCTTTCCAAACAGTATTCTAATCTTGCCAACCGCTCCAAACTCACCTTCCATTCTCCCTACGACTGTCATTCGGTTATCCCTTAAACAAATGAGAGCCAGGAAAGGATACGTAGCTTCACGCACAGCACGAGATACTGCCAAGCAAAGAAA
>BLFN01000779.1:389122-391622 GCA_014634225.1 Acropora yongei | reverse complement strand
TGATCAAGCACCGAGAACAAATGGCTGTATTTCTGTTCCTAAAATAATGACAATAAGGAGAAGATAATATGCAACGGGATCTGTATGGGCATTTACAATGGTGAGCCGAAGGTCCATACAGGCCTTTTGTAAACACCCATACACATCTCCGTGAACAATAGGAAAGATCTGTATCAAAAGGCAATGAATACTAATTAGCTGGTTAGGAGTCTGTATCCAACGTTAATACAACTGGTTAATAATTCATCATCCCAGTTGATTTGTATTGAGGTTTACAAACGTGCACATGTGACTCAAATACCGCCTATTGGTTGGCCTTAACCCTTATAACTTACCAATGAATTTTACTATAATATATATAAAATAATTAGGATGGTACACACTCTCTCATTGGTCAATAGGTATGTTTAGATGAGAGTATGTAAACACCGTTGTGACACCACATGAATTTTGATTGGTTATGTGTTGTCAGATGTGCATTTTGATTGGCTGACAGGAAACATGAGCGTGTATCAAGAAATCTATTTCGATCAAGAAGTAAACAAACAGCATTTTCCTTCATTTGTTGAATTGTTTTCAAACTACAATATTTATCAAAGGCAGTGAGCTGACTTGAGTTGCATAGGTGTTTATATAATCATGGGTTGCACAAAGATTCCTGAGCTCCCACACACTATTTTTCTTTTTACAGGGAAATTGTAGGTGGTAAAACTCTAGAAGAAGAAAGAGTTATCACCAGTTGCCAGTACACATCACAGTGATGTGCAACATAGCAATATTATGCCTTCTTGTTACACAAGTATCAATTTAGGATTTTGTTCACATTATACACCTAATATCCTTGGGAACCAACTCTTACTTTAGGGGTCACATGATTGATTGCCTGCCTACCATAAAGCTTGGTACAAAGAACAAAACTCATACAATTAATTCTTAATTTTGAACCTCTCCTCCCCACCAAGAACTCCCAGATCACGATCAATGCTAATTAAACCCTCTAGTTCATGCCTTATGCTGGTAAGTGTCCCTTTTGATGATGGAGGAAAGCGGAATATTCAGAGATAAGCCTCAAGTCAGTTTGAGATCTACCGAAACTCAGCCCACGTGCAATGATTGTAGTGGTGGGAGGCATAAATGATGACTCTTACAACACCTTGACTCCCCAAGGATTACTGCACAGGATTCTTTTCAGATGACGCAAACTAAGTCTGATCTCCTAATAGGTCATTTCTGAGTTCACTGTAGCCTAAATCTACTTGCAAAGTCTTTGTTTTGAAAATCACTTTTCATTCAATAGACCACTTTCATAAATGGCGGCACATAATATTATCCCTTTGTATATATGTTAATTAGACCTACTGGCCTCACTTTGGTTGAAACATTCTTTTGAATTTTTGAATTGAATTGGCAGCGAGGCTAATAGTGCTTATTAGCATTAAATCAAAAGAATACCAAATTTGATCGCCATTATGAAAGAGGTCTATAGCACAGCAAAAATTTTCTCAGACTCACTTTGAAAGAGAGACTGGTGGAAACTCAGAAATGATCTGTTAGTGCAGGCAAAAATCAAAAGCAGGAATCCCAGTTATTTTCTGCAGGCTTCAACTTTGAACTGAAAGTGGCTTTGTAGATGTGTAAATGTACTTACCAGCTCATGATTGGTTTCAACAGCAATGAGAACACCGTTGAACAAAATAACACATAAAATCCCAGTCCTGAACACTGTGTTGGACAAAAACTGGCCAAGCAGTTCATTTGAAGCATATTCTTTAATAGCTTCATCATCCAGGTCAACAATGTCCCACATATTTTCCTCCTCTTTCTCTTTTGACATCAAAAGAGGTTCCTTCTAAGGGATTTAAGAGTAATGGCAATGATCAATGAATGGTTAGTGCCAGCAAAAACTCCCGCGATCTTTCCCTAGATCCTTTTTGCTAAGAGAGGAAAAACAATCAAATGACCTTCTTTAAAAAGAACTAGACAACTGTTGCAGTCAAACATGCATGGCAATTGAAGCCTTTGTGTTGCCATGACTGGCAACATGCATGGATGTGTTTCTGGAGAGACACACTCTGTTAACTTTTTCAGATTATTATGCTTGCTGAAGATAGAGAATAGAGAATAAGTTAGCATTGGTGTGACTGGTCTATGATCTTGAATGAGAAAGAAAAGTAACAACTGCTTTTCTATTTTGGATTCCAAACCTGTAATGACTGTAAGTTCACATCTGCAAAGCAGCAATTCAGCAAAAATGTAAATTTACAAAAACAAAAATTTGGATCATTAAGTGGCATTCCTATTCATTATTAAAATGTGAAGAAAAGAAAACACTGCTTTGCATGTACTAAAAACACAAGCCTGCCTTAATCCCACAAACAACATTAATATGACTGAATTTAGATTTATACCTCATTTTGGATGGCATGAAACACTGCTTTAAATTCCTTTCCACTGAAAATAGAAAGAGATTTCTGTTAATTATCTTGATGATAATACAAGA
>BLFN01000779.1:283217-285626 GCA_014634225.1 Acropora yongei | reverse complement strand
ATATTGGTGAATATTAATATTCACTAATATTCACTTCACCTTCGGCAAATAATTATTGTTAAATATATTTAGTCTTTAGGAATTTATTTGAAAAGCCAAACTCAGCAGAAGATTTAAGCTTCGGACAGAGTTCAAAGCTGCAACATGCAATAATAACCCTTAGTTCTCTTATTTTATTATTGTTATTATTGAATAAGTAAATAATAGATAAATAAATTATGGGAATTTGCAGTGGCACCTCCACAGAGTGGCTATTCATCCACTGAAATCTGGATTGAATTAGAATTTGGAAATGTTGCTTTTTGAGGTGAGGGAAAAACTGGAGTACTCTGAGAAAAACCTCTCAGAGGAGAGAACCAACAACAAACTCAACCCACATGTTGCGTTGAGTCCAAGAAATCGATCCCGAGCCACATCGGTGGGAGGCAAGTGCTCTCACCACTGTGCCATCCCTGCTCACTGTTATTAGTGTTAATTTTATTGTTTTTATTACTATTATTACGTCCCTGGAGTACCTGTTAAACTGACAAAGATAGTGAAGCAAGGTAAATAAACAAAATGACTGTACAATATAAGAGATGATACTGATAATTAGCAAAAACAGGAACAGAAAAACAAAGCAAAAAACTATTCCAAAACTGTCTGCACTGCAAGGACCAGACCACAATGAGGCTGGCATGACTACAGAGCAGCTGTTTCCACAGTTAATTGATGGACCATCAAAATGCTGCAGTACATAAGACAGCCTTCTGTGCATGTGTAAAACTACATGCTAAAAACACTGCCAAAAACCATGCTAACAATACAATGCAACATATGCTACAACAGTATATGAAGAGGGCAGAAGCCTTAAAGGGGTTACACACCAGCAAAATGCTCCAGGGCTTGTAAATTCTCCTGTTAAAACCATTAAATTGCATTTAACTTGAGTTAATAGTTATCATTACTAATATTATTACTATTAACATTATTATGTACCTTCCTAATAATTATGTTAATTGTAAATTCTGAAATCTTTGGTTGTTGTTTCCAGTTTCATTCTTATAATCCTCAAGATGGTCGAATTAAAGAATGGGAATTTGC
The DNA here is from genome assembly GCA_014634225.1 of Acropora yongei. Lineage (NCBI taxonomy): Eukaryota > Metazoa > Cnidaria > Anthozoa > Scleractinia > Acroporidae > Acropora > Acropora yongei. Next base: position 284,543 of record BLFN01000779.1, on the reverse strand, counting down.
TGATATGCTTTTAACCTACTCCAGTTTTCAAGAAAAGAAGAAGCAAAGAATTCTCAAAAAAGTAAAAAAATCCTTCAAAGGTGATTCCCAGGTAGGAAATCAGTGATTGAATGAAGCAAAATTAGTGTAGCCACACTTTTCTATGGTGTTTGAGGAGAATAGAGGGATACACTCTGTAATGTGTGATGATAGTTGCTTAGCAAAAGGTGAAGAAACATTAATTATTATTCAAGAGATTTTGAGTGTTCAGATAGGAATCAAACCTATGAGTTAGAGCATCTGACCAGGGCTACGGAGGTCAGAGATTTGCTTCCTACCAGCAACTATCATTTTATCATTTCCTGTGCTGATATACCTTCAATGTCATTCCGTTTTTCATATACTCTGTATTGTTGAAAGCTGAACTACAGATGTCAGATTTCCAGCATTTTCATTGGCTCGCCAGACACAGGCTATCATTTCATATGGTCCTAGTATGTTGAAGGAATGTGTCAGCAACAAAGCAAGCTGAAAGCATATCTGAGAAAAAATGGTTTACAAAAGCCTTTTTGGACCAAATAAAATCAACATGGAAGAGTTGTTGATCCTGAAGTTTTAAATATAATAATAATAATAATAATTATTCAACGTGGGCTTGCTGGATGTAAAATGATTATACGGTAACCAATTCAATGCTAAGCACCTTGTTTGTTATCTATCACTTCATATTCAGCGTGCACTCATGGAATAATTACTATTAGATATATTCAGATTTGCAATGCCATAATCCTTATCTACAATAAAGCCGCTGTCACTTGAGACTGTTGTGGTGTCTGTGTAGGGAAGCTGAGCTTGGGCTGTAATCTTCAAACATCACACTATCTGCTACAGATTACATATACGGTATTATTTATATTTTTTATGATAACATTCCACTGATATGGAAGGTACAGATCTACATGTGATTCCCCAGTATGTATAACACACTTACCAACATGACAGCATGCTACATTTTCTATCACAACTCCTAGATTTATAGGATTTATATATTTGTTGCTTTGGTTGTTGTGACTTAAGTGCAGTTGTTTGTGTGTACCGTTAATTTAAATTTAATTAATACAGCTTTTAGCACAAACAATAACAATTATCATAGTTCTGAGGAAGGTGGACAAAAGCCATCAAAAATTAAGCTATCAAAAAAACATCGCATTAAGAATAAAATTTTTTTTAAAAATGACTACTACCGATCACAGAACTGGAAACAGTATTTTAACTTGCAGCTGTAAAACTACTTTGTTTTCTTCATAGGGAATAGCATTCAAGGACTATTTGGACTTCTTCAGTTTT
>BLFN01000779.1:112177-117177 GCA_014634225.1 Acropora yongei | reverse complement strand
CAGCTTTGGTTTGGTTGTTATAAATTACCACTTTGAACTGCAACATCTTGAAAAGCCTCTTCAGAGCTTCGCGGTCCACTTCTGTACCTTCCCGTGAAGAAAAATGCTGCCCTGAAGACTCAAGGAAGTTCTTGTTACTGATGATGACCGCAATGCCCCTGGGTGTGCTAGTCATTTGGTACATTGTGGCCGTGTTGAGTTGCTTGGATGCCTTGTTTAAGTTGTAGCTTCCATATCTGAAAAGACCGTCCACATCTAGATCATCTTCCACAGAATGATTTTGAATGTTGCTTTCACCTAAAAAGGAATACATGCAAGATGCAATGTGTGTGTAAATATTTTTACCAGTAATATTTTTCATTTCTAAATAAATGACAATAATTATTAGACATAGGGCTTGCATCATAACTTTTTAAGTTGCAGTTTAATTTTTTTTTGCCAGAGTAGCATCAAATTACGTATGTCTGACTGTTCACATGGTGGCTGTGTGAGCTGTAATCTTCAGCGAGAATGATTTTTATTACTGTACGACACAAACACAGCAAAGTGCCCTGTTTAGGATAGTTAAATTGATGAAATCTAAACCATCTCCAAAAAAAACAGAATGTCATGTTGTCTTTTACACAAATGCAAGTATCAAATGGAAAACAAGACAAAAATAAGAATCCAAAACACAGGAGACAAGAAAAATTGTTTATTCAGCGAAATAGCATATTGTGTTCAACTTGAAATTAACAGTGACACTTTTGCCATTATTATGAACGAGACTATTGGCTTCTTAAAAATTATTAAGTCTTTTGACAAGAGAATTTAACAGCCTTGATATTACAGAATTCACCTTCAGCAATGCAATGATTTTTTTTTTAACACAAAAAGGCCCACAAAGCTTCACTCATTGCTCCTGCAGCGAAGGTCTGTCAAAAGTTTTCAATTCCTTGTACATGATACTCAGTACCTAAGGACAGGCACAGACAAAATCATTTTAGAAGGCTAAGAAATGACCTTGGAGCCATTTTTTAAGCATTGCTCAGCTCTTTGTCACAAAAGGGGGAGGCCACACTGAGTAAAACTTTGTTAAGCCCCAACAGCATTCCTTGAACAAAATGGATCAACATGTTTTGTAACCTTCTTATCATGGATTTTTTCTCTCCTAACAACTCATTCAGTAAACCAAATTTGTGTTTCACTCTTTTACCAAAGCCACATCACAAGTTTTATTTTTTTTTTTAACTAAAGCTTTCCTTTTTTTTTAAATTCTAAGTTTCTTGGCAGCAGCAGAAATATACTGCACCTTGACAAATTAACAGTTCATTAAAAGCATACAACAGGAAAAAAACTATATAAAATGTACAAAAAGAAATTACAAATGAGAAAGTCCTTACCTCACACAGGAAGTAACTTCTTGTATGCATCTTCATATCAACATCAAGTTGGTAGGTGTCATAAAAAGTTCATACTCAACATCTCGTACGAGAAGGCAAAAAATCACAAAGAAAAAAAAAAAAGAAGGAAACCCTATCCAATGCTTGACAACCATAAAAATGGCTTTGATGTAGAAACTTGTACCACGGAAAATATGGTCTACATCGGAATCAAAACATGAGCGGACAAAATTTCCAGCACTTTCAGCAAATGAAGGCAAGCAATTTTAAATTTTTCTATTGTGAAATCATGTTCTCATGAATTATTAGAGGTCCTGTTGGAACTTTGTGTTAATTCATTGATTGACATAAGATTCTTATAATGCCTTGCCTCAAGGACGTTTAAAAATGGTGCAAAAGAAATCATGAAACATGTGCTGTGACATTTCGGAATGCCATAAAAACAAAATGCAGGGCACGCTGGATGCATTGGCCTTTCAAGATGGTGTAGGTTTGGAACCCACAAACCATAAACCTCTTATCTCACTTTCTATCTCATGGAACAGGGCAACCCATCAACCCAATTAGAAAATGCCGACTTTGTCCACACAATAATTATTAAAATAATAATTATTGCAAACAAAAGCCATTTTTCCTGATTAGTTATAGTTAAAAGTTGTGACTAACCATTAATTTTTTGTTTTGCCACTGAAATTTTACCTCTGGTCCCTAAATTGCAACCTCCAAATTCTTGCAATTTTGAGTCCTGAAGTTTTGTCTGGCAAATCAGGTGTTGTACCCCACAACATGATTGTCTACTTATATCATCTTTGGTCACTGTATTTATTCAAAATACTAGCCTTCAATCGACACCCAATATGCAAGGAGGAACCTTGTGAGCTTACTAAGGACACACTGGATCCATGGTAAGAGAATGTACAAGGTTCACCAACTTGTATGCACACCTTCAGAGAATTAAGATTGATACTTCAGTGCTGTATGTCTGTGCCACCCGCCGAGTTTTAGGTTTTAAGAGTTTTGGCTGAGAGGCCAAGGAAAGCTCTTATTCAAGATAAAAACAATGCATCCCTGGTTAAATTCTTTTAAGGTGTTTTTTAATGTTTTAAGGTGTTTTTTAAGGTTTTAATGTCTTTTTTCCAGGTTACTTTGGACAGTGAGAAGGGTTGGTGCTGTTATGAGAGCACTCGCCTTTCACCAATGTGGCCCAGGTTTGATTCTGTCCTCGACATCATGCATGGGTTGAGTTTGTTGGTTCTCTACTCGGCTCTGCAAGGTTTTTCCCGAGTACTCCAGTTTCCCCTCTCCCCCAAAAAACCATTAGATTTTGATTTGATTTGGTTTAGATTTGATTGATTTTGTAGTCTCCTTAGCACGTGGACTAATTGTGCCCTGCTATAGAAGTTGAAACTAAAATCAAGTTATTATTTTTATTGTTTAGTAAGGCTTGCAACTCTCAAAACAATAACTGCATAATTGAACTCTACCCCAAATTAAATAACAAGACAAGTACCTGAGGGTGTTGGAGCAGCTGCAAGAGGCTTTTTGTCAAGTGACCCATCCGTTTTCTCAGTACCTTTACCAAAACCAAAAATCAAACAAATTCAAACAGAGAATAAGCCATAAAATAAGGAAAACAGTAATAATTATTATTACTGATATTAATTTTGTCATACATTCATTACACATCCAGTATGTCAGACATACCGTAATTTAATACGTAAAGAAAAAAACACTAATTAACATGTTTTCAGTAATAAAAAGGATGTCATGTAAATGCAGGTCAAAAAATAGGTCCCTGAGGGGACATGTGCTTATGGGTAACAAATGTTACACCAACATTTTCCATGTGATTGTTGACATGCTTTTGTAATGGGCGTTGACAATGAATACTTGCTATGCTCTTGAACCTACTAGTATGAAAACAAGATGACAGGTTTTGTAGAGAACCAATGCTCAGTTGGACCGGTTTACGTAAGAAAGGTTTTTGTTACATTAGCTGTAGTTGTCTGCCAAGGAGAAAAAAAGGTACGCATTGTGTAGATGTGGGTAAGGCTCTGAAGAACAACATGGTATAGGCTGGTCTTGTGTTTGATGCAGTGCTATATTTGCCTAGCATCTCAAGATTGAGATGTTTAATTAATATAGAAATTTTGCAGAAATTTAAAATATAAATTTCTGACAGGTAGAAGTAAACTTCATTTTAGATGAAAATTCTTTGGAGAAAGTTGCTGAGATGGTAAAAGAACTTGAAATTTGAAATTTGATAATCCAATTTTGGTAGCTAACTAAAACTAACACTAGAAAGTTCACAAAATTACTTTTTAATAATTTTCCAGCAAACATCATGATCAACCACAATGGATATAATGGTGAAATAAATAAGATATTCTGCTATTGCACAGGTTGAAACTACTTGTTTTTGAGAATTTGGTTCAAAATTCAGGACAGATATTGTTCGCTTTATCTCCTACATATCACACTGGTTTGCCCAAAATATAAAACTAATTTATTTTATAGGACTTCCTGGAGTTGTAAAAACAAAACTTTAAATTCAAATTGCAACAGGTTCCTTTCCAAGAAACAAGAATATCATTCTCATTATACACACACCACTGCACATCATAAATGCCCAGAAACTGTAAAGAATGTCCATTTTTTTTTTTTTATCTCAGTCCTTCTTTGGTGAGCAAGAAAAAAACTTGGACACATTTGTGCACCTTCTGAAAGTTTGTCTTAGTAGAATCAGATTCATGGAACCTTTAGAACTAGAATGTTCCCAAGAATAATAAGTGTAAGGGCCTGACCAAAAAGGATTTAACATGTTGATTCAAGATCATTCAACATTCAACAAATTGTCCTGAGTAACCCAGAAGTTCAATCTAATAAGCCAATCAGGATGGAACACAATGGCAAATGCATAAAGTAAACTTCCAATATCCATGAGTAACGACAGTGGTACTTTGATTGTCATCTATGGCACTGGATGACAAGGATGGATAAGGATTGAAACCTGAAAACATTGACTGCCACTTTCAAGTTTGCACGCGATATGATTATTCCAAAAATCCCCCAAACTTTAATGACTTGTGGGCTGGCATTTCTTGGCAAACTTCATTCTCTATTTCATTTTTGGTTTATGAAGAATCTCGTTGCTTTTGAATAAAGTAACAAGTTTCGTTTATCAGCCAGTTATGACCAAAAAAAAGCAAAACTACCATGACATCTTTAAATGGTATATTTTGTACACATCCATGGCACATGAGAGTATGCTGTTTGAGAATTTAAGAAATTTCGAGACACAAAGAAAAGTAAACAGTAATGTTTCAAGAAAGGAAGGTTTTCTATAGTTCTTACTAGCCAATGGGATTTCTGCCAGAGAGAATAAAAAAATGACACCCAATGTACATGTTTTCAGACTCATGAATACCCAAAGTACTTTCAAAACTTGAGGAACCTTAACACCCAAAACGAGTACAAATGTCTCACGCTATTTGTACTCCAGAAGACCAGTTTGACTGGTCTTTGTTTATTGACTGGTCTTTGTTTATTGAAGAAAACCAGGATGTGCATATGACAAGAAAGACAAAAACTGACCTCAATTTATTGAAACAATAATCA
>BLFN01000779.1:99967-102171 GCA_014634225.1 Acropora yongei | reverse complement strand
TTCAACAACAACAAAAATAATGTCCAGGCAAATGCTGATTACCCACGCTCTGATCATTATTTTGGACATGTTGCATACAATCACTTTTCCTAAAGTTCAGACTTCTTCATGAATATTAATTGGTCTGTGGAACCTTCCCTCGCATAGTACTTTAACCAGTTTGTCCTACTTTTGAGCCTAAAAAACACTTAATTACAAAAACTGTGATAATTAAAACATTGCTTGAAACATTTTAACTTTCTTACAACCATGAGCTTCAATAGAGGGGTTGCCACTTCTACAAACCAACAAATCAAACTCTGATTACTTACAATATTTTCAGGTGTATAAAAATACAAAACGGTACACAAGTCGACCTAATTTTTATAAGTTTAAACTTGAGATTTTTCATATCTTTTGTGTAAGGCCTAACTTTAAAATCCTTATCATTTTTCTGTATCATTTCTGCATAGAAAAAAAGGTACTGGTGGATGACAAACTTCAGAGAGAATTATGCTTTGAAAATATCCAAAATGCAATGCTTTACTTTCAAGACAAGGGTATTTTAACAAATTCTGCAAGATTTTGGTGATGTTTGGGAGCCTTACACAGTATGCAAAGAAAAATCTCAAAACACTTTAAAAAACATAAAAGAACACAGTTGCATTGAACAAGTTGCCATCTTGAATGATTTAAGTGAGCCATAGTTGTTAACTGGTAAAAAAGCTGCACTATTTACCCATATATAAGTCGATCTTTTAACACCTAAAAATCAACCTGAAAAATTGCCCTTGACTTAACCCTAGGACTAAACCTGAGATCCATATTATACCAGTTAAATAACTGGCATAATAAGATTGCTTTTTAATGTTGACAAACACAAGACATAAACTTAATGTTGAAACTTGCTGTGATTTGTTCACGTATCCATTGTAGCTAAAAGAAAAATCTAAGAAATACAAGATGAATTTCCCAAGAAATTCTTTCCCAGATATAATAAAAAAAAATCTAGTTGGGCCTCAAAATTGGGGGTCCTCTCCCACGCAGGATGGATTTATACATGCGTAATTATGGTAGATGAGGGCCGGTTTTCAAAGTCAACAACGTGCTGTGAAATTCATGCCTGATCGTGCTTGATCCCAGAAGCAGAAATTAGATGGATGTTTTGTTCTTGTGTACTGATAAATTATTTCTTTTGTTATACCAATAAAGTGTTACTCTTTCCCCAGGTAAATGACTGCTGAAGTTGATGATTCTTAAGACTCAAAAGGGTCGACTTTACACTGAAAATTATTGTACTTGTCCTGCATAGGGGAACCAGAGCTGACTCAAAAGCAATGTAGCTCATGCCTTTTTGGTTGTTGGTGCTAATTGAAAACCTGGGTGACACTACACCACTAGAAGTAAAGGTTATTTGACCTAAATGAGGGCAAATTCTGCTACTTACATGAATGAAAAGCAAAACTGTTGCTTACCATCTGTAAAACACCTTCGGGCAATCTCCCATAACACTAATCCAAACGAGTACATGTCTGCCATCTTAAAAGCAGCAAAGTTCCTTGAATCCAACGTGTTGTCAAGAACTTCAGGGGCCATGTATCTCCGTGTTCCCACTCTAGTGTCTGGCTTGATGTCTACCTCTTCGGTTTCTGGCGAGTACTTCACTGCAAGTCCAAAATCTGCTATACAGCAGGTCAAATTCTCTTTGACAAGTATGTTCTTGCTTTTCATGTCACGATGGGCTATAGGAGGCTTGCCTTTTGTCCCCTGGATTTCAGTATGAAGATGTGTCAAGCCTGCTGACGCAGACAACACAAGCCTTATCATAGTCTTCTTGTTGAGGCAGTGGCATCGTAAGAAATCATACAACGATCCATAAGGATGATAATCTGTTATGAGATACATCTGTGTCACTTGATTGCTTCCAATAATGTCTGATGCTATAAAGCCTAGAATGCTCTCATGCCGCAGTAAAACCGTCTGGTAGATCTCAGTTTCTCTTTGCCATGAAGATTCACAATGTGATAGGAATATTTTGACAGCCACGTCCTCTCCTCGCCATCTTGCCTGCCACACTTCGCCATATCTGCCTTTGCCCACACTTCTTACCAATGTCACTTGCTTAGCAATGGTTCTTTGAACCTAAAAAGTAAGAACACAGAGGTGACTTACATCCAAGCACCAGGCCACCAACATTAATGCACCTGCCTGTAGAAAAATTGCAT
>BLFN01000779.1:82467-87467 GCA_014634225.1 Acropora yongei | reverse complement strand
CCTGTTATCCTCCCTAGAATACATGAATCTCATCCCCTGCTGCTGTATCCGAAGGACAAAGAACACAAGACCTTTTCTCAAGCCGAGATGTGCATAACTAGTCGGTAGAATTGACTTTATACTTGGTTTTATAAGAGACACAAAATGTCCACATCTGTGCGTTCTCAACTGCAACTTTAAATGATAAACCCTGATCAAATTCCGCATGAGTGCAGCCGGACATCACGCAACTGATAACCTGGATGTAGGATAAATTTGTCTGCGAAACAAATCCAGACTCTGCTTCTCTGGAAAGCCAAGACGGTTAAGATAAACCTAAAGAAAGAGAAGTCAACCTTTATGGTGCAAAAAAAGAACGTTGTTTACGCTTGTGCCAAATGAGACTTTTCTTGGCACTTATCCAATTTTTGAGCTTATTCGGACACAAGTGCAGATGCTCTCGTTAATATTAATAATTATAAGGATGAATTAGTCTCCAGAACTTTCGTATCTTCTCTTTGGCGCCACAAACAATAGATCTAAAAATGTACGTGCTATTCATGCCCATTATTTTAAAGTGATTGGGGAACGAGAGGCCACGGGGTGCGTATAATCGAACAATGCTTCTTTCTGACTATATTGTGCGGCCAAACTTTATAATACTAATCTCCTATTTGGTCCAAGTGATGGCGTCGACTAGCACTCGAACAACATCTCCTTCTTGCATACGGTTTTAAATTTCCGAACTTGACCGGTGAAAGAAATCAAACTTACTCCTCGTTAAAAGAAGGAAAACCTCCTACTTTTTACTCAAAACTCTTTGAGTACAATCTATTGAGTATAGGTCTCTTTGCTTTATGTAGAAGCATGAGTATATATTATGTTATTTTCGGACGCTTGTCCTTTAACACTGATTTCAGTCATAACCAATTACTCGTGACCGTCAATTTTCTCTTTAAATAACCCGCTGATCCGTCAACGTCTTCCTTAAACACTTGACCTGAGACACAGGTATAGCATCTGCTTTCTTTCGCTGTCTGTTCTAGAGTTTCCTAGTCGTGTCGTCCAACTAAAAAACCCTCTCAGCTTACTACGCATGTCCAAGGCCATCCAAAATATTATTTCTTTCATGGGTATTCCAGCGACATAGCAAACAACGGCTTTCGTAAAACTGATTTCTTCAAACTGAAGAGCTTCCCTAACAAACGACCTTATCGACATAATATAAGAGTGCATTAGCTTCGCGTTTCCGGCGAACGGCGCAAACGCTCTTCGGAAAGTCTTCTTCTCAGTAAGACTATGAAAATTTCGCCATGCTAACCTCTCTTTGTTCTTTGGAATATTGCTCTGTTGCTGCAAGCCTCGATCAAGATCTGTAACAGTAGAGATCGGTTTGCCGGTAATATGATGAGGAAATTTTGATGGTTTTATAAGAAAGAGAAGAAACCAACCTTTTAACACTTCCCTATTCCCATTTGTCGGAAATCCGAAGCTTATTTGATCTCTTCCAACGACGCGTGAACGGAAACGAGTCAAAACTAAACTCAGTGATACATACCTGCTTTGCCACTTGTCAAGGGGGACACAAACTCGCATCACAGTGCCCGGTTTGACGTCCATATTAGTCCGGTGTCAAATAGCAGATATATATTTCTTATCAATGCCATTTTTTGAGCTTAGGGTCACCGTGATTTGCCAGTTTATGTGCAAGAAAGGGCCCCAATTTGGCAAATTTGCAGACTTTGTTACGCAATTTTTCATACATAAACCCTTCAAGGACAGAAAGCATGCAAAGTCATGCCTGAGTGAATGAAAAAGTCTGTAAATATTGCCACTTAGAGTTTCCTTGCATGGCGCCTTTGACAAGGCTGCTGGAAATATCGTGTATAACTTACCAATTGAAAGATGTAAAGTTTTTCCCATCGCGCCCAGTCTTACCTAATGGTTTTTGAGAGGAAATATTTTATTTCTTTCTTGCTTTGCAAACAGTGTGGATAGTTAGAAAGAGCGAGGCACCCGACTTTACGTAGCACTACGAATACTGGTGCGCCGAACGGATGCTTTGCGGCATCCAGTGCAATTGTTAAATTAAATTAGGCCGTGCCTTACCGAATATCGGCATGATGGATGTATCTTCATTGCCTTCCAGCCTAGCCTGTCTTAGACAATTTTTTAGTTCTTTTTAGCCTTTTTTATTTATTTGCTGGTTAGAGCTACTCACCTTCGGCAAATTTTCTCCAATCTATTAAAGTACACAGCATATATACTCAGTACAGTCTAAATTGATAAAGTTTAGCTCAATGACAAGCACTAGTAAGAACATTATCTTGGAAAACATAATACTCTTGGACAGTGCTCTTTTGGGCTACTGCTTGATAACTCCAGCATAGTCTACTAAAACTATTCACTGGTATCTCAAGATATGAATCTGAATTGAGTTTTAATAAAAGCCTTAATCGATTCTCTCTACCCATCAATGTTTAAAGGTCTGCGTGAGTTCATGAAAATTCTTTACAACGCATCCAACACGACATACAAGGTAGAAGAAATAATAAGAAAATGCCTTGAATCAGTAGATAAATGGTTGTTACCAATCAAGACAAGACACTTTTAAGTTTGTACTGCTATGTCACCTTCACTTGTAAATAATTGTAACTAATATCTACTACTGAAGATGACATAGGAATGTCAAAACATGTCTTGCAAACTTGGAATTTTTGTCCTATTTTTTCAAATGCTCAGTTGGTGCTCACTTGATACTGCCCCTTTAACCCGTTTTCTTTTTATTAGATCTTGCCGGTGGCTTCCGTCTTGACGACAACAAAGTCAACTTGAGTAAATTTATCCAGAAATAGGGCAAAATACGTGTCCTTCGAGTTTCACGCGAGTGCGTGTATTTCTCTTGCCAAATAGGCTACTCGCAATCTGCTGAGCCTGAATATTCGTGTCAATCTACCGTCCGTGGAATGATATCGTCTGAGTTGCGGGTTAATTTCCACCATTATGACTATAACAACGTCACGTGATGATCGATGAGTTGCTTCTTTTCACAGTACATCACGCAAACTCTTTTTAAGGACTTTTAATCTTTGCATCGAAAAAGACAAGAAAAGGAACGAATTTTAAACTTGTCTTCTCCTATTTTCCTTCTCGGAGCCTTCATTAATCTTATTTCCCAAAGTAACAAGAGACTTATTTGCAAAACATCGGAGCCAATCCGGCGTGATATGAGTTCTTAAGCTGATTGAATCTGGCGCAGTAATCTATTCAATTCGCTCTGTAATAGACGCACGTCCGGATATTCCAGTGTCAATATATTTTACACTGTCCTCTAATATTAAACAATGGGCTTGGTTTTAAAGAACGGAAAAAAACACGAACCAATTTCAATCGTTCTTTCACTTCTAGTTGTGGGCGGCAAAGGTGCAATCCGCTTACAAGCGTGGCTGGACGGATATTTCAGTGGTGATGAGTACTTTTGAGTTTTGCCGCTCGCCGCAGTAATTGCGCTCGATAAAATATCCTGCCAGCTGTGCACGCTACAAAGGGTCGAGGGCCACGAACTTCATGCCATCCTTTTCTTTGCCTCTTTCCAAGGATAAAGAAAGAGAGAGAGAGAAAGGGAGATAGATACTTCCATGTGAATACTGAACCTTCAAATTTTAGTCCCTTGGCTCTGAAAGTGAGCGAAGTATTTGAAGTCAAAATTGGGTTCATAACATTGTTTGGGAAGCAAAAACACATATTACTCCATTCATTATTTGTAAGATCGTTCAGTTTTAAAGATTCATTTCTTCACAATACTAATTATCCGGCTTTATTGCATTCGAATCTTCAGAGATAACTTTATTCTGCAGTGTATTTTCAATATGTGAGGTTATTTTTAGGCAACGAGTGGATATGCAATTTTTTCACTGAGAGGGCAGCCCGAGGGAAATGAATCACATATCCACGAGGTGCCTTAAAATAACGGGCTTATTTTTCACATGGGCGAGGTTTTCAGGACTGTGACGTAAAACGGTGGTAAACAATTCTCATGTTTTCAATTTGAGAAACCGTTCAGCAGCATTTAAAATGTAATAACATTTTTAGTAGTATAAATATAACGCTGTGATCTTGTTTGCCAGTTTGTTAAACGCGATGCATGTGGGAGTGCTGCGAGGGGAGTATTTCTGTAATATTCCGCTAGGGGATTATCAATTCCAATATTCCCCTACTTTTTTAAGACAGTTCCTAATTAGCGTTTTTTTCCCAATATAATCAGCCTGGGAGAACAAAGGCAAACGAGCCACGCGAAATATAACAAATGCTAATTTTATGACTGAATGATTAGAAAACTACGAGCTTTAACATGCTTGAGAGAGAAAAAAGATCAAAAAATCATCTGAAATAAAATCCAGTTTTTGCAAGGTTAATTTTTTTAAGAGAGTATATATTATCATACCAATCACACGTAATAGCTGACGACAGTTTCACGTTGACACGCCCGAGAGATAAGAAAACTTACACTGGCCAGTTGATCGCTAAGTTTTTCTTAACTGGCAATTGTAAGGGATCTTCAGCAACCAATCACGACGAAGAAGCTGAAAAAAGCGTCGCAAAACTGCACATTTAACTATGAAAAAAAACCCCAGCAATTATGCACGCTTTTCACGTGCATTTTTCTTGTCCAATCCACGACGTGAGATGACCTGTTTTGGAACTGTGTACGACTAGAGCATTTTCAATTTTCTCGTCTTTGTCTCTAAACCCCTCATATCAGTTTAGCTCTAGAAGGGTTAGTGCACATTTTGCACGAAAATCCACATGGAATAGCCAAAAATTGATTGTGGAAACGGGAAGCTACATTTTCAGATGAAGCTTTTGTTATCGCGCAACCAGACTTGCGGGAAGCAGGAACGGGACGAGGGAGTGTCTTTACTAGAATTGACACAAGCTAAAATTTTAACCAGTTCAATTTTTTTCCCGTTAGATCACTAAAATACAAAAAAGTATAAATAACTTGAGCAAGACAAAGACAG
>BLFN01000779.1:17092-19353 GCA_014634225.1 Acropora yongei | reverse complement strand
CCAGGATCTAGTTGCTTTTCAAGTGCATCCTGCTGATTTACCTAGAAGATTTCAGCAATCTTTGAAACTTGATAACTACTATCAAGCTTAACACAGAAGCAAAAGCCCCCTGGGCACGAGTTCACCCTGGATACAGGGTCTAGTTCTTCTTTTTTAGAGTGCAATATTAATGTTAACCATCAAGTAAATATTGCAAAGTATTGCACACTTTTAATGTTTGTACTCTAGCATATGTATTTTTCAACTCTTTCACTTTGGTTTAATGTAATTTTGATTCTCAACCATCAACCAGTGGTGTGAGAAAGTTCGACAGCATGGCAAAAACCAAAAAATCATGTCAATGATTCCATTTCTGCACAATGTTATAGGCACAGAGTCTAAACAGTGGTAGTTTTTCATTCACTCCATTGCTCTTTCTACATGGATTCTCAGGGTTTCTATACGTCTTGTTTCTAAAAGGTCACTATTATACTCAAACTGTCCTGTCTGATTCATAAATGGTGGGACGTTTACTTTCACCCCTTTGATAGCTAACATCTCCATGATGATGAAACCAAGGCCTGCCATTATAACATATCCAGCTTGTAGTTTCTCTATGAGTCCTGATCTTTGGGTAAGTTCCTTATCTGAAACACTCCCACCATAAACGGTTGACACAAAAGAAATCCCCCCTTTTGGCACAATTCCAACCAAGGCTTTCAAAGTGTTTGTATTTTTATGCGACGAGAATGTGAGTTGCTGAGCCTCTGGATTGTTTGGCTGGCTCAACATAAATCACAGTAGCATCAATGATAATTGTAGTACTGGGATACTTCTTGGTGAAACATTCTGGCATGGGTAAATTTACAATCTCTTTTGAAGGAAACACCTCAAGTTCTTTAAATCTGTAATACATGAACCTGATCCAGGTATTGATAATCTGAGGTACAACACTGTGGCGTATTTTAAATCTTAAAAGTAGATCCTCTTTAAGCAAGCCAACTCTTAGAGGACATAACGAAAAAAAAATCATTCTCAACAGATACAGTTCTTCTAGGTCCCGGTTTGTATTTGTAGTGCCTAGATGTGTCTAAAGTCGATTTTTCCGAGTTCCTGTAGTCCAAATGTGAGGCTGTCTCTCTCCCCAGCAAATCAAGAACCACTGAAAATATCTGGTAGTTCTCAAAACCAGTGATTCAATACTAAATGTTTTTTGAGAATTTAGCATTTCCAGTTCCTTCCTTACATTTCTCTTCAATTTCAGCTGTCTGTCTAGCTCCTTAACCTAATTTGTCAGTTCAAACTCTGTTGCTTGCCATTCCTTCAGTGAGCTTGAGAGTTTCTCCTCCTTCGACCTAAGTTCTCGTACCAACTTGTCATTTTCATTTTCGACAAATTCTTTGCTTTAAAAAACATTTACAGTCTCTCTACTGTCTACATCAGGACTAGCTTCATTATTTTGAAGGCTCGAGTCAAAAACTTCGAGAAGAGATTTTGCTGCAGTCCCCGATCTGTTGTTGTTTGTTTTTATATTAGTTGGCGTTCGCGTTGCTCGATAACAAGGCTTCTTTCTCGCTGACCTTTTAACTGAAAAAATGAACCTTGTTGGCACAGATCCCGCCTTCAGACGAATTCTCTGTCCACCAAGTGGCTTGATAAAGCAATCAGCTTCAAAGTACTGGCTACAAACTTAGACACAAGGTTGCATTCAATGTAAGAATTGTTGGTAACTGGAGTGTTTTCTCGACGTATCTTGACGAGCCATTCGGCAAACCGGCAACCTGTTGTCTAACAAAAGGTAGCGAATGCCATAATAATTCCTTGCATTCTTGTTTTGAACTCCTGTTGCTACATCCAAAAGCTGTACAGTGTTTGACCATGGTCGGAAAAACGAGGAAATGCTTAATATGATAAAGATATAAATGAAAACGTGCTGAACCTCGAAGATTTATAGCAAATGATTGTACTCGACCCGATGTCCCCTTTTGATCCTACACTAATCGGAATAGCGCTGGATTGTCGGAATGTCGACTAGTTTGTTACAAAATGCCGAGTTAATGAAAAAATATGCCTTACAGTCCTGAAACATCTTTTGTCAAAGACAAAATTTGAATTCTATTAAGGACCAGTTGTCAGTTGTCAAGGGTAATGATTAATCATACACGGATTTGTTGCGCAATGTCCTTCAGCGAGTTCGACTGTGCGGAAATTCCAATTAACCACCAACTCGTGATTCAATCTCGTCAAGAAAGCAAAGAAGAGCAGTCAAAAAGCCGATACAG
>BLFN01000772.1:105511-108011 GCA_014634225.1 Acropora yongei | reverse complement strand
CCAGTCGTCGTCTGAAGTTCCTGCACGTTGCTAACACAATCTCGAATACAAACAAAACCGACGTAGTGGGTTGTCAATCTCTGCCTCAGAGGACTAATATAAACACATTGATACGCTGTAATCATTATCGACTACCGATTGTGCTTGTAGTTATTGCATTTTCACTCACCACTTCCATATTTTACTTTTCCGTTTGTGCTTGTAGTGGTGAACTTAATAAAAGGTCCCACCTGATTCACGCCATACGGCTGCAAAAGAAATTAAATTCCTCAATTATTCCAACAACTAGTCATTTGATTTGTTACGGTCTATCACTTTTCAGAAACTGCTCAAGGAAACCTGGCTTCCCTGATTAAAGGCTCAGTACAAACCCAGAAAATAGATATAGCAGTTTACATTATAATTTCCCGTTACAAGGTTTTCTTCTTCATAGTGCGGTTGCCAAGCGACGGTCGAAAACCAATGCCAAAGTAATTACTCCGACCAATCACAACAACAGCAAACAGCACGATGAACCAATCAGAATTCCTGGCATTTTCCTGTAACTGAAGCGCGGCAAAAATCGCGCGCACAAGGTGCAGTTGGTTTTGGTTTGGGTTTTGCTACTGTTCGGATGAAAAACTGGCGATTGAAGCATTTGGTGCTGAAAGCGTTTGTTTATTTGTTTGACTTTCCTACAAATGTTTGGGTTGCGCTAGATCACTTTTACCCTGGTAAAGGACAAGGCATCAGGAATCTCTTGATGCCGGGTCAACAGCCACTTACCAGGTCGTCGCCTTTGCAAGATGTCAGGGTTCTTCCCCCTAGCACTGAAAAATAATATCCCATTTACAACTCCTGTGAGCCACGTTTGCATCAAGTTATTGGCTTCATATTATGTTAAGTGGTTTGGGCCTGCTTGAGGTTCATCGCCCAAAGAACGTGATCACTAGCACTAGAGCCATCCCTCAGAGACTCTCACCGACCCCTATGAAAAGCAGCTCCCTATTGATTTAGGGCTATAGCCGCGAATTCTCCATAGCTTTTAAAGTGACTGTCATTCTTTTTCGTTGTTCATTGTCCCTTCGTTAGTTCTCACAAATATCCCTTGTTTATGATTAGCCTTCTTTGTGATTCCCTTTGGTATTGTTTCAGTTGATGTTTTTTCGCCATGGTTTTGTCTAGTTTTCGAACATAAGGTCCACACGTTTATTGTAATTAGTTTCTTTCAGATACGACTGTCGGACAGATCTTGCAAGCATTGCAGTTTGTCAAGCATTTTTTGGATTTCTGTTCGCTCGCATGTCGTGAGTTTTCTTTATTTTTATGTCTGTATACTTTATTTACAATTTTCAGTGAATCGCGTGAAGAGTTAAAACTAACGAGTTCAACTAACACTGCGAACTCAGACTGTGTCGGAGAGTCAGTTACAAGGGATATTGTTTGTGTTGTATCATCTTTGTTCGGTTCTCCAATCACAGGTGTCTGAAGGGGTATATGGCTCCTTCGGCGCAAAGGGTCGATATTGATCTACTCCTAACAATAAAAGGACCTTTGAGTTTTAGTTCAGAGGGGTATTGGAAGCCTCATATTTAAACTAACTAAACAGATGTTAAATCTTGCTACTGATACAACTCGAAGGCTTGGGAAAAAAAGGCGCTGCAGGAAACTTAAAGCAGAAAAAAGGACCCAAACTTACAGTATTACCATGACAGCAAAGATAAAATATAGTACCGTGGAATTCAGTCAGGTTGAATGCGATAAAAAAAATGCAATAACTTACCAACAACTTTGAGAAAGCAGGCATCGGTATACAGTGTATTGTGCATTGCGTGAATACGATAATCAGCCGGTAAAGATTCTGTCACAACTAGAAAACCAATTATTCCCTAGGACCACAAAGAAAAGAGGAAAGAATGACTAACTATAAAGACGACAGGTTTCACCATAGGTCATTTGCCTTACGACCTGAACAGGAAAGATCCCTCTCTATGTGAACCTCTTTCAGTGAATATGACGCGAAAACTTTTGGCTTATTTTTCGCTGGCTTGATATGAGCACTTACCGCGGTTTTCTTATGCTCTGAACATGCCAATTTCGGCTTAAAATGGGACTTTTTTGGGTACATGTAGCGGAAAAAAGGAACTTTTGAGATTTCCAACGATTTTTAATGCTCAAAGTGCTTATTCTCACGGAAGTATGTAACAAACTCGAAACGAAATACTTTTTTTTTTGTCCTATGCACTTTAATTCTTTGGATGCATTTGGGGATGCATTCGTGGTAACAGGAGGCACTAGTTCACAGACTGGCAGAGGATCCGACACTGCTGAGAAAGGGGGCTTATTAATGAACTGTCCCACGCTTCTGTCCAGCTTCAGAAATAACTCTTTTACGACAAGGTGGCTGAGATACTTACATTTTCATACAGGTCGAAAAATGTGGCAAGCACTGCGTTGTCTAAACTCGATAACACCTAAAAATGCACAAAACCAAAGGTTGGCTCGTGCGTGTCATTAGGGA
>BLFN01000772.1:90511-93011 GCA_014634225.1 Acropora yongei | reverse complement strand
GACAATATGCCAATACTTGACCCGGAACATACAAAGAACAGCTGCGATGTGCATGAACCAAACAACAGCCTGCTTCAAGAGCTCATTGCCGGCGGTAAAGATCCAGCACAAAACACCTCATTGCACACCAAAGATGACAGTGTTCTACCAGCCCTACCTGATCGCCCGTCATCACCAATTCCAAAATCTCTGAGACGACGTGCAAAGTCATTGGATGAAGGATTGCTGGAAAGAAAAGGTGTGAAAATTGGCAAATCATGCGAAGCAGATCCTCCAGACGATAGTAGAGAAGGAAAGCTATCTCCGTCAGCTTCAAAGAGGGGCATTACTGATGACAAGCCAGGATCATTGTCTGCTAATCTGGAGAACCTGTCACAATGCAGTTGGTACTGGGGTCCTCTTACACGTGCGGAGGCAGATAGAAAACTTGACGGAAAGCCTGATGGTTCATTCCTCGTTCGTGACAGCTCTCATGAATTTCACTTGTACAGTGTAAGCTTCAGATCGAAAGGCAGAACATTGCACTCAAGGATAAAGTACGATAAGGGACGTTTTGGCTTTGCAACCAAGTCTGGCCTTTTCCAGAGCTCAAGTTCAGTCGCTTCATTTGTGAATGCAACCATGAAAATTGGTCCTTTTTACTCCTCACCATCGGACTTTTTCTGGCCGTCTTATCCAGTTCACTTTTTGTTCCCAGTTTCAAGGTTTGAAGAGTTTCCATCCCTTAAACATCTTTGTCGAATTGCCATTCGCTGTAATTCAAGGTCCGATAAGCTTCACGAACTGCCACTGCCACCAAAACTCAGGAGGTACTTGAAGGTTGAAAATCCTTACCTGCCAGAAGCTGAATTAAATTTCATGTACCGGTATGTGTAGAACATTTCGATGTGAAAATGCAAAGAAACAACCAACAACAAGAGAGGAACCATAATATACACTTCAGAAGGTGCCTTGATAGGATGCATTCAACTACATGGTTGAGTGAAGTACTCACAGACTGTTGTTAGTGCTTGACATTTTGATAGTTAAGGTGAAACTCACCTTCAAAAGGTGGTAGTTACTACGTCTTTGTGTTCTAATTCCAAACTACTTATATTGCAGTCCTCTCAGTCTGGTTTCATTTTTCCCTTTGCATAAATGATAGCCATTTTAGTTCAAGTCCCCAATGCCCTTTTGAAAGAACATTCCCTGACTCTTTAAGTCCCACATTGACCCAAAATGCATTGCTCTTTGCACTCGGCAAATCTGAATTTCATGTGACACGAAACTTTCAGAAAACTTCTAAGATCTGTTATCGTATTTTTTCATTACAATCGGATCCTGCACGTATATTTTAATCCGCCTGTGTAGATACATTCCCTGTTTATAATTCTATAGTTTTCTTGTGTTATTTTGTATATATTCAGTGCATTCAGCTAATCAGATCACACATTTAGACAATAAAGAAATTCAAAAGAAAAACAAACGATCGCCCGCATCATGCCAATCATCATCAACACAATGTAGACTGAATCCAGGTTGCATGAGGTCTAGCTATGAATAGGCCATTGTTTAATAATTGCCCATAATTTATGGTAGAGGGGATTGGCGATGATTTCAAGTTACTGGTGAAATTTATTTTATCCTGCATTGAAAAGAGCATGTAAAATTTTACACATGTAAAATTAAAGCTGGTAAAAGCGTAAGGCTTGGATGTGGCAATCAGAAGTTCAAGCTGTTTTACACAATCCAAGATCATGTTGCGACACAGTCAAGTCACTGGTCTGTGGGTTTGTTTTTACAACCTTAATGTTGAGTTTCAATATGACAACAATGTTCTTGTGAATTTAAGTGCCAGAAATTTCAAAGGCTTCCACTCAGCATTGCTCCATCTCTGATGTGAGCTCAAAGTTGATCTGGGATATGAAGGTAAATTATTTATCTATAATTAAAGTTGTCATGAAAACATGTTTAAGAGCAGAATTCTGAAGTAATTAATCTAGTAGCTTTTACTAACAGAATGCAACATTTTTACTGTTTAAATTAAAACTATTATAGTAACAAGATAGGCCATAATGTTTTTACCAAGAGTATTGCTTAAACAATTAGTGGAAAAATAAAATGAAAAAATATATATAATTAATTCACATAGATGTTGTATTTTGCCAAACTATTATGCATTTTAATTATCGTTTTGTCATTATTTAATTTATTCAAAAATCTAACGGTACGAGAAAAAATTCAATGTAAAATTATTGTTTGTGTCTTTTGATTTAACAGCAGACATTTTGTAATTTTGTAATCATCATATTATTGTATTCAGTAAGAATACCATTATTACCAGATGTGCGTTATCACATTGATTATTGACATGAAATGGATCTAGAGAATTGAAATTTTACTTTTAAGAATCTGAAATGGGTATTTTGGTGTGATAACATTAACCCACTACTTTTAGAGCATCTATAGTTGTGAGTTTTCAGCCATGTGTAAACACTGTTCCATACAGGGTTTGCAGTTT
>BLFN01000772.1:70511-73011 GCA_014634225.1 Acropora yongei | reverse complement strand
TAAATAGTGCAACGATGAAGGTTCATCCAAGCTGTAAACCAGTACTGCTGCATGGCTTCCACGGTAGTAGCTATTTGTAATTGTGCGAAATCTCTCAACTCCAGCTGTATCCCACACTCCAAGCTGCCAATAAATAAAATTAATTTTCTAGGGCACATGCAATTCAGATGTGATGGGAAAAGTTTACAGATCAATCCCTCAAGGCTGCCCGGAGGAGTACACAGGCAAGAACATTAATATTATTATTCTTTTTTTAGGTCGGCTAATTCTAGCTTTAGTTTCACAGACATTATTGTTTAATATTTTGTTGTTCCTAATGAGAAAATCAACACGCCAGTGTGACAAACACAAACACAAAAATTTCTTGCTTCTTTAGAAAAATAGGCGCAACAAATAAATTGTTTAATCAAATTGGTTTTTCTTACCGTTTTTGTTTTCATTTCAAGATGATGTTATTGTTACCAGTATCAGCATACCCCACCCAACGAAAACGGGAAATCAGTGCCAATTTGAAGTGACCCTGCACATCAAGCCTTTTTAAAAATCCATTGAATTCGAGGACTGACAGGACTGTTTATATACCCCATGCTCCAGCTGACCTCAAAATAATGTTGACAATATAAAGATGTTTACAGTTGTGCTGTACTGTCATCTGATCGGAATCTTTTAAATTACGCAATGTGAAATGTTATAATTATTTTAGAACGAAAATGCAATAAAGATGAAGAAAGTGGCCCATAGCATTTTCAGAATAACTAGTTTTGTTCAAGAAGAAAAACAGGAAGTTTCAGATTATTCTTCTTAAGCAGCCGAAATAGAATTTGACCCTCGCGAACAAAACCGCTCTTGAATGCCAGAGATAACTTACTGTAACTTGCTGATCGCCAACTTTTATGTACATAGAAAAACTATCAATCCCAACAGTATTTTTCCTTCTATCCAGAAACGAGTTGTCTTTAGCACGATGAAAAATTGCGGTCTTCCCAACGCCGGCTTCTCCGAGAAGTATCACTTTAAAGAGGGGACCTCTGTCTGCGTTTAGAGCCGCCATTCAACATTCCGCAGAAATGACCACCGTTGCAGGGTGGGTGGTAAAGTCAATGCAAAATTCAAGATTTTCTGCATCTAAAAAAGAGGCAATGCTAATGATAAAAGCATCTCTGTTTACGTTACCGTCGCGGCAAATAGCTCGAGAATATGGAAATGCTCTTTTCCGCGAAGGAAAAAAAAATGTGGAATCCCTACCCCCTCCCTAAAGAAATGTCAAGGACGAGCCAGCAATCTCGATCTTTCGTTCCGGGAAACTGATAGAAGCAAAATGGATTACAGGGAGAACGTACCTCTCTATAAAATTGTTCTTGCTGGTGATGTTGGTGTTGGAAAAACATCCATATTCCAGAGGTATGACAAAGATAGGTTTTTCGAGCACAACGACTCTACCTTTGGCATGGACAAATTGACTAAGCTTTTAACAATCGATGGGAAGCAATGCAAGGTTTGCCGAATTCTACTTTTTTAAACTTAACTCATATATGTCGATTTTATGGAATAACGTATGAAAAAGTCCAACAGTACATGTTAGATCGATTAAGATTCATTCTTTGTGTCTAAAAATTTAATGAATGAATTTTGATCTGTGAAATGCAAGTGAAATAATCACGAAATAAGCTGGAGAAAAATAATATTTTAAGTTCCCTTGGCCTACTTACGTATACTGCAAACAATTTTTTATTGTTTATTTGAATAACTGGTTTATGTGTCATGGGTAGGGAGGTAAAATACTCCTTCGGGTAACTGCAGAATACCCTGCCACTCGAAGTTGTACCCCTTAAAATCGGGACACTTGGCTACGCAGTTAGTGCACGCTCTTTTTTATTTTATGTTTTTAAAAGGAGAAATTGCCGCTACGTGGCTACGCAGCTAAGTGGCTACTCGGCTACGCGGTTTTAATTACGGAGCTACGTGGCTACGCGGCTACATCGATTAAAGAACGAGTTAGATTATGTGTAGCGTTCTTGTTTCGGCTCGTGGATTATTGTTTCGGCACATTGATTAAAGAATGAGTTAAATTCTTGTGTACTGTGCTTGTTTCGTCTCATGGATTATTGTTTCGTCACATCGATTAAATCTTGTGTAGCACGCTTTTTTCCACGTGGAAAAATAAGCATAATGTATAAAAGCCTGGACCACGAAGCTATCTAGCTAGCTCCTAGCTTAGCTTCTAGTCGTGTAGCTCCGTAGCCGTGTAGCCACAGATTCCAGATTTGGAGTGGCAGGGTATTCTGCAGTTAAGCCCCGTAGGAAATTCGGCTCTTGACAGTGTTTGCAAATGGTTTTGAAGTAGACTACGAGTCTTCGGAAGGGTCGTTTCGTTACATGCGAATGGTCATTTCGTTCCAAACCAGAACCAGAAATTTTTGTAATAGATTTGTTCATTTATTCAGCTAAGGAGCGAAATAACTCTATGTCCTTGAAACGAAAAGGCCTTGGAATGAAGTGA
>BLFN01000769.1:507276-509776 GCA_014634225.1 Acropora yongei | reverse complement strand
CTGTATGAGTTCCATGGGTTAGCATAAAGATTGAGGCACTTGCTACTCCAAATAAAAGGAAAGGTTGTAAAATTAATGTTCACTGTGAAATTATTTTTAAAATTTCCTCAGCAATTGTTTTTGAAAAAACTGGGAAATTAGCCATTAGATATGATACAGAAGTAATGTCCTTTCTCCTACATACAATTTCTTGCAAAATGTCTCTGTTAAGACACTGACAGCCTGATCGCAGTTGGGCAAATTTTCTCCCCTTGTCAAGTGACATGACATCTAGTCCTAGATTTTCAGTTATCTTGTCAGACTCATCATCACAGCAAGCTGCAGCTGCTGACATGATGACACCAGAATATGCAGCTTGGTCATAAGACATCAAATCATCTTTGCAATTGCTACAACTAGTGAGATTTGCATACATCACAGCAATCATGAAGGCTACTGCAAGGCATTGGAGGAGGAGCATGTAAAAACTGCAGAAGCTGATTTCGTAAACACACATCAGTACTCCTGCAGTACCACCTCATGTGGTCTGTCATGCCTGGCTTGTTAGGGGCTATGTCGTGGTTGTTGTAGTACAAAGTGGCCCATGACTTTGTTGTCCCTCCCGGCTCGATCAGATTCCTGATAATATTCTCGCACAGATCTTGGAGGACCTATGTGGACTACCTGACTTACACTCGTAATGTCCACTCCCATTCCCATGGCCATGGTGGCGAAAACAACTCATCATTTGCTTTCTGGTTTGCAAAGTTGCTTTAAAATTGCTTCCTTTATTTTCTCTGTTTGAGGTGCATGAAATTGCCCAAATAAGCGATTTTCCGGGATGAATGGTCCTTCTACTGGATCATACTGCTTCTCATTTAAAATGCTTTCAAATAACCTGTAAACCCTTCCAGACCAAGACAGGGAGAGATAGATTAATGTTAATGGGTATTTGCTACCCTGTTCCAACAGAGATTTAGCAATAGGCTCAAGAATGCTAGCATATACTTCATTGTTACTTCCCTCTCGCAAGACTTTAGCATAAACAAGGTTTGAGCGGTCAAGATTTCCAATTACCAGATTAGGACTCCTCAGGCATAAAGTGCTACAAATGGTCTGCCTATCACTTTTAGTTGCTGTTGCTATGAGGGCTGCTACAGGAGCATTTGGGAAAAGGGCAGCCAGAACACCTAATTTCCCATAGTCTGGTCATCTCCCCTGTTTTAAAAATCTAAATATTTAGTATACAAAATTATTAAGAAATTTGCTTCAGAGCAAGCAAATGTATCACTAACATTTTCATTTGCACTTGTGTGTATTCATAATATAAATATTTTCACAATATTTATGCTCAAATAATTGAGTAGTCTTTGATAATTTTCAAAACAGCACTCACCTAAGGCTCACGCAGTTTTTCTTTTTTTAATTCTGAGCTACATTTCATTGCAATCTTACAGAAGATAATATGTTGCTTTACTTCCTCTTAGGGATAAAAGTCCTTCTCACGAAGCAGAATCTTAGTGCTTCATAGGAATTATTTTCAAATTTTCCAATGGGCATCCCGATCCTTTTTGTACGAAGTTACCCCCGGGCAGCAGCGATGATCAATGGACAGTAAACCCGATTTTTCTATATCAACTCTTCATTGTTCATACATTAGCTACGAGACAATATGTATTTTACAGATCCACGAGAAAATAAATGTGGTAAATATAGCTCTGGGATGAACAACTAGTTTTATTTTTTATGCTATGTGTCATAAATTGACAAACGAATAAAGCATTGAGGTTAATTTGAAATGTAAGGTTAAATTTAAACGAACGGCTGGCTATGGCAACATTTCATCTGGGCTATCAACTTTAAAAACATTGCTGAAATTTGCTCACCATTCAAGGATGCAGTGAGCTTCATCTACTATGACTGCTTTGACGGCTGACAAATAAACGCTGCTTTGTAGAACTTCCAGTACAAGATAAAAAAGCCTCCGGGTGACAAAAAACAATCTTGTATCCGGCCTGGGTTATACTTTCACAAGCTCCTTCCCACTGGGAAATAACCGGCGAATCAGTGTTGATTCCATTCTTTACTCCTAGCACCGCTGCTTTGACACCTCTCGCTCTCAATTTAGAAATCTGATCATACATCAAAGCGTTCAAAGGTGAAACAACTAAAACCACAGACTTTGTTCCTGACGTGGTCGCACGTGTTTCCTCTCTTTCCCTCAACAATCGAGGCAGAACTTGGAAAACTAAGGATTTCCCGTAGCCCGTAGGAAGAACAGCAACTAAAATTAATCTTTCTTTAAGTATAAACTTTCCAGGCAAATGACTTGTTTCACTTTCAAAATTATATCGTCATAGCCAGCTGAAAGTAGCGCCTTCTGAACACATCTCAGAAACTCAAGCGCCATTTTGAAACCAACAATTGTTCAACTTCACCTTCCCCCGGATGGTATTTTATCCTCCTTTCAACCAAATGTATTTGAGTACCCACCCCCACTACGGTTTTGGATGGATAGGTA
>BLFN01000769.1:491006-493506 GCA_014634225.1 Acropora yongei | reverse complement strand
TGAGAGCATTGTGGGCTACAACTGGCAGAACTCATTGGCCCTGCACGCACACTAGGTGCAGTCTCTCCGGAACCAGTTCTCAGAACTCACGCGTTCCATTTAAAAACAGCCTGGCCTGCCCGATCAGTTCTGACAAATGGAAAGCGCTCTTAGCGTTACCCCACATCCATGGAAGCCAACCGGCGAAGATCTATGGCTTTTAAAAGACGCTGTTAACAAATGTTCAGTCATTGGAAACGTTGGGGAGACTGAAAGAAATCACAGGCTATGTGCAAATGATGCTCGACAAGCTGGAAGGCATCAGAGGAAACCTGGTATGAACGGACGACGATTGGCGAGAGTGGGACTTTCCCCAGCTGGTCGAAGCCTTAAGAAAGTGGACGGAAAGAAACCCTCTAAAGCAGGATGACAGGGCGACGGAAAAGCCTCCGCCAGTCGGGAGTCAGTAGCACAAAAGATCAAAAACATTCCAAGCTAAACAAAGAGAATGGAAGCCAAGAGCATGTGTTTACTGTGAGGGGCCTGGTCACAAGGCTAGCGATTGCAACAAGGTTGTTTCTGTGGACGAGCGGAAGAAGATCCTCAGCGAAAAACTGCACTGGTACTGAACATCGGGTGGCAGAGTGTCATTGTGGGACAGGATGCCTGTACTGCAAAAGAAGACATCATACATTGATTTGTGACAGAGGAACAACCGAACAGATGTTAGTGGCAACTGGAGATGCAGTCATGTGTCCTGTAGTGGTGCACTGTAGTGCAGTGTAATGTCGTGTACTGTTGGATACTGGAGCGAGGAGCTCCTTTGCCTCTCCTGCTCTCCTCGACCGCCTACGGAAGCGCCCCATTTGCAAGGAACTGAGACGAATCGAGATGATGGTGCAGTCAGCCAATCAAATGATTGAACTCCACAAACTGAAGATCAGCAGCTTCTATGAAAGCTTTCATCTCGAGACAGAAGTAACCAGGGTAAACCGAAGTAAACTTCTTTCTTTCGGCAATTCCAAGTACGAAGAAAAAAAATGCAAGATTCTCTCACTAAGAGGTATCAGAATGGATGACACAGACCAGAAACCCTAGCTTCCAATACACCTAGTCCTTGAAGCGAGCGATTATGCGAAGATTAAGACAGTTAGTATGCAGAGAGTCGGACAGCCAGGGGAGCCAATTGCTGAATTAACTCGCTTTAGTTGGACAGTTATGTCCCCCAGGAAGGAAGTAGATCTGACACCCATGTCCCTGATGCAGACGTCATCTTTCAATGACGAAAATCTCTGCAGACTAAATGTGTTAGGCCTACAAGATTCAACAACGGGCGACCAAGTGTGTATGAAGAGTTCAAAGAACAGCTGAAAAGAAGCCCTGATGGGTGGTACGAAGTTAACTTACCTTGGAAAGGAAATCACCCTCCCCTACCCAGCAACGAAAAGGGAAGTTTGAAGAGGTTGGAAGTGCTGACAAGAAAAACAACCTGGAATGCTCGAGAGGTACAATGACGTTATCCAAAGCTCAGCTGACACAAGGCATTGTTGAACCTGTAACAGGTAAAGCAAATAGGAGAGAATTCTACATACCCCATAAGCCAGTCATCCGTGAAACAGCACAGAGTACCAAACTACGCATTGTATGTGCCTCACGCACGTGAAAAGGCACTATCCTGGAACTAATGTCTACAAACTGGCCCACCATTACAAAACTTGTTGTGGACCATGCTGGTGAGGAATAGCCTCCATTCGGTGGCCATTGCAGATGATCTTAAGCAAGCCTTTCTACATGTGCGAATTTGGGAACCAGACTGCGATGCGTTTTCATTGGTACAGAGATCCGAATACCAAAGATACTAAGACGCTGCGCTTCACACGAGCTCTCTTCGGCTTAGCGCCATCCCCTTTTCCTGCTTGGGAGAGTACTGCGAGAGCATCTAGAGTGTTGCCGGGAACGGTCTCCAGTAGAAGTTGAAGAAATCCTCCAAAGTCTTTATGTAGATGATCTCATCAGCAGTGGAGCGATAGTCCAGAAAGCACAGCACTTGAAGAAGGAATCAGCACAAGCTATCTTCAGTGAAGCCCAGCTCAAATTACACCAGTGGCACTGTAACATTCCAGTGCTAGAAAATTATGTCATGGGATCCAGCAAGCAAGAATCGAGCTACGCAAAACAGCAGTTGGGAGCAAAACAAGGCGAGACAGAGCTTTTGGGTATGCCTTAGAATAAAGAACAGGACACCATAGCAGTAACTTTCCTAAGTCCACCAAAGCAGCCAACTAAGAGAGACTTGCTAGGGGGTCTTCCCAGAATCTATGATCCACTTGGACTCGTGTCTCCAACTACGCTGACTGGAAGAATGCTGTACAGAGATGTGTGTGACAGCCGCATTGCATGGGACAAGACTGGAAGAACTGCTTGCCTGAAAAGGTTGAGAAACCATGAAGTCTAGCTAAGTACCAGTAAGAAACTGAAGCTATCGATCTCCATGGGTTTGGAGAAGCCAGTGGCAAGCTCA
>BLFN01000769.1:464779-467279 GCA_014634225.1 Acropora yongei | reverse complement strand
CTGTTTTACAGTCTGGAAGGGACTGGAATATACAAGCCTATATATAAGATTATTTTAAAACTGATTATTTTCACTTAAAAAAAAAAAACCAGTTCAAAATGGTGGATTCCCCTTTATGTGCCTTTTGCAATGCTGAGGAGGAATCCCTGGATCATTTATTGTCTTTCATTGAGTTTCTTTTGGAAAAAAACTACCGTGAAGACTCGTGTATAAGCCACACTTGTGTGTAAGCCGCACCCGGACACCGGAGACACAAGACAAAGCTCTTAAATCAATCGTCTCATGTATAAGCCGCACCTGCGATTTTTGACCCAAAACTTAAGCAAAAAGATGCAGCTTATACACAAGTCTTAACAGTATTAGTATGTATAGCAGTAGACCTCAAAGTTGTATTTAATGTTTCCCTTTTAGATATTCTTTTTGGGAAATTTGAACTTCAGAAAGACTTTCTCTCAGTGAATCATATTCTCTTGCTTGCTAAATATTACATTTATAAGTGCAAGCTTTCTAACATTATCCCATCGCTTTTAGTCTTCAAAGCTTAGGGGAGCATGGATGGCGTAGTGGTGATTGCACATGCCTCCCACCTACGTCGCCTGGGTTCTGTTATTGCACATGGGTGCAACTAAAACGCAAATAACACTTTTGCAGTGTTTGAAAAAAATTCCTCTTACGAAGGATAAACAAACACTTCTACAGGGCACCGCAAACAACTGTCAAAAAGAGCCTCAGTAGCCTTAAATGTAAAATATGCAGTAAAAAAGAACTTATAAAAACACAAGCTAACCTTCAAATTGATTAGGATCGAAACCACATGCACCAGATTGGTCACTTCATGAACATGAAAAGAACCAATTGAAACAAAGCGGCTCCATCCTCAAACCACAAGGTCCACATATAACAGAGGTCAGCAAAAAACATTCTGACAGGAGCACAATTGAACTTCTCTCCCTTTCCCTCAAATAATTTGCAACACCTTTTTCAAACAACAGCTGAAGAGCCTTGAAAAGAGTCGAAACCGCCGGTACTGTTGTACCCACAAAAAACTGTTACAACGTGTCTCATCTTGACAACTCAATGGCACAAAATCTCGAACCAAGTTTTGGTGAAAGCGATGAAACAGACATAACATCACCAAGAATGCCAGAGCTCCGTCTTGATTCCGATAACAAAATAATGAGTGACAAACTACTGCTTGATGAAGACGTGCAGAACGAAAATACGGATAGGGAGAACAGTCCTTCACCATCACAACCATGACCACGGTACACCAACTACCAAAATAAAAAGAGCCCCCAAACGAAATAAAGCTGCAATGTTCCTCAAGAGAAAAAAAAATCCGCAAATGACATCTAAAACTAGAGAAACGCATTACATGTGGAATATGTCCGAAATCACTGCAATACTCGGCTAAGCTGAACATAGTGGCAGACATCCTCTTTGAAAAAGAACTGAGAGATAACAAACTTAACCCCGAACAGAGCTTAATAAGATCATCTGGGTGATTGGGGTCCTGAGAAGGTATGATACTCCTGGGTTCAAACCATTTTCTTATTTAGAGCTTAATAAGTTCCCTTACTCACTTCCATAAGCGAAAAGAAGCTAAATGCCAATGCAGCTTTCGCACCTGTCCCTAGAAATCCTCTCAAAAAATGCATTTGGTGAATAACATTGTACACAACGATGTAAACATAGCCGATCTGCAAAAACAAAATTCTGATTTAAAGGAAATTGTTTGTACACATGTCTACAAACGACACATTTTAAAAAAATAAAAGGCGCAAAATCTGAGAAACTCCTTCAAAATTGGTGCCAAACAAAGGAAAGGGAGACAGATGACAAATTCCTTCACAACCTTTCAAGCCATCAACTTACTGACAGCCAAGTCAGCTTGTTGTCATAGTCGAGGAGCTAACTCTGGAAAAGGCCTTATTTAAGCAGTTGGTTCAACCCACCCGACAGAAAAGGTCTAGCACCGGATTCTAATAGAAGAATAACTGCTCTTTAAAACTAGGTACTATGTAGTGCTGAATTGTGGTACCACTAACGAGATAAAGAGGGGTCTTTTCCCAAATTTGGCTTTCAACATAGAAACGAGGTTTAACCATTTTTCGCCCCATAAACCTAACAACTCTTATAAAAAATACACCAGAAACCATTTAAAGGTGTTAACAAAGTCTGCAGCTTTAATTTGGGTGATTACGAGGCCCAAATCAGGTCACGTGACTATTTTTTGTCAAAAATTCACTTTTTGAGCAAGTTTCAACTCTTTCAAAATGCCCAAATAACCGAGCTTTTTATCCTTCAAGCCTTCAAATACAACATGTAAGACTACTTCTGTCTATTTATGCAAAAAAAATCCACTTGGATACACCAACTTTAAGGAAATTAGCGAAATATGCAAACGTCCTCTTTTCAATGGGCGTCAGCATGGAAACGCGGCTACGACCAAAACGGGCTTAAAACACGTACGTCAACTTTTCAAAAATAAACACAGATT
>BLFN01000769.1:436594-441594 GCA_014634225.1 Acropora yongei | reverse complement strand
TTCAAGGAAATCTCTTCAAGGCCTCGACTACATAAGCTTGTCAGGTGCTCAGGCATTTGACAACTTAACAGAAGTAGCTGAGAAACTTGGGGATGCAGGAAAAGGGATGCACTGGGTCAAGGATGTGCAGAATCGCCTATCTGCGGCAAAACGCTACATTGAAAGTGATAACAGGGTAAGTTTTCTATTGATCAATTAGATCGCACTATGGAGAAACCGCTGTAGACGGAGATGCTAACACAAGCAGTGGTTTACATTAATACGCTGCTTCAAAAGTTTAACTCATATCAACCCTTTCAAAAATTAGAGGTTCCTCTTAACTAAAAATTAGAGGTTCCTCTTAACTAAAATGTGTTGCTGATGAAGCATGCAATATTTTTATCATATTTTTTTGGCAAATAGAAACGTGCAGCTTTCAATCAATGAAAAAAAAACAAAACAAAGCAAAACAGATGACGATTATGAAGAAATGCGTTTCTTAGTAAAACAGGCAAAAGCTCAAGTAGTATCATGGAAGGCACATATTTTACGCTCAATCCACGAAGATTCAGCAAGGATTGACTTGCTGGAATCCCTAAACGAATCCTCTGTCCTTGTCATCCAGGACTTGGCCATGAAGTATTTGCCACGGAAGTACCACGAGAGCCAGACAGACTGGTTTGGAAAATAAGGAATTCCTTGGCATATCAGTGTTGCGTTCATGAGAGTGGATGGCAAAATACAGATGCTAACATTCTACCATATTAGGCCTCCAGTCAGGATAGCAATCCCGTGCTCGCAGTAATGACAGACGTGATCCAGAAGCTGAAATCCATCATGCCAAGCTTAACAACCATCTACTATCGGCAAGACCATACCGGCTACTATCACTGCGGGCATGTCATTATTAGCTCAACCAAATAAGGCCAAAAGGAGGGCATCGTACTCAATAGGATTGACATTTCAGATCCACAGGGAGGAGAGGGTGTGTGTGACCACAGGGCAGCGACCATAAAGTCTCACATGAGAGTCATCCTAACTTCAGGAAATGACATCGAGACACCAGAACAGATGTTCAAGGCCATGCTATCTTTCAATGGAGTGCCTTCCCTTAATGCCACGCTTTTGCAAGATTCACCGTTCTTCACGCACTGACGATTTTGTTCTTTTACAAAGTCGAACTCATCAAATATCTAGTATGTGCATAGCATTTTACTGAAGGGACCCGATTTGCTATTTTCGTGTATTCAGGACTCAATTATCTTCCGATACGGCTAGCAATACAGTTTAAAATAGAAAAGCTCAATTTCTTGTCTCTCTTATGACAGCCTGACTGGGGTTTATTACGTCCAAATCGTTGCGTGACATCCTTGAGGCTCAAGATTGAAATCGGAATTTATTTTACCACAACCACAACCTAAAGCTTGTTACCTTCATTTTGCACATAATTTAATTTTTAGGTTTGATGCTTCCAAATGAATATGAAAAACAACCACAGGATTACTGTGACATTAACAATGATAAGTCGCTGTTGATTCCTCACTTTATGTTGAATATACACGCAAATATGTTTTCTACATGTCAATTCACGTGCAAAAACCGCTTTAAATAGTCTCCTTGTTTGGGACTCCTTCCAAGCTCATCTCGTCAACTCAGTGAAGTGAGCCATATGCCAAACAAACACCAACATCACTGCAATCCCAGGTGGTTTAACCAGCATTCTTCAACCCCTTGACGTTCCCCTAACAAGCCATTTAAAGATCATCTCTGTGAACAATGGAACAACTGGAAGATTGAAGGCCAGAAGAGTTTCACACCTACTGGAAACATGAGATGGGCATCGCTTCCCACTGTATGTTCGTGGGTTCTGGATGCCTGGTGTAGTCTTCGGTCAAAACGGTAGCCCAGTCCTTTAAGAAGTGCAGCATTTTCAATTTGATGGATGGCACAGAAGACAAAATCCTATGGGAGGAAACTGAAGATGTACCAACTACTCCAGTTGATGAAAAGGATGAAGATCAAGGAGTGTATGCAGACCACCTAATATCAGAAGAGTGGCAAAACTTGTTTGGCAACAGCAATGATGAAGATTTTGCTGGCTTTGAGTGAGCAGGGACTTTGCTTATTCCACAACGGGCTCCTTTAAGAGACACCAAGCCAACCAAAGTCAATGACCAACAAAAGAATTATTATGTCTTCATTTATTCTCTTTATTTATTCCCTGCCCTGCCCCCTTCTCTTTCTTTAATTTTCTCTATTGCTTCCTGCACTAAACCTGCACCTAAACTTCAGAAAGCACGTGGAGTTATCTTAGTTTCCAGTACTCAAATTTGTAGTTTGGTACGGTGGTGTTTTGATTGAGCTATCTTTCGAAGCTCCTCAGCGTTCCTTTTGTCTTCTTATCTAAATCCCCTTTTAAACTCATCATCGAGATCAAGGTTAGCTAAATGCATTGCGATTTACTTCTGTAGCAAACCAAAGAGCTTGTATGTGCTTAAATTGTCATCTTGATAAACTTCACAGCATATGATTAAACCTCTCCTTTTCCTAATCCGCCGTGTTTTCGATACAATCTCAGGAAGAAAAGACTGACCTTTTTGGGAAATTTCTATTGGTGTGAATTTTATTTCTTTAACTTGAAATGATGAGAAATTCGATTTTTGACCTTGAAAAGGGAGATCGATTTATACATGAGAAAAAAATGGTAAGAATATGATGAGTCAAATCAGAAAACAGCTTCCTCACTCAATCATGAGAAGTAAAGGCAAATACATAGTTCTTTTTTGTCTTTGCCGTAATTAATCCAAAGTTTGTTCGCAAAACAGCAGCTTCAAAAATATCAAAAAGCTCCTTGGCAAGCCTAATGTCCATAACAACCTGCCACGGGTACTTAACTGAACAACTGGGTGACATTCATTGCTGGAAGTGCCGCATCCAACCCATCGCCTGCCGCTTTAGCATAGAGTAAAAATCACCTATTTCGTGTTTAAAGCTACATCTTGTGTCAAACTGACGTACCACTACTGGGGGCAGTAAGGATCGAACTTCTTACATTGCAGGTCTTTTTTCTCTTAGTCACCTCTCTTATTTACCATCTCTACTTCAGCATTAGCTAGAGTGCCTTCAACTGCTACAGTCATTTGTTTGACATTTCTTAGCAAACAGCCCACTCTTTGAACAGTCAATGAAGTCCTGTTCAGATTATAGGGTCCCATTGAAAGAATGTTGGAATCTGTTTCACTGCTGTAGTAAAATGGTCGACCAATGTCTAGGTGGTCCCAGTTCAAGTAAACAAACCATAACTGAAACTAAATTCCTTTGTGCAATATTACTTTGAATAAGATACAAGAGCTTTTGTTTTGAGAAGGTTTTTACATGTAGTCCGCCATTATTGGTCAAGGAAAAAACATAGGAGACTTCATATGCACTCATATTCTTTTTCCTTTTTTACATGAACAGCTCAGCTCAACTGATACCTCAAAACGGTCAAGGAACAAAACCATTGCATCAAAAGCAGAATGAACAATAAACATAAGGAGGACTGCTGTAGAACTAGGTGGCTCACAAGTGTAAGATACCTCTTTATAATCTGCTCTTTGAGACCCAGTCAGAAAGAGTAACTATGCTCTGTAGCTCTTCAGCATTCCCAGACCTGCAGGGTTTGCTGATAATTACTGTATTCACATCCAACCAAACTTCATATGCAACAATATGGATGAATGTTGCAACCGTATGACACAATTCTAAGATCTGCAACACTTTAAACGACTCGGTCTGAAAGCAGAATTGTGACGTCACAGGTTCAAACACAATGGTGTGCCTCATTTTTTGAAGCTCTGTGTTTTTCCCCTTTTGATTATTAACTTTCATCAGTTATTGGACTTGAGAAATATCATACCATAGATCAGTATCTCTTTAATGATGAGGAATGTAGCAAAGGTCCTCCAAGACTAAAGCCACAAAGAGTTGGTAGGTATTTAAGTCAAGGTAGACCCACAGAAAAAAGACAATAGCCGTGAAATTCAAGCTGCTAATGCCATTCACTGTTTATATATGATAATTATTAATAATAATAAAAATAATAACAATAATAGTAATATGTTCAAATACACTGAACATCACCCAATCATTTAAAGTACTTTCATAATAGTCCATTTCAACAAAACAATCTCCATAATAACATATAATATTAACTAAGTTTTATAATATTTTTATAAAAAGTCTTATTAGCTAATTACTTAAATATTAACATTTTTTTATTTTTCAATACTCAATGAATTTCACATAATTTTTTTTCAATTGATTTTTAATGAATATAATAGAATAAGATATATAGTTTTAGATGTGTAAATATATTTACATAGGTTTTGTTTTGTCGGTCACAGCGAGCCTGCCCGACTTAACATAATCATGTCTAGGCACACTTAAGCCAGCGCATTTAAAATTCGCAATGCACTTGCAGAAGGAAGCTTAAAATCTAAATTATGTATATAATCTTGTAACGAAAAATGACTAAGTAAAACCCTATAACTATCTAAGGGTTAAAATAATCGCAAAAAAGAAATGTTTGAGATGTCGGTAAGCGTAAAACTGCCTTGCATACAAGGAAACAATAATTACTTTTAATGCAGCAACCGTACTGCATTTCATTCAAGTCATGTCAGTTATTTTACATTTATTTTATATAACATTTCAGCTTACTGCACTCTATTGATTGGCCACTGTTGGAATTATTTTTGGTGTGTGAACTCAATTTATAGTAAAGTGCTAAATTTTAATCACTTTTCAAAGCAAATTATGAAAATTTATAAGTCATGTGACCAATTTGATGGTAACCCTGACATTCTCATCTTCCAGAGTTTTAGACATGTGCTCAACATTTAATTTGATATATAGCAATTATTGGAATTTGGTAAAATATAATCAGTTACAACCAAATGAGTATTGTGTGGTGTTTTTTTAGCAAATTAATGACTACCCTGTTGGATGGAAAGGGTTAACAGATGGTGAAGGGGTAGAAA
>BLFN01000769.1:285813-290813 GCA_014634225.1 Acropora yongei | reverse complement strand
AGTGCGAAGTCTTTGTTATGAAAATCAGTTTTCATTTATATTGAAATTAGAACTAATTATCATAACAAAAATTTCGCACTTAGACTCGCTTTGAAAGAGAGACTGAGGAAATGAAGAACTGAGAACTCGGAAATGGCCTATTGTGATTGGAAAATCACCATGCTACTGGTTTGTAATGATGATGAAGGTTTTATTTCGTTAATTGTTATCGCATGACAGATGCCTTTTAAATATCGCTAGTTGCAGCCCTGACGCGAAAGTATTTGAAAACATTGAGCTTTCGTATACATTCATTAGTCATTCATTAGCGAGTTGATTCGGCTCTATCATAGCAGGACCAACGCAAATGAAACAGGTGGATATGTCTACACACTTCCCATACGGTATTTGAAAGCATTGGTCAACTGTTTCGAAATGAATCTTGTGCTTAGCACTCGCAAACAAACTGACAAAACATTAAATAATAAAAAATCATGTGGAGGCCCCACCGAGAATTTCCGTGTCTTCACCCCAGACTGTGACAAGGAGATGAAATACCTTGGGAACTAGTAGTCATCTTGGGCCCAGTTTCTCAGTAGTCACAACACCAACTATGAATCTCTCGTTTTGAAGTATCAGACGATTACCCTGTTGTCAATGAAAGAAAGGGAAAGAGACCACCATTTGTTGTGAAGAAACGCTTATGGAGAAGCAAAGAAATTCCTTGTTATGTCATTCGGTAAAACCTTGCGCAATGGAACAAACTCATCATTGCCATGCAAATTAGGGACATTTGAGAAACGGGCACAGACGTTGAATGAACAGCTCCTGCTGCCAAGTCGCATCAGGTGGCCAATCGAGGAAGAACACTAGAAGGTCAATATGAAATCTTGCGCCAACATGGAGTGCAAATCAAAGTCAGCTAAATTCCTCTGTTGAATGTCACCTGTGGCAAAGGGAAGAGTGCATAAAATGAGGGTAAATTTATGAAGGGTTGTGTCTCTTATGCCTTAAATTTCGAGGTTTATCTTTTGGCAAGGTAAGACCCCTAACAATACGACGCCGCTACACTTAATGGTCATTTTGATTAGTTTCGAAGATAGCTTAGCTAATATGTGATAGTTACTTTCTCGTCATTCAAATGTAGTAAAGATGAGGCATTGTTAACCCCTCAAATTATAGCAGCTACACTTGTTTCATCAGTGCAAGGATACAAGAAATGAGTTAATCGCTTCTGCTTCTTTGTTTTCTTGTTTCTTTACAACAACTAGCAAGGAAACACACTTACAATACCACTGTCATCATCATCGACATCATTGTCCTCCTCGTTCTCCCTCCGCTCCCTGATGGTCAATAGTAATTACAGGTCTGAGATAATATCCAAGAAAAGAAAGAACAAAAAAACTAAGGTGTTAAGACTAAGTTTTCGTGGATAAACACATAGAGCTTTTTACATTCTACAGGTATTCTATACGTGCCCAGTGTAGTTCAAAGATACAAATTGTAAGGCAATGGGCACAGGTCCTTGCAAACTGCACCTGATTTTCCAAAGCCAGGATTCTTTTCTGTCTCACCTGAAATAATTCAAACAAAGAATTAGAATTTGACTTTCTTGTAAAATAATCAAAGAGAAAAGCTGACGAAATTCTGCTACTAGTTAAAATCAATGGTATTTCTTGTAAAATGGAACTGGACACAGGAGCATCTGTTACTGTGATCCCAGAAAAAATGTGGGAGAAGGAGTTAGGATCAGTGCCCTTAGTGGAGTCTAGTGCGACACTAAAAAGGTATTCTGGTCACGCTATACCTGTAGTTTGTGGAACCACTGTTCATGTCCAGTATCAGACCCAGCAAGTGAATTTCTTCCATTGCAGTCACCAAAGGGGAAGGTATTACCCTTATGAGGAGAGATTGGTTGTCAAAATAGCACTGGCGTCAAATTAAAAACATCCAACAAGCCAATCCACCCAAACCTAAATTGGAAGACATTGTTCAACAATTCCCCAAAGTGTCTGATGGTCAATTAGGCAATATTAAACGATTTACAGCTGAATTGAAAGTGAAAGAGAATGCACGACCACAGTACTTTAAACCACGCACAGTACCATTTGCACTCAGAGATAAAGTTGAAGCAGAGATTTAGCATCTGGAAAAGAAAGTAGTGTTAAAGGATGTAGTGTTAAAGAAAGTGGAAACTTCTGATTGGGCCACTCCCATTGTCCCTGTTTTAAAGCCAGATGGAACTTTTCGAATTTGTGGTGACTTTAAATCAGTGTTTGGATGTACCTGAGTACCCAATGCCTAGTTCAGAAGAACTGTTTACAAAATTAAATGGAGGAGAATTGTTCACTAAGTTGGACCCAAGTCATGCATACCAACAGGTAATTCTCGATGAGAAGTCACAGCCCTATGTCACTAAAGAACTCACTTAGGACTGTATCGATACACCAGACTTCCATTTGGAGTAGCTGCTGCACCTGTAATTTTCCAGCCAATCATTGACAAGATGTTAGATGGCCTGAGTCAAACAGGAGAGATCCTGGATGATTTAATTGTCACTGGTAAAAATGATGAGCAACATGCACGCAATTTATACCAGACCCTTAAGAAGTTTGAAGAGTCTGGAGCAAAATTCAAGAAGTCCAAATGTGTCATCGTGCAGCCCAAGTTTGAGTACTTTGCATTTGTGCTGGATCGTCACGGCATCCATCCATCCCCTGCAAAGGTTCAAGCAATCCTCGAAGTATGTGACCCACAGAACCGAAGCGATCTGCAATCTTTTCTTGGCCTAGTGAATTATTACCGCAAGTTTATTCCCAAGATGTCAACACTTGTCAGCCAACTGAATCAATTGCTGTCAAAGGACACGCCTTGGTGTTGGAGTCCTGAGTGCAAAGACTCATTGCAAGCACTTATGGACACCCTTAATACATCAAGCGTGTTAGCTCACCACAGTCCAAAATTGGAAGTTAAGTTGGCAGTAGATGCGTCACCGGTAGGCCTGGGAGCAGTAATTTCACACATCACTGAAGTTGAAACTGATGGACGTATTGCTTACGCTTCAAGGTCATTAACGAAAACTGAAAGAAATAACTCAGTCATTGAGAAAGAAGCTTTGGCCATCATTTTTGGCATTCGGAAGTTCCAGCAATACTTATATGGCAAAAAATTCACCTTGTTGACAGACCATCAGCCACTCGCATTGCTATTGGGCCCCAAGAGAGGGATACCACCCATAGCAGCATTGTGCTTACAAAGATGGGCCATACAGTTGTCAGCATACCAGTATGAAATCAGGTACCGCTCATCCATGCAGAATGCAAATGCAAATGCAGAATGCAAATGCTGATGAGTGAAAACCAAGATTTTGAATGGGAAGGCGAAGAAATTAACAAGCTTCAAGTAGACCGAGTGCCTGTTAATGCCAAGATTCTCTGTGAAGAAACTGCACAGGATTCAGTTCTACCAAAAGTATTACATTTCACTTGACCTGACCAACAGGAAGTTCCTGATGATTTGAAGAACTACTACCTCCGGCGCCTTGAACTTACAGTGGAAGAAAGATGTCTACTTAGAGGAACAAGAGTGGTAATTCCAGTGAAACATCAAGAAACTCTGTTGGCAGAATTACACTTCAACTACTCTGGAATTGTTTGTATGAAAGCCCGGGCTTGTTTACATGTCCGGTGGCCAACCCTTGACTGATAGCAAACAGATAGTGAGGAATTGTGAAGTTTGCCAAACTACGCAAAAGTAAGCATGGCTTACTTCAGACAACCCCTGGATTTGGCCACACCGAGCCTGGCAGCGAGTACATGTTGATTACTGTGGTCCATTCAATGGGAAATCTTACCTTGTCATCGTGGATGCAAAGTCTAAATGGATAGAAGTACCATTTAAACTTTTTGACTTTTAATTCATAACTTCATAATTTTAAGTCGTGATTGGCCCCTCAATTTAATACAAACACTAAAGTACAAAAACGACAATGTGTCGTTTCATAGCAAAGTGAAACTGTTGTCATACCAAGCGCATTTTCATAGTAGGCCCCTTCCCTCTTGCTCTGTAAATTCAAATCAGATGTCAGCAAAATTACCCCTTGCTCCATTCCAACGTCCAATTTTGAGAAGTAGCAGAGAATCCAGGATATATCATTAATACTTGTTTTACTTGACAGTGACAGATGAAACTGCCATCTTATCTGGTAAATTAAAGAACCGATCTTTAGAAAGTGCACCTTAGTTATTATATAGTGAAAGGAGGGGGGGGGGACAGTTTGGTTTCCAGTGACAAAATCTGAGGAATATGAATTGCCATTGAATCATTATTTTCTTCACCAACCTCATAAATATGCTAAAGTCTCTGCAAATGGAATTGCATGAATGCCAATATCTTGCCGTCACTGGATTTCGAGACTAAAGGCAATTTTCACTGCATATCAGAGCACACAACTATTTTTAATGATGCAATATTTTTCCAAGGAGATGTTTGCGGAGTGGCCACACCTCCATTACTGACTGATTACAGAGAAAACTGCTCATTACATGCTCTTAAGAAACTTGGCATAAGGGCTCAACAGGAAAAAAATACCATACGACAATCTTACCAAGTGACAACCCCATGAAAACTTTGCTTTGGTTCTGAAAGGTAGTTTTGAACCTTTGCCCGTGCATTTCTTCTGCTGTGCCAGCCAAATAGAAAAAAGATTGCTTGAGGCCACGGTCTTATAGAATTGCAATCTGGGAGTAAAGAGTAGGCGGTTTGAATATGATGCTGAGAAGTGTATTCAATACAATTATTCTATTATTACTGGCCAAATCTTACCGGTCCACGTCTGGGGCATTCATGTAATTTCCGAAAGAGTTCAACAACAACTCTGGGACATGTTCCGTTATCAAATTATTCGGAAATTCAACGTCTTTAACTCTTCCAGCAGCCTCCAGTGACCTCATGCTAGCCATGCAAGGTACTCTCAGCTGGTCGCACCACCACAGTGAAAGCATTTTTTCTTAATTTCATGA
>BLFN01000769.1:270813-273313 GCA_014634225.1 Acropora yongei | reverse complement strand
GAATACTGTGCTGGGATTGGTTTGCACCCTCACGTAAATTAATGAAATTTACAAATCACAACACAAATCAACACAAACTGAACTTTTTTTCTTAGGGAAGGGGTACTTCGGGACTATCAACAAAAGCAAGAAAACCATCTTTTAGAAAAGCCAGTGTAATCCAAATTATCTCGTACCTGCAGAATATCCTGCCACGTTGAACGCGTTGCTGAGCGAGGTAGCTACACGGTAAGCGAAGAGATGCTTTTTAAGTCTGAAAGGGACAATATTACAATGACTCATAAGGGATAAGACAGTTTTTTAATAGCTTGCAATAGAACGTTAGTAACTTGTGATCGCAAGTTAAAGGGTGCGCGGATTTCAAAAAAATAACGTTCGATCGCAACTTATATTTGTCTTTTACCTCCAGTATTTTTTCAACAAGCGATCGCAAGGTAAGTGCGATCGCGAATTACTTATAAGTGATGAAAAAAAAAAAGAAAAAAAAGATGTTTCTTGTTAGCCACCGTATATTATAA
The DNA here is from genome assembly GCA_014634225.1 of Acropora yongei. Taxonomy (NCBI): domain Eukaryota; kingdom Metazoa; phylum Cnidaria; class Anthozoa; order Scleractinia; family Acroporidae; genus Acropora; species Acropora yongei. Next base: position 272,795 of record BLFN01000769.1, on the reverse strand, counting down.
TTATTGAGCAGCTATGTGGTAAGCGGAGAGAAATACATCAAGTATGAAAATGAACATATTGAATGGCGAAACTCTAGGAATCTTCGAGTTAAAGAGTAATTTATTGTCCTTTGGAGCAAAACGTTCATAGCTCAAGCGAACTGCCAGAAATTGGAAGGCAGTCGCATCAACATTGAAGCAGGCCACTTTTACAACTACATAGTTTCACAGCAATTTGGTGGAATAATTTGTCTTGCCTGAGAATCGAACTCAAGCTCTTTTTTTGCATCAACCGTTAGTGAATCAAGCTTAACTGCCTTGAGCGCAGCCAACTTCTCGCTGGTGTAACCTAACTTACATATGTTATTTCCGCGTACTGCCTAGTGGCGAGTTATTTTGCAGTAAGGCCTTAACATCTTTGAATGAATAACATCCACCAAAGAACACATCTCCATGGCAAGATTCTCACTAATCCACCACTCTAGTACAGACTGTGATACCGGGTTGACATCACAACTCAGATGGTGCCCTGAATCTCCTCATTGCTCATCCAACTATGTGTCACAGTATTTTTTGCTTTTACGTTTTTGCTCTGATGTCTATCAAAGGCACCTTCTGCAAGATGTTTACATGGTTTGTTTCCATTCTTTTTCATTGAAGTATCAGTGAGGCAGGAGGGCTCGCAACGACGTCTAGGTGTTTGGAGTTATCTGTCCAAATTTCCGACCTTGCCGTGGATACTTTCAAGTAGTAAAGAGAAGATATAGGATTACACTGACACGGATATTGCAGAGGGTTCTCCTGCAAGAAGCTGAAGTACACACAGACGATTGGGGTGCATACAGGAGTTTCCATCATCATGTACCAAACATAACTGTCCATCAAACTGGTACACATCAAAATAATTCAGTACCGAATGTACATACACAATAGGTAGAATCAGACTGGGCGTGGTTAAAGTATCACATTAAAATGGAAAAAGGCAACTGTCAGCCTGGTACCAGGCTTTCCTGGACGAGCAAATGTGGTGGGACTGGAAAGGACTCGACTCAGTCTTTGATAACATGCTAATTTCAATTCCAAACTACTATCCGTTGTGAATTGCAAATACAGTTATTGGACTTCCTTGAATTTCTTGATTAAAATAGCGAAAAGTGACTTCTCTCACGTTACTTCGGTGTGGGTAGGTGGGTGTCTTTGAACTTAATAACGAACATCGACTCCCTCCTCCCCCTTCACTCCTAACACACACACACTGCCCAATTTGAAAGGCAAGTCTTCCTTGACTTGACGCACATTTAATCTTTTTTTTTTTCGGTTCGGAATTAGAAAAGTATAATAGTCCCAATTGCTTGTTAGCTCTTAAAAGTGGTGCTTGTAACCCCTTACCGGCCGAATGAGTGCTCAGGGCACTTATAGATTTTACCCTGTATAATGCCAGACGATTTTACTAGTCAATGGGGAACCCCTTGGATGGGAAAGGGTTAAAGAATGTTAAAGGTGGTGCTTTTAAGGTATGGTAAAAGCATGGCCTTTAAGGAATGTTAAAAGCGTGACCTTTAAGTAACGTTAAATGCGTGGCCTTTAAGGAATGTTAAAAGTGCTTCTTTTAAGTTATGTCAAAAGTGCTGCTTTTAAGGAATGTCAAAAGTGCTCACGGCAAAAAAAGTAGCATTCACCCGCCTAGAAAACTATCGGTTAACATCGCAAAATGTGGCATTTTGCGTACATTCGCTTGCGTTTTCCGATTGTAAAATCTCTCATTTACCTTATGTTCACCGCGCGGTTAACGCACGGTATACAGGTTGTTTTCTGATGTTTTCTGGTGTTTCCCAGTTACAAAACAACGCATTCGCTGGAGTTTTCAGTGGCTTTTCTTGCATTTTCTCGAAGAGTGAATGCGCGCAAAATGCCAGAAAACCGCCTGTTCTTCAGCGTTCACCAGTTGGTTAACACTTAAAAAACACAGTGTTTTCCTTGACGAAAACCGCGATGTTGTCAGG
>BLFN01000769.1:198494-205994 GCA_014634225.1 Acropora yongei | reverse complement strand
CCCTCCCCTTTAGTTGGTGTTAGCTTGTTCTTTCTTTCTCATGTTGGGCAATGTAAATAAATGGAAGGATCCGTACAGGATCCGTTCCCTGTTCACCCCAGACGTTGTTGTAGTTATATAGTCTATTTAAGTTCCCCCTTTCGAGCCTGAGTTAACTCCTTAAAATACTCATTCTTGTGAAGTATGTTATGTTATCATTATTATAATTTTAGGATGAATAAAAAGTTCTAAAATTAACATCTGAGTATGAGAGCTGTAATGGGAAATATTTTCCAAACTTGCTTATTTTAGAGTATTACAGATGTCTGGAACGTTCACTGATTACTGTTCCATGTAAGTTCTACAGTACAGGATGTGTCTAAAATTTCCCTAAAGTATTTCAGACCTTTCCAATAATGAATTTTATTTGCTGAACATTCTTCAAAAACATGTGAATTCAAAGATTCCTTGATAATAACATTTTCTTAGAACATTTTCAAGGGTTGAGTAGGGGAAAAAAAAAAATTTTGACAATCGATCATCTCTGTAACCTGTCCAAATATGTATAACAAATTATTAGTAATTATAACAATTGAATATATCTTTTAACCTCATCTTGCTTCATTTCTTGACAGTGCTTACTTTTTACTTAATGAAAGTGGTACTGGATGTATCCGTGCAGTTTACCTGTCAAGAATGTGATAGGGTGTTCCAGGTTGTCTTACAGAATGTAGCTGAGCCTCTTGTAATAATTCAAGGTGGTGTTGTTGTTGTTGTAGTTGTTGTTAAAATGGGTGATGAAGGCCTTGCTTCTGATGGTCCTATAAGTAAAGTCGAAATTAATGACAATTAAATTACACTGTAAATAAATTTCTAGTTTCTGAAGAAACTGTGGTGCTGCGTCGGTGGGAGAGATCAAAACAAAAATTTGGTTTTATCAAACGAGTTGATAAAGGTGAAATTACCACCGTGAAAGATTTGGAAAGCTGACGTTTCGAGCCTTAGCCCTTCGTCAGAGCGAATGTAAATTACACTGTAACTGAATGTAAATTACACTGTAACCCGTTAAAAGGGCACCGCACACTAGTAGCTAGTCTAATAATTTATAGTTCAACAGTTACTTCCTTACCTTGAAGATCGTGTAAAACAATGACATTGTCATCAAACGTACTGTGATGTAGATCCCAAGTGTCTTTATAAGAATGGTATACAATAAGAAAAAGTATTAGTATCTTGTTAATGCAAATTTCAGAGTAGGTGTTAATGCTTGCGTTACATTATTGTTTAATTTAGATTTGCGGTGGGCGTTCACTGTCTATTGATTTATGTGATAATAGCTTTACTGTTGCTGCTTTTTTCATCGTGTGTTCTTGTCGCGTGTACAAATTATTCAAGTCGTTTTGTTTTAAGTTTAAAGTTTTCTTTAGTCAAGCCACCGGCGTACCAGGACAGATATTTTACGACTTGTTTTGGGGTTTCTTGGCACGATATTAAAGTTGATTTGTACCCGTTCAGTCGGTTTACGTTTCTTTGGGTGCGATAATCCTCGACACTCCATTCGGTCTTGCAAAATCACAGCTACAGTAAAATATCGCCAATCACCGCTGCTGGTTATGTAAAGAAGCATGAGCGTCGAAAGTAGCGTAGACACTTAGGTTCAAGAAGGAATTTCTAAAATTCTAAAAGATGATCGTCAAAACAAGGACACAGATGAGGACTTTGAACCGTCCGAAATTCAAGAGCGGAAGTTAACCGTTATTAAAGGAAGGTCATGGCAAACAGAAAAGAAAGAGCGCTTATTTGAAGCTCAGCAAACGTATATCAAGGATTAGAGAATTGATTGAGTCAAATGCCGATCGTGAATTGTTAGAAGCTGAGAGAGATGACTTAGATGTAGAGAAAGAAGATTTTAATCAAGCTTGTCGCGCGTATGAAGAAATATTCGAATCATCGCGAGATCGAGACGATGCATACCGTTGGTACGATGTGCGGGATAGAGAATACACGGAATGCAGAATGAGAACGGCTGAGTATTTGCACGCCTTGGATAAAAAATCGTTTGAAGTTAAGTCCGTCAAATCAAGCTGCTCTGGAAAATCGCACAGCACGGCATCGACAAGGTTATCTCGTTCATCCGCACGTTCGCGATTGATAGAAGCAGCCGCGAAGACTGCAAGGTTGGAAGTTGAGATGAAGTTCTTAGAGGAAGAAGCTGAAGTAAGGCGCTTACAGCTTAGAAAGGAACTTGCGTTAGCAAACGCCGAAGAGGAAACAATAAAGAAGATATTGGATGAGGAAGTCGTGATGTCACAGGACAAAGGTCCGATCACATTTCAGCGACCACCTTGCCTGTAGTCAACTCACATCTCGCACCCCTACCCACGCAACACCAAGAACAAGAACAAGCTCTCGAATTAGAGGGAGCAACCCTAAGAGATCTGGTCGCTATTCAAACAAAGCAAGCCCAGCTTAGTGCCCTTATAGTGGATCAGCAGAAAATGAGTTCTCTACCGGCTCAAGAACCGCCTGTATTCAGTGGCGGTTACCTAGAGTATCCCACGTTTATTGCAGCCTTTGACGCGATCATCTCTAGCAAGCTCACTTCAAACAAAGATAAACTTTACTTTCTCAGTAAATATACGTCGGGCAAGGCGCGAGAAGTCGTCAATGGCTTCCTCACCTTAAATTCCGATAGCGGCTATGAGGAAGCACGCAAGCTTTTGGCAGACAGGTTTGGCAACCCAGTTCGAGTAGCTGAGGCGTTCAAAGCCAAACTACGAAACTGGCCACAGATCATTGAAGGAAATAGTCAAGGCCTTCAAGAGCTGTCTGACTTTCTGATCCGTTGCGATGGCGCCATGGGGTCCATTCAGTTCATGGAAGAGCTTAATTCAAACAAGACGCTGCAAGTGGTTGGCGCTAAGCTACCCTTAAACGTAGGTACAAAGTGGTGCCGATATGCTTGTGGACTTTGTAAGAAAAGGGAGAATTCCGGTACTTTCCATGACTTAGCGGAATTCGTTAAAGAAGAGGCCGATTTGGCAACTGATCCCATCTTCTCGCCAGAGTCCTTGCAGAGAGAAACATTGAAGCCCACAGAGAATACTTGACTAAGAGTTCAGAAGCAAAGGTCACAAGCTGCTGGCACCTTTCCGTCCTCTTCATCAAGAAGATCCGCCGGCTCTGGAAGGAACAGGCTACTCAGAGTTCCGCAAGGAGACAGCCGAGTGGGCTCATGCCCTTTGTGTACCAATAGTCATCACCCAAACGAATGCCCTGAGCTTAAGAGGAGGAACTTAGAAGACCGCATACAACTCGTCAGAACTAAGAGTCTCTGTTTTGGATGCCTAAGGGAAGGTCACCAGTCTAAGAACTGTCGAGGCGGAATGCGGTAGACTACACCCGACAACCCTGCATAATCCTTCGCGAATCGACAGCAGTCATTACAGCATGGAACAGCATGTTTCCAGTCAAGTTCACGGTCATGAAGCGGGCCCTCAGCATGAAAGTCAAAATCCGCATATCGACCGTAATACGTCTGTTTGCAGTGCTACAGACTGTGTTGGAAGCATCAAAAACTCTATGATTGTACCAGTGGTCCTCCATCACAAGAGTAACCCAGGAATTGAATGTCTACGCATTATTGGACGAAGCTAGTGACACTACCTTTGTTAAAACAACTATTACAGAGAAGCTTGGAGTCCGCGGAATCGACACCCAGTTAATTCTCAGCACCATGCTCGGAAGAGAAGAGATTCCTGTATCCAAAGAGGAAGGGTTGATTGTCCAGCGAATTGACAGAAGGGTACAAGTTGAATTGCCGAGAACGTTTACAAGAGATCAGATTCCATCGAGGAGAGACCAGATCCCCAGGCCAGAGATCGCAGACAAATGGCCACACCTAAGAAGGATCAGAGACAGTATTTTGCCATACCAAGAAGACTTAGAGATTGATTTACTTATCGGCTGCAATTGCTTCAAGGCCATCAAGCCCAAGGAAGTGATATTGGGCAAGGGTGATGATCCATATGCTCTCCGGTCTATTCTTGGTTGGGGGATAATAGGCCCTGTCGGAATTCCAGCTACTGACTCAAGAGATAAGGATGGAATCTCCACCTGCAACCGGATTCTCACGCGTGAAATGGGAACTGGCAGTAGCCAAGAGACTCATCAGATACTTTTCGAATTCCAGCAAACTCGTTGAGCATCACGCTCAAAGTCCCGTTCGCGAAATCAAGATGTTAGCAGTCTGGCCCTCTATCGCAGAAGGATTCCCAACCGCATGTTCACGAATTTATATACAATAAAAAAATTGTCAAATACTTGTGAAGATTTTATATTTATATTTTATATGTTATAACATGACATTCTAACTTTAATTCGTAAGAAATTTCCGGCAACATGTCACCACTTGTGTCTTTGAGAGCGAAGTTTATATTAGATACGCTTTAGTCACATGCAAATGTGCAAGGCATGGAGTTTTAAAGCTTACGCATTACTACAATCCAATACATTTTCAAATATTAAAGGACCGGGTACCACAACTAGAACAGAAAAATACAGCCAGACGTCACTTTATTTATGTTGCCATTTCTTCTAAATTAGCGCGTAAATGGAGAATATCCTCGTTGTACATCCCATAGCATCCTATTATCAATACCATGACATTTCTTCTTTTAATAACTGTGATATGTTAGGTAACATCAACTCAAACTACTCATTTTATTACAAGACTTATTTTTCGTAGAGAGTCATCATAAAATACGCAGTTTCCTAATAGTTCGTTCACAGCCTGCTTTCGTGCCGATTTGTCCCTTTCTTTCTGTTCTTCGATCAGATAACATTGCGGAGTAAATAAAAACTTAAGGTGGCAACCCAGTATTACATCTGGTCCAATATACCTTTGACTTGTGCTATACCAGGACCCCGTGTATTTATGGGCTCCTGACTTTACCTAATTTTAAGCTATAATTCTTTTATTTGAGTTTTTTGAGCAATCTGCATTTTCCAAAAAATCAAATGGTGTAGTAAACATTTTTGAAGACTGTTAAACGACAAAGTCAGTGTATTGTGATGCTAAGACAGGCAAGAAATTTGTCATGATATTGTTTAATCCTCTCCACTGCCTCCACATCCTTTCGTCCAAATACGCTTGGAGGTCCTCCTTCGAAATTCCACGCCTTTGTTTGATGGGGCCCTTTAAAACTGCCCATGCCGATTCAGCTTCCTGTGTGTGGACTCCAGTGGCTGGGTCTAAAAAATTATCTGAATGCACCACAATCCCGTGCCTTGAAACGAGATTAGGCAAATGCTGTTCTAGGTCAGTATAGGCCCCCCAGTCATCCGTATGTACTTCGCTTCCAGGCAGAAAACATTTTGCCAGTATGGGAAGGAGAGTGGCACGGTCTCTCCTTTTTACGACTTCATAGTAACCTCTGGATGGTTTGGTATCGCAACAAAGTACTCCAAACACCCAGATGTTTGTTCCTCTTCTTCCTCTGTTATTCTAATTTGCCAAAAAAACGCAACAAGATATCGCATTAGTGGTGTCAAGAACAAAACGACTTACAGTGTGAATAAGTTTTACTCAACACAGGCATTCAGACTGCCCTGGGTATTTTTATTATATATTTTTTTAATTTTTTCATCTATTTCTACAAAAAGTGGTAAAAGAATCAAAACTTTGCCTTGTGGTTAAATTTGCTTTCGTCACACTTTACAAGGCATCGTCTGCCGAATGGGATGATGGGATTTCTCCCAATATCTATGAAGCACATGTCTTCCAAAGCCCGAAAAACTGTACAAACGAGATTTTTATTCATGTTCAACATGCGGGCTGTTTGTTTTCTATTCTGTTCCATTGACCATAGATAAATTAGCAGCAACAACTCTCCAAGAGAAGTTTCAGGAAATTTCCCGAAAAAGGTGTTGGTCCTAATACTTTGCTTTTTCCAGCAAATGCGACATCTCCTGCAAGCAACAAAGAGAAAAATTCGACTGTTAGTATTGTCGTTTCCTAACTAACGTCATCCCATGGATCGGTCATCACACTTTGTGTAAAAACCAGCACAATCTTTGAGTTGATCTACTATACCAGTTTCAGAAATACTTACCCTGTTTGCGAAGACTAAGGTAATCATATATGGGTCGGTTTCCTGCTATGTAGGCCCCTCCCCTTCATGACTATCTGTGTTTTTTGTTTTTTATATGCGGGGGCCCCTAACAGTGCGTATTAACAGAAGCATACAGCAATAGAGACATTGCATGAGTGGCCCTTAATTATATAAGTTATAGCCATGGCGTAGTTGTGAACTTAGGCCTTTGCATTAGAAGAATTTTCAGTTCCATTCTTTTCACTATTTCATTTAAAAGACTTACTGTACGGTTCAGTCAAAGGAGGCTAATTTGTGATCCTCAACAATGCACGCTTACCACTGAAATTCTTTGATAAAATGCGGTTGCCAGAAATTGAACTTCTGACTGCCCCGATATGAGGACTTTCTTTGGTGGGAATAAGGAGAAGCTCTGTTTCAATCGTACCAAACGTTGGCCTGTGGAAACAAATTGCGAATACTTTCAAGGTCATACGAAGGACTCTCTATCTCGTTCAACAACATCATGGAACAAGATATGTAATTTCAAGGTTTGATTAAAACTTGACATTACATAAAACTTTGACTTTCTTGCCTGGTTTGACCCTCACACGTCATAGGCACATGTTTGGGATGGAATCGATTGATATTAGGTTGACTAGCAACAAAAAGGGATCCTCAGTTGACAAAGGGATAGTGTGCGGAATAGTGTGGATACTACCATTATCTGACCTAACATGGATATTCTTCTACGCGTACCATCGTCAACTCTCACTGTGCAATCAAAAGCGTCTCCAATTAGTGCATTTATGTTAGCACGAAGAATGGGCAGGCGCCGTATGGTTCAAATAGCCAGTCTTTGGCTAGGACAACCCTAATCTTACATAGACTTTCCCAGAGGTCTGGTGACAGGAAGGCCTACTCTGTTGCTGCGAGGCGATCCTAGTTGCAGCACCTTAATCAGGATTTAAGAGGAATATATTAGACGAATTGTCGAATTCATCACTTTCAGCCTGAATTGATTGCATGATTTAACCTAAGTTCATTGCGCCACTTTTTACCAGAGTGCATTGCGCCACGCCGCACACGAGGATGTCTAACCGTCGAGCATTCGTCCTCTTTCTGATCATGTGAAACAATGTGATGGAGATTGTGCTTCAATTACACAAATCTTGCTTTTTTTATTAATGCAGTATGTGAAGGTACGAAAATATGGACGATTTATAAATTTTCTTAATTCTAAACATAACAATGTCATTTCTTAGGAGTTTCGCCTTCTCTGTCAAATTCTAAAAGAATGAAGAGAAATCGTCATTACTAAAGCTTATGTAATAATTAAAAGAAACAGAAAACCGTAGAGCACGGTAATGTCATATATGCCATATATAAGAGCTGTGGTGACTTAGCGGTGAGAGCACTCACCTCCCGC
>BLFN01000769.1:79677-82177 GCA_014634225.1 Acropora yongei | reverse complement strand
TCTGCGATACAGCAACCAGTTTTATCAATTTTTTTTTGTGGCCTTTATCTATGAAAACTGACGAAGACAACAAGAAATATGTCAATTTTTGTGCCCGCAATGATAATTTCTTTCCTGAGCACGCCTTGCATCTTGTTTCGAGAAACGAGCTAAGGATTGGACTCAGTTAGATGCATTCCGTCCCCAACAAGTGTCACGAAATGTCTCGTCGCCCATCTCGTTAATTTCACCATCACTTTGGGAAAAAAATACGGAAAATGAAGCTCATAAATTGTCCTATAAATTCTGCCCCACAAAGAGGCAAAAACAGAAACCCAAAAACCAACCGTGAAAAAAAAAAGTCAAAGCAAACGCAAACCCAGAGGTTAAAAACGGTGAAACTTTATCAAAACGGAACATGAATTTAATTACGTGAATTTCTAGGGATAAGGTGGTCCCATCACACTTTTTGTAATCAGTTCATGCACCTCATAACACCACACTGGCAACAACCTATCATCGACTTGGTAATCCTCACCGTTTGTTTATCCTTAGGCTTTGTGAGATGCAAGCTTTGCCATTCATTTACACTCTAATCACGTCTATTCTTAGAGGACTGCTTAGAAAACTCAAGGTAAGAAGGACTGGACACCCGCATAAATCGTTTTTATCGAATACCGTGTTCTGATTATCGAAAGAACGATGCTCGAGATGTTAATGGTAACCACCATCTAGCACCTGCGATAGCTATACCTTTGACCTTGTTCAAAAGTTTAGTTGAGGGGACTCTATAGTTGTCTTATACAACATACGAACAGAACATGATTACGTAATCCTTAACAGCGTGCCTACTTCTGTCATATTCTAACAGTCATTTCTTACAAAGAACATGAATTTCAATGCAAGAAACACCAAAAAAGGGTAACTAAGGAATACAGAAACTGGGACAAAAAGAAAACGAGTGTTCTACTTTTTTGATTTTGCTTCATTCTTACTTCTGGTCAGTCGCTTTTCAATGCCCCAAATTCGCGCTGTTTGAATTTATACCAACTTACAGTTTTAAATGAAAAAAGTCGTGATAAAAGAAGGATTACCCTCCCATAACAAGTACTGGTTTTTCTCAATGCCACAGAAAGACGAAAGCATTGTACTCAAGAAGACAAAGCAAGAACCAGACGTTGTAAAGGTTGAATTACCAGCGTGATTTTAAATCTTTCACGGTGGCAATTTAGCCTTTATCAACTCGTTTGATAAAACTCAACTTTTGTTTCACTCTCCCACCAACGCAACACCACAGTTTCTCTAGAAACTAGAAATCCAAAAGATTTGTACTTGCTACTCAACTGTTGAGAAGAATTGGACACCTTTTTTGTTAACTTTGACAAATGGTTAGTCTTCTGTTTTCTCTGCACCGCAGTGATGCCAACAAACATAAAATAAATTTCCAGAAGTAAAGACGACGAAGAATAAAGGCGGAGCTAATCACAGCGTAATATGTAGTTTATGCGGCAACAACTTTTGTCCGTTACAGATTTCTTCCTTCCTTTCGTGTCTCTCACACACTGTCCATTCGTGATGTCATCGACAGTAAAGCAGTGTTCAGTGGGGTACGCCTGCCGTACAAGCTGTCATAAAAAAACATTTGTGTGTGGAGTGGCGAGGCTGCAAAGGATGATTCGAACCTGTCCTTCTAAAGAAAACGCTAAGGAATTGGTCAAGTTTCTTGAAGGAATTCATTCAGAGCGAAGTATATCAAATCACAAACAATCTCTCGCTTCTAAGGATCTCGGGGGAATGACAAGTAGATATTTATCGGATAATCCAAGCAAATCACTTGTTCCTCGTTTAACTTTGAAAGATCTCGTGGACGCAAAGAGTGCTTGCATTTACTGACACGAGAGGATCATTGGAAGAAGAGGCCTTCGCCACAGGGAAAATGTGCTAGAAGATAATGACGTAAGCATTACCGCTTGAATTTCGGCACAAATACGCGCAAGTTCTCTAAATTCAACCCCCTCCCCCCCCCATTGATTTCCAATAAAGAACGCAACGATATGTGAATATTGCCTCTATTTGCGTTTAATCTTCAGACAACAGAAACTTTTCAGGTAAGAGCAATATAAGATACCACAATACTAAATACATAGCTAACTATGCTAAATAATAGAAGTTATTGCAAAGCCTTTTGTTTTGGGTTTCACATTGCGTCTTGAGCTGTTATGATACTACTTCTCGTTGGCAAAATTCTGGGCAAAGCTGTTCAAAAGATGATCTAAAATGACACGTGATTAAAAAAACTAAGGAGGTTTGACTCTTGCTGGTCTAAAACGGCCAAGCAAGGTAATTTAAGCTTTACATAAAATAAAGGTCTCATTGAAAACGAAAACAATAAATTCTTGTGAAAATATTGCTGGGCTTAGAAATAAACAAAGGTTTCTGATTTTCTTAGCCAGCGTTTGAACAACTGGGCGCTATTCTAACAAAGTACTGTAAGTGCAAATACTTTTATTTCTTTCCTTTC
>BLFN01000769.1:20568-21732 GCA_014634225.1 Acropora yongei | reverse complement strand
TTGTACCTCTAACTTTAAGAAGGCAGCAAACAAAAGACACGTAGAGATTCGTCATTTATGTTCAATCGACAAAGAAACGTTGTGAAGTGACTTACCTAATTTAAAATGGAAAGAAAAGGAAACACACAGACAAAGCTTTCTAAAACTAACATCTGATGATTTCTCCTTTTTTTTTAATTTGTTTTCCTCGCCTCCGTGGAACTTATGGCCTCGAATAGTTGGTAAGCAAGCGTTATTCGCTTTTCTCGTTTATGTGTAACTTTGTTCTGATAAAAGGGAAAATAAATAAACCTTCTAGTTATAAACTCCGGACCGGAATTGCATCCCGTGCACTATATGCATAAAATGCAAATCTGTCATGGAAAAAGGAATGATACTCTTCATATAGTCATTTTACTGATAAGCTACAAAGAAACATTTTGATGTGACTTCGCTAAACTGGACAGAAAACAGAAAGGAACACAAACGAGAAGCTTTCTAAAACTAACGATGTTATTATTTCTCTTTTTCTTTGTCTTATTTTTCTCGCTTCCTTGGAAATTATGGCCTCAATTAGAATGTAAGAATGCGTCGTTTGCTTTTCTTGTTTATGTGTGACTTTATTGTAATAAAAAGGAACAAGATGAAACCCTCTCGTTACGGGTACCTGGCCAGAATTGGATACTTGCATTCTATGAATGAAAAGGAAATCTGTAAGGGAAAACAGTCCATACGCTTCATAGTCAATTTACTTATGAGCTAAAAGAAAAAAAAAATTGACTTACCTAATCTGGAAAGAACAGAAAAAGAAACATGCAGAAGAAGCTTTACAAAACTAACGATCTGATTCTTTCTCGTTTTTCTTTATCCATGGAAATTCTGGCCTCAATTAGATTGTAAGTATGCGTCATTTGCCATTCTTGTTTATCTGTGACCTTGTTTTAAAGGGAACATGAACAGCCCTAGTTATCGTCTCCTGACAAAGTTTGCGTTATAAGTGAAGTGTTTGGAGTGCAGCAGCAAAATTTCAGCTTCATTCTTTGTGTCAGGCTTCGAGTTAAGGCCTCTTTCTTTGGTTTGTAGGAAATGGGATGTCTTTTGAAAGCAAGAATTAATTCTCAGTCACATAGTGCTTGTAATCTTAAAGGAGTGGACCGTTTTTAGAAACCAGCTTAATTTTACCCA
>BLFN01000769.1:10568-13068 GCA_014634225.1 Acropora yongei | reverse complement strand
GAAAGTACGCGCGTCATCAGCATCGAATACAACACGTTATCCAGTGAAGTAGAAAGTTTTTAACTTATTCTTAAAAACATTAACATTAGATTCAGATTTTAGATCAGAAGGTAAGGCATTCCATAAATTTGGTATTCTTACAAAAAACGAATCTCTAAAAAGAGATGTCTTAGCATAAACATTTTTAAGGAAAATCCCAGAGGCACCACGGCGAGAGCTCCCTGTACAAAAGGAAACGTAATTGTCAATGCGAAAATTTATATACCCTAGTTTGCATTTAAAAAAGAACAATATATCTAGATATTCAAGCCAATAATTAATAGGTAATAAGTTAAGGCTAGTAAGTCTGTCTTTGTAAGATAATTTATTGTTCTTGCATATAAATCGTGAAGCACGTCTTTGGACTTTCTCAACCTCCATCATCAGCATTGATGTTTGAGGGGCCCATACTTGAGAACAATGACAAAGGTGAGAACGTACCAAGGAAACGTACAGCAGCTTAAGCGCATCTTTATTGATTATTCCGGCACAGTTCCTCTTAATAAAACCAAGCATACGGTTTGCTTTAGCAGTCACGTATCTAACATGGTTAGACCATGTTAGGTCCTTGGTAACCATGACATCCAGATCTTTCACTGATGAGACTACTTTAAGGCTGGTGCTGTCAAGAGAATAAAGGCGCACGGGGCTGATAGGCTTTCTTGAAACCCTAAGGTTCTCACATTTAGACGGCTGAAAACTCATCTCATTAGCCAAGGACAAGCATAGGAGGTTATCTAAATCAGCTTGAATAATATCAAAGTCATTGATTGACTCAATAGATTTATAGCACTTTGAATCATCAGCAAACATTGCTAGGGTAGATCCGGTAGTAACATTTGGCATATCGTTGACATATATGAGAAATAGGATCGGTCCAAGCAAGGACCCCTGAGGAACTCCGGATTTGACATCTTTCCAAGCCGAGCATATTCCATTGATGACAACACGCTGAAGACGGCCATGAAGATAACTTTTAAACCACTTTAACAAGGGGTCGCATATACCGTAGCACTCTAGTTTCGCCAGCAACCTCGTATGACATACAGAGTCAAAAGCTATTTCAAAGTCTAAGTAGAAAAGACAAGATTCAAGGCCTCTAACTAAAGCTTGACCAATTTCATGGATAACTTGAAGGAGTTGGGACGCACAAGACTTGCGTGGTTGAAAGCCATGTTGAAGCGAGTAAATAGAGTCCTTGATGAACGGAACCAGACCGGAAGCAACACAGTGTTCCTGGATCTTAGATACCACTTGTAGCAAAGAGATAGGACGATAGTTACTCACTTGATCTTTATCATTTTCTTATGAACCGGAGCAAGGTTAGCGCATTTCCATTGAGTAGGGTGAAGCCCACTGAGCAGATCAAAGTTTATCAAAGTTGTTAAAGATGGGGCTAAGGCTTCAGCGCACTTTTTTAGGATGACGTTTTGGGGTTTGTCAGGACCAGTAGCCTTGTAGATATTTAAATCTTTCAATAGTTTGGAGACTTCGTCGATGGTGACTTGAAATAGGGAGAGAGAGTCATCGGTCGATCGAGGTAAAATGGATGTGTAGCAGTCAGGTATGATACAATCGTTGTGATCTTTGTAGACGGACTGGACGAAGCGGCTGAAGGCATCGACTCGAGCAAAATCATTGCAGTAGTCAGATCCGTCCAATTTTATCTTATCTGGAATGGGCTTCTTTTTGTTCTTTAGAGAGAAAAGAGACCAAAATCGCTTTGTTGAGCAATGGACCTCATTAGCAATACTAGTGAGGTAATTAATTTCTTCTCTATAAGCGGCACCACATTTCTATCTCTTGCCTCATCGATCGGAATTTTTCACGTTTCATAGCATTATTAGGATCTTTCTTGAGCAACCTCCACAAGGTTTTCTTTTTGCGAAGAGCTTTAAGAAGCTCACCATTAATCAATGGAGGATTATTTGAGTCACGCGGCTGCTTCAAAAGAACAAAAGAATTTATTGCAGAAAAGACCATATCATTCCAAAACTCCCACATGTAATCAAGATTCTCTTGGGACTTGATGTCCATAGCACCCAAACTGAGTGGCA
Organism: Acropora yongei; assembly: GCA_014634225.1. Lineage (NCBI taxonomy): Eukaryota > Metazoa > Cnidaria > Anthozoa > Scleractinia > Acroporidae > Acropora > Acropora yongei. The sequence goes on along the minus strand of BLFN01000769.1, from coordinate 10,972 downwards.
AGTTAAAAAATGAATTGCTTAAAGAGTCAAAATCCGCATTTTTGAAGTTATAAATAAGGTCTTTCGGCGCGCATTTGAGTTTGTTATTAATTAAAACCTCAAAAGTAAAAGGAAAGTGATCAGATGGTAATCCAGCGTCGATCCTGCGTCGATAATGGATAGTTGGCACCGTCCTTAAACGAAGGCAAAAAATCACTTTAACTAAATATGCTAGAACAATTTGAGAGGTAAATGGAATAACCAGGTTAACAGCATAACTTAGTTATTTAAATGGTCAAGATCCTCTAAAAAGGTGTTGAGTACCTGAAATTACTGGGGGTAACATAATTCTGTTATTGGGCACAGCTTACACGTGAAGATAGGGAAAATAATAAGCTTCATAGTCAATTAACTTTGATAACATA
>BLFN01000759.1:378525-381025 GCA_014634225.1 Acropora yongei | reverse complement strand
CCAGGATGAGCAAGAAAAATTCGACCCATTGTTTACAGTTTCTATCGCACAAGTCGTTCGAAGGGTTCGCCTAAATATTAAGTATATTTTCTAGCAATACGTTCCCTTTTGCCGCGGACTTCTTTATTTTGGTTTTATCATCACATGATCAACACACCGGTCACGATTGGCCACGAAAAGAAGACCACAAGTTCCGGTTTAGAAACTTCCGGTTCCTTCATCGAAAGGCCGTGGTCTTTTGGTTTGGTGATACCAAAACAAACAAACAAACAAACAAACAAACAAACACAACAGCGACAGCCGTGAAAAATCTTGCAATGAATATTACAACTAAAAGGAAATTTATCAAGAAAGCTGAAAATCCAAATGCGTTATGTCAGCAAGGACCAAACGTAGCCAAATAGCACTGGATTCAAATGGATGTGTCCAGCATCCCTTTTATTTTTCTAATCTGATCCCTCTGAATCATTTCCTTGCGATGGGATCCAGCTATATTTAGCTCGTTTTATCAATTTATCATAATGCATGGTACTTGGAATAGATAGACAATTACCAAACAATAATATAGGCCAATGAAATTATCGTTTATAGACACCAAGACCCAGTGTAAAAGCATATAATCGCCTAAAAAATGATTGGATGTAAAAATATATTAGTCTTATTATGAGCCTTATGCTAAAATTCAAGACTCCACAAAAAATCTCTCAGCTCTTGCCTTAAACAAATAATTAGGCATTTGAGATTAATAGAACAATAAAAAATATCCAGTGGCAGTTGATTCAAAATACCTTGCAATTATTATCAGGTATAATTTCTGTGAAAGAAACTTGTTAAGCATTGGCTGCACCATTTTTTTCTGTGACTGACGAACGAGCAATCTTCCTCTGAATAGAAATACATCTAAGGATAGAGATCAATATTTATGCCTTGCCATGCATTAAATACGAATGTCACATCAGCTTGTAATCAGCTCTTCTTTAGAGAGTTTTCGTATGGCAATTTTACCCTCCTGATCAACAATGCTATCAGGCAAGAAATGAGTCTGGCAGGGTGAATCGAACACCTTACCCTACTAACTTAACATAAAAATCGGGCCGGACATTGGCTTTCTCAATATAACTGGCCACAAGCAGAGTATGATCAATAATTTACTACACTGGCTTTTAAAACAAAATGCACACTGTTGCCTCACAGAATGGGAAATAGAGAGAATCACACGCACTTTTTTCCAACATGTATGTCCAAGGAAAGTTCTCAGATGTCATTTTTCCCGGGGACCATTCCAACCTCACTGCAATTTCAGCAAGGTAATTGCAATTATATTGAAAGACCATAAGATAAGAATAGAACTAAAATCTATCATATTTAATGTATCAAGTGTATTAGCTTCCGACCAAATTTTTTCGTAATGACATAATGCGCTGAGCTACTCACTCCTGATTTCTAATGACACCATCAGACCACTACATGGGAAGCACTTAACAAGTATTCAGGTTAATTCAAATCCACTTAAAGTGTCATCAATGATGGTAATAACCACAGCTACAACTAGTGCTTATCCATTACTTAAGACTGAGGAATTACTCTTCAGCTTTGTGAAAAACAACCTGAAGGTTGTGGCAATACCAGTATTGCAAATGCCTACAAAGTTTGATACAGTTTTTGCAGCAGTGCTGTTTTGTGCACCACTGACGATAAACTATTGATGGACAGCTTCAACTGTTCTCTAATGCCATCCAATTTTGAAGACTTTGCAACCAAATCCAAGGCCAAAACAAACAAATGATCATCACAGTCAGCAGCTACAAAGGTCATAGCATGACAAACATGAGCAAACAACCTCACTATTACTGCTGCAATTTCAATCTGAGAAAATAAAAGGATGGGAAAAATTTTTTAAGACAATGATATCAATGGCACATAATTCTTGTTGCTAGCTACAGAGTCATGTAAACATTCCAGATTAATTAAATTAAAAACAGTTTCAAGAGGATTCCACACAAAAAACCATAACCCAAAAACAAACAAAAACAAAAAAGAAAAGAACTAAAACATGAGCCCAGAATACTTTCAACTTTCTTTAAAATTAAATTTTGCATGTTTAACACCTCCACATTGGTTTTTGTGGAAGGTATGAAAAATGCTTGAGGCGCTCAGCAATTTGAAGGAATTTTTCCGTCTCATGATTACTTCAGATGCTGTCACCAGACCTTTTGAAATGCTTTGAAGCAATGAAGTAGTTACAGACTCACTGAAAACTACACTAGACAATAAGATCAAGCCCAACATAGGTTACGTTTTTACGTCTTAACAAGTGGAATAGGGACAAAGATGAAAAGACAACAAAGGACACTGACAAAGAAATAATTTTTTCATGGTCCATTTAAGCAATAAGTAGATGACTATACCTATTAGGTGAAATTGGTTTAGCAATAGAAAATGAAAGCATTGGTATAAAAATAAAAGCTGCATAAAGAACTCACCCTTTCATCGACCATGT
>BLFN01000759.1:246219-248719 GCA_014634225.1 Acropora yongei | reverse complement strand
ACGACTCATGCAGGTAAAACTGTTCACATCAGCTGTGTACTTTCATCTGTGTGCTATCAAAATCCAGCGGTGTTATCGCAGAGCACGTGTTGTCACTGTGGCCAAAGCCCGCTTGGGTGCTGTTGTTTTTGTCCAGGTATCTGAAGAGTTATTTATTTTCAAAACAGTAATAAAACATAATAGTAAGCTGCTATTAAGCAATCAAATATAATTTGCGGACAAAACTAAAAGCGCAACTGTCATAGCATCTGCTTTGTATTGCAAGACGCGAGATAAACGAACGTGATCGGAGGGAGGTGAACTTGGTTATCGTTTACATGGTGGGCCACGCGGAACCTTTTGACGGTTCAAGTGCTCAGAACGAAAAAAAAAGACGTGTAGAAAATAATTTCAAGATGAATTAACCTAGCCCTACAGTGAAGGCATACTTTAGCGCACAGACAGACGCTGTGAACTGAACCTAAAGATGGCTTTTTTCTTTTTGGTTCTATTTCAAGCTAGGATCTTCCTGAATTGTCATCTTTTTTCTTTTTTCCAACAGTGTTGGTGGCGGGCTGTTCTGAAGCGTTTATGGTTTATAAGGCTTTGCTCTGCTACCGTTGTCCTACAGAAAGCGTATCGACGGAAACTGGACGCGAGGAATAAAAGCGCGGTAAAGATCCAGGCTCTTGTCCGTGGACACTTGACCAGGAACCAATTGAGACTTTTTGATAAATCTGCGCTGCGAATTCAGGTGGGGAAAGGATCTTGGTTTTCATCTTGTTATGATCTTCCAAGTCATTTAGAACAAGCTCAATTACAAAAGTTAATCGAAGTCGCAGTGGGACAAATAAATATATTTTTTTCTTTCTTGCATTGTTACCAGACTTTCTGGCGTGGTTACCGAGTAAGACGCACAGTCTCCTCTCTCAAGGTCAAAAGAGTGCGCAGGCGCATTGAGTCCGCCAACGCTGCAGCAACTGAGCCAATGAAGCTTTGTAACCGCACAAGATCGGCACTGGACTTCCTTCTGAAGTGTAAGAACATTAGCAGGATTGTAGGAGCGCTAACTAATCTTGGTAAGTTTGATGTTGAAATTCCCCGCCAACACATCAGTCTTAAATCTCTTATTTTTCAGAGCATCCGAACTTGTAATCGGAGGGTTGTTGTTTCGCCTCCTACTTGGAACACTCCGCTATTTTTCCCAGTTTCCCTAAGGCAAAGTCGAAAATTGCTTCTCAGTCTACGTTACTATCATGCTTATGGTATGATAGATGGTAGAAGTAATAGTAAGGAAAGAAAAGGAACTGTTATTGAACGAAAACTGATACGGAGATGTTGTGACTGAAAACTAAAAAGCTGGCGTGTTTGGCGTCCGAAAGGAAAGATGAAGGTCTACCCTGCGTGCCATTCTCGTTCTGGCGCGTGCAAATTCGGACATTCTTATTCACCTCAATTCTATATCAGAATAGGAAAACACTTTCTTCTCTGTTTTTCAGAGGTTGTCACTCGTCTGTCCGAGGTATGCTGTCAACAGGTGGTGAAAAATGGGGCACTTCCAGTCATTTTCAAAGTCATAAAGAAATGCAATCGCAGTTTACCGCACTTGGAAGTCGTCAAGTATTCTCTCTCCATACTCTACAATGTTGCTAAGGTAACGGGATTTGGGTCCGAGGTGTCGCCACCATGACTTCATTGGAAAGTGGGCGTGGAAATATGTTTAGCAGACAAACTCATTGTGTTAGTCACAAACAAAAACATGCTTTTGGTTTGTTTGGAAACTAAGTGATTTTTTCCTTTGTCTCTTTTTTTTTTTTCTAGTTCTCGTCTCTTTATCGTACAGTTTACGAGGAATCAGATTCTGTGGACATCTTAATTGCCCTGTTGGTGAATTTCAGAGATAAAGGCATAGTTTTCATCAAAACATGCTCCCTCCTTGTCCTATTATGCCGTGACGATTCAATTGCCCAGGAAATAAGCGTCAAAAAGAGAAGTGTTCAAGACATCAAAAGTGTCCTCAATATCACCGAGCGGAATTATAAACTTGAGGCTAAACGGAACAAGATCAAATCCACTGCTAAAAATACCACGTGCCACCTCGTCCCAGTTACTCCGCGTAAACACGCACCCCACACAGTTATACGGCAAAGCTCTGTAGATGTGGCCCAAGATCCTTTGGAAGCAGTGAGGTTGCTCGTTCATAGATTAGGCATAGCATCAGCTGCTAACTGAAATGTTGTCGTCGAATGACCGTTTCAAAGCTCTTTTAAACCTTTTACAGCCAGAAGCTTAACATTTTTTTAGACTGAAAGCAGATCCACGCGTGGCCTTTTTCTCATTCCATGTTCTTGTATAAAAACGTTACGCATACGCAATATGTTCTCTTGCCACCATCAAATTTTGCCATTTTTTTTAGACAGTGTAACCGCATATAAATTTCTTAAACCGATACTCAAAAAACACTTAAATTGTAAAGAAAAAAACCAATGTGAACTAACTTTGAGGGAAAAATTCATTGCCA
>BLFN01000759.1:220873-225873 GCA_014634225.1 Acropora yongei | reverse complement strand
TATTGTTCATGCTTTCATTTCTTCTAGACTTGATTACTGTAATGCTCTTCTTTATGGGCTTCCTACATATCTTGTTGACAGGCTACAGCACGTTCAAAATTCTGCTGCTCGTGTTGTCACTTTTACAAGGAAGTTCGATCACATCACCCCTGTGTTGATTCATCTTCATTGGCTTCCTGTATCCTATAGGGTTATCTTCAAGTTGCTTTTACTCACTTATAAGGCCTTAAATGGTCTGGCTCCTTTCTATCTGTCTGATCTTCTTTCCTATTGTTCCTCTTGCTACTCTCTTCGCTCTGTTACAAATAATCTTCTTGTTGAACCTAGAGCTGAGCTCACCACTTATGGTTTTCGGTCCTTTTCATTCGCTGCTCCGAGACTTTGAAATAGGTTACCTTCAGATATTCGTTCTTGCTCCTCAGTTGCTTGTTTTAAGAGCAGACTAAAAACGTTCCTCTTTACACTATTTCTTGATAATAGGAAATTTGATTAGTTATTTCATTTTTCTTTTAATCATTTTTGTTTTTATCGACTGATTTGATATTTCTTTCATCATTTGTTTTTATCATTTTCATTTTAATTATTGTTGTTTGAAATGATAATAATATTTTGTGGATCGTTTACAGAATTGATAATATTTATTGTATTATAATTTCCATGGAATTTGATTTTTTTAGATCGTCTTATTGTAAATTACTGTAAATTGTAATCTGTAAAGCGCCATGGACAGCGATATATGGATATGAGCGCTATATAAATAAATAAAGTTAAGTTTTTGAGTAGATTGAAAGGATTAGTATGTGGTATCCTATCTTTTCATTACGTGTTATGAAATGTAGAGAGCCTGATAACCGTCAGCCTTATTTGATTTTTTTTGTCCTGTTTTCGACAACCTTATGAATAAGTTATGGTCTATCAAAGATATTTTGGGTGGTTGTGGGTGATATTTTTTAATTTTTAAAACAATTCAAAATTTAAACTTTCGATATTTTAATCCACTGATGAATGAGTTCTAGTCCGCAGTCATTCCTCGTTTTCTAGCTGGCGCGTGCACTGAGAGGCCCTAGGAACAAGGTTAAAGGCGTGAAATACTTGGTATTGGTCTTCTTAGGTGGTTTCGTTCGTTGTGGGTTATTGTGGATCGTTATGGAGTCGTTGTGGATCGTTGTGGGCCGTTGTGGATTTGTCGGATCGTTGTTGGTCGTCGTGGATCGTCATGAGTATAGTGCCGGGTTTTAGTGCGTGACGGATTACGAATTGAGGCAACGTCTCCAAAGACCAAGATTTTCAATTAGGTCCTCACGACGTTCCAGATAACTTCCTCCAAAAGGGCATCGCGGTGAGTGCACAAATCTGAAGATAATGTTAAATTTCTGTGTACCAGGACCTGGAGAGGCAGATAAAAAAAGTGAAAAATATGTTTCTGAAGTTCTCGAACTAACTATTATCTGACTGATTGAACTTGGTTAACTACGACGCGAACTCAGTTATATGTGGGGCGAACTTCAACGGGGCTAATTTACTTTAGGGTGAGACCAACCGTAATTCTGTCGTGCTATTTTGATAAAATCAAACAAGGAAGAATTTCAAACATCAAGAGTTGTTCTTCACGTCGAGTGCTAGGCGCTGTCGATGATAACCCTTGTTTAGCGGCACTAAATTCGAAAGGGAGCAATTTCAGAATAGCCCCTCACTCTTTTGCAGCAGTAATTGGCTGTTGCCGCGGTGCCGTAGTCGACTTAAGATTCGGAATCGTGTAGAATGGCTGGTGTTACGGTGCCGAAGTCGAGTTAAGATGAAATCGAGTCGACTTTAAAGCGAAAAATATATTTATGTGACTGTTTCGCTTGAGGTTTCGCTCGAGCATCGCACTTAATATAGATACATATATAATATAATATAGATACAGTAATATAGATACTTTTGGATTCCTTTCTACTTGATCATCGTCACTGAAACGTACGACTTGGTTTAATAAGCAAATGAGGGCTATTTCCTTCACTCAACCGTAAAATGAAGCTAAAATTTCATTGGAGTGCTTAGTCCTAATCACTGAAACGAGCGCATAGTCTTTAATTGCTGATCAGTGACGAGCCCTTATTTTCTTTACAGGACGACCTCTAAAAAGTTTAATTAACCGAAGTGTAAATTGAAGGCTAAAATTTTTCTGTTTGTGTTTCATTAATCGGTAACGCTTGTTTGCATGGCAACCGATACAATGAAATGAGTGGTTAGACCCAATCATTGAGAGAAGCGCTTTATCTTAATCAGTGACGAGTGCTATTTTCTCCACACGATGATATCGTAAAAAATGCAGACGTATTTGATATATTCGTAAGCTTGTCGGACGTAAGTACAAATAAAAATTTTGCCTTTGTGTCTCTACAGATACGATGAAATATTTCGCCAATAACTCTAACTGTATTTGAAAGAAATATTTTAGTAATTGTCATGTAGTGACAGACAAGCAATTTGTAAGTTGTGGAAATGTCATTAACTGCGAAAAATTTATATCGCTAACATTGTTTAAACATCAAGTTTCGCAGTTTTCGAATTGTCGTTAACTGCGGAAAGTTGGTTTCGGTGTTTAGTTTTGTACACAAAATTTCACAGTTTCGAATTGTCGTTAACGGCAAAAAAATTATTTCGGTATAATTTTATGAACACAGTAGTAAGCAGCAAGGAATACACAAGTCCTTTACGGTCGAGACTTTGGTGCCGTATTTGTGGTCATTGTCTTCTTTAAATTTTCGCTCTCACAAGCATGTCTTTGAGGGAAAACGGGAAAAGAAAATTCGTTCCCTTTAAAAAGACATGCTCGTGAGAGCGAAAGTTTAAAGAAGGTCTATGACCACAAGCACTAGACAAAAGTCTCGACCGTTAAGTTTTTGCTATGTAACTGAGAAATATTGTTTCTCTATAGAATAGAAAGCCTGTGAAATTTTCACTTGTCGATGTACCGCAGCACCCTGGTTATGATAATTCATGCTGAAACAAATTCGAACGATTTGAATGAATCTCAGCCTCAAAATATAATTCTGGTTCTGACTGAAAAGATAGAGCAAGCGATCAAATGAAAAGATAGAGCAAGCGATCAAAATTAGACCTTCGATCAAGGAGGGTCGTGAAGGGGTAAAATGGGAGCTGGGATTTGCCTTGTTTAGAGACTGGGAAATGGGATTTTGTGCAATGGGACTGGGATTCATGAAACAAAAACAATAGAAAATGGGAATGGGAATTTAAATTTGAGCAACACAGGCTGGGATTTGAGCTGGGATTTGAAAAAAACATAACCCTACATGACCCTCATCAAGGTATCGATTTTGGGGTTAGTAAACACAATAGATGAAAACGCAAATGATATAAATCACACGATGGAAGCTGTCTGTGCCTCTAAGGGCTGATTATTTATTGATAATACCCGCATTAAAATTGAAGAACAAAGGTATCCACTTAAATGATGCTCATCCGTTGAGAGTAACTCAAAAGCAAAGTGATGCGGCAATGGAGGTCTTTGGTCACGACGAAGCAGCATCTGTTAGTGTGCAATCAGTGTCATTGAATGATAAGCCTCCTTCTGAGGATGACGTCATCTTCTGATGGCAGTTTGACAAGTGTGAGTGAAAGCGATGAAGAGTCAATAAACAACAGTAAAATATCAGAAAGAAGGAATCAGAAATTGGCTAATCAGAGGGACCCCATTTCAACTCTCCCTACCGGCATCTAAATCGGCATCTGATTTACGCGACCTAAGTAAAGCGTTGGAGAAAGCAGTTACTATTGAAGAAAAGTATGTATGAGATACAGATTTGTTTGTACAATCCACAGAAGAAGCAACAAACATGTGCACATTGTCAATGGTTCCACGTGTGTGTGCACGTAGAGAAAATCTTTTAACGGAGGAAATGGAACGTTACTTTCCTGATAACCAAATTGGTGTATTTGTTGGCACATGGAATATGCATGAGGAAAAGGTAAGGCGTAATAACTTTAAGATACCCAAACAAAGAAACAAAATTACCCTCTCATCTGCCTTCCGCACCACAATTTTGACGACTGGATTTCAGAGTAGCACAATAAGTTTGCATCAAATGCATACTTTGAAAGAGCCTATTGGAGCTGTTGCTTATCACACAGGCCACATTTATTATTTAATCTAGGTTGATCTTTATATCCTAGGTTGTTTCTCTCAAACTTGTGAAAATTGACCAACCTATGTTGATTTTTACCTTGGGTTGATATTTACTACCCTATGTCATGAGAAATTGTATTTTGATCATGCGAAGACTGCGCGTGCAAAAAAAGAAGTTATACTCAGCGCGGGAGTCTGGCCTAGTGTTGTTTGGAGATGTTGTGTTTTCCCTTTGAAAAACGTTTAAGTTTGTTCTGTTGACATGATGGCAGCGGTGAACCAAGACCTGTAGGACAAAACTAACAGAAATCGACAGTGGAATTTGTTTTTGTTTAAGCTCGATCCACAGAATAAGTTCGACGTTTCGAAACCGCAAGAATGGCCAACATGGAAGCAGCGCTTCGAACTCTTGAAATGTGCAACGACGTTAACTAAGGAAGATGAAGCTCTGCAAATTAATGCGTTCATCTAGTCAATAGGAAGGGAGGCATAACACATATTCAACGCGTTCACGCTTGTTGAGGGTAACGATCAAACGAGTTGATAAAGGTTGAATTACCACCCTGAAAAATTTAGAACGCTGAAGTTTCGAGCGTTAGCCCCTTGTCATTAGCTCTGACCTAGGCAAGTCAAGCCGTTTGTTGTAAATCAACAATTCCTTGTTTATCATTACTCATGTGATATGTTTATGACTGTTTTATGACTTATAAGTGGTTATTGATACCAGAATTCATTCTGGATTTCTGTTGGATATTATATCTGTGGCTCATTTATTGTCTTTTCAATCCTTTTTTCATTTTTATAGGGAATTCCATCCAACTTGGAAGACTTCTTGAAACCAGAAGCTATTGAATTTTTACAAGATCTC
>BLFN01000759.1:210892-213469 GCA_014634225.1 Acropora yongei | reverse complement strand
GTCTGTGTTTATCAGAAGGGAACTTGTCTGGTTTTGTTCTGGTAAGATCTCTCGGAAAAAATATGTAGAGGAGGCTGAGATTTTGCTTTTATAGGAGTTCAGCAACATACTCCTTTCACATCTTCTGCTAATGAGTCATGTACTGGAGAAATATTCTTTTTGATCATGATCAACATTGTTTGATCCTTCTAAGCCACTTTTCTCATCTGCTTCCCAATCCAACAACGCATGGATAATTTTCCCTTTTTCAATCTCATGAGAATCTCTTCAAATATCAGGAAATTTCATTTTCCTAAATTCAAAGGTGAATATCAATCCAAATCTTTGTTTTTCAGCTGTTTCTAAAGACAATGTTTCAACCAGAGTGGGGCATATGATAAAAACTAAGGTACTGCAGGCAAATCTTTATTTTCAAAAAATTGTTAAATACTTATTTAAAAGAGTCTATACCATGACTGTTGAAGCTCTCATCATCGTTTTTCTATACTCAATAGAAAGTACCATCAATTAAAATTAAAACAAGTGACAGTTTTTTATGCACAGAATTAGGAAATGTGAAAGATAACTTTTTTGGAAATCTTCTAAAAATTGAAAATTTAAGCACATGTTGAAATTTAGCAGCCTGGCACAGGTTGCACAACAACTGGTTACTATCATCTGTTGTTGTCAAGGTGTCCAACTCTTCATTAAGCAACCTGGTAATTTATTTTCATCCTAATTTGTCACTCATTTCATGTCTGAAAATTGCAATCTTATGTTGATGGCGTAAAATAATTATTATTTTGGTACTGGGTGGTATCTTCTCTCTTAGGGAGCCGTGGCTGTTTCCTTCAGCATATTTGGAACCTCATTCCTTTTCATTGATTCACACTTTACGTGTAAGTTTTCCTTTATAACATGGTTTTTATGATACCTAATTTACAATGTTGTAGAATTGAAAAAAGTTCTTAGACTAGACAAAAAGAATCAGCTGGATAATCACAAATCAAGTTATAATTAAGGGGATTAGTTTCTGAAGAAAACTGGATTTGCTCTGACGAAGCGCTAACGCTCGAAGCGTCAGCTTTTTCAATCTCTGTACGGTGGTCAATTTACATTATCAACTCCGTTGATAAACCAAATTTTCAAGTTATAATTAGTCGATCTAAGAAAGGAATATCTTATTTTTTTCAGTCTGTGAGAACCTCCAATAATTGTGTTGCATCAAGAGAAAATTTTCATACGTCTGACTATATCCAGTCGACCAATGCAAACGTTTTCTTAAGATGACCAGTTTAAAACGACATTTTCCGACATAAAGAACCATTAAGAATGCTGTTTATTGGCTGTGGTAGTTAATCCTACAATCCTTTCAATCAAAGGTTGCAAGTAATTTTTTGTCTAATGCATTTAAAAGGCAAATAACACTCATTTGACCATCAAAGCAGTGATTCTTCCTGATCATTCACATTCTAGCTGATGAGGGTAAAGCCATGGATCGCGTAAATGATTATAAGAAAATATGTAAGTCATTGTCGTTATCACCTGAGATTCCAAAGAGAAGATCAACCAATGGTTAGTGTGGCTTTCCATCTTTTGATTAACCCCTTCCCTTTCGAATGAGTGCTCAGGGCACTTATAGACTTTACTCTGTCTAACGCCAGACGATTTTACTCGTCGATGGGGAACCTCTTGGACGGGAAAGGGTTAAAAGTAAGAATCTTTCTCACCCTTCCCCCCTGCTGGTGCACAATATGTTCGCGTAATGTCACACAAGCGAACAAATTGTTTATGAAACAAAACAGGCTCTCTGAATTCTTGATTTATTTTTGATAAAATATCAATTAGAAAGTACCCAATACAACGAAAAGTGTAGTCTGCCAATGCAGGATCCCTAAGTAGGAGCCTCTATCTCTCATACTGGGACTTGGGGTCGACCCTTTTCCGATTAGATTTAATTTTTGAACGCCGGAGTCTCACAGGACTCAAAAAAGAGTTATGACAATGGATCCCTTGGGTTATCTACCAATCCGCGAAAACCTATGCCTATAGAAAGAAATTCTAAAAACAACTATACTCGGGAAAGGTTGACGCAAGGAATTAATGGCAATAGAGGCTGCTACTTCTAAGCACCTGCTGAGGATCGAGATGAGAGAGGCCGATGCTTTCTTGGAATTTGAATTTATACGACTCATTTTATCTTCAGCCACAAAACAGGCAGAAATTGGAGCAATTAAATGGATCTGCCGTTGTGTTTAACTAATGGAGTTTGTTGTGTGTCCTGTTCCAGTGACAGATCTGACAGAAAACTTTGATCGTGTGTTTTGGCTTGGTGATTTCAATTTTCGCGTAACTCTTGAAAGATCACAAGTGGATGGAATGCTTGAAACATGTAGAGACCAACACAATCCCCAGTGTGAAGTCAGTCTTTACCGTTTATGTTTTTTTTTTGTTTTTTCTGTCGCCTAAAAAGCACGAGTGCCCAGGGAATTCACAATGATGAAGGCGACATTGATAAATGGTTAAGTCGCTTCCGGACTTTGATCACCAAAGGGAGTTGTTCTCAGTTCCCAGTTGAACTCCGCGGTTGCGTTTGAA
>BLFN01000759.1:200892-203392 GCA_014634225.1 Acropora yongei | reverse complement strand
TAAATCTACTCACTCACTGGAAACACTCTTATGTTGTTTCCCTTTCTCTTTGGCCATCACGCCAGCATACCCTCCAGTAAAGATGTACTACAACGCCAGTGAGAGGTTTGAGTATATTTCTCAAATGACTTTTTTTTAAAAAAGCACTGCAAAGGAATTTTAAAAAATTCCTTAGCAGTACAGAGCTTTTCAGTTATATAGTTCGTAATCCTGCATAGCAATTATTTCTAAAAGGTTTCAAACAAACGAAAGAGTGAGAACCGTGATTTTAGATGTTTAATCTGCACTTCACATGGCAGCGTTAGGAGACGGCTATCTGAATCTGGCAATGATGGTTGCGGTCCACTGGTTAGGTTTTCATGAACAATAACTCCTCTACCGCTGAATTTGATTTAGGTCGCAATCGTCGTGTGCCATAAAATTCCAAGACATTTCTAAACATATCTGTGTACTTAGAGTAGTCCATGGTAGAAGAACGCGCAGAGTGTCCCAAGCTGGCAGTATCTGGTGATCGAGTGCTGCCTGTGTCCCTTTGAGGCGAAGCCAGTGAATTTCCCCGTAATGAAAGCGGAGGTGAGTTGTGTTGCTGTGTATGATATGCCCTAAATGTTCGTCCCTTTGTAACGCTTTGTTCTTTAGCTTTGCCGCTTGATACAGTTCCCAGTTCATTATTTCGATCTTTAACCCACGCTTCATACTTTTCAGTCGGGGAGTACTGGACACCTATTGGCTTAGAAATTATTGATAGGGTTTTGTTTTCGGCTCGTAAATCAGAGTTCGAAACAGCAGTTAAATCCGCCTGTTGGACAATCAGATTGGCTGATGGTTTCCTCTCATCCAAAGGAAGATAATCCACTCTCTAAACGAGATAAAAGGAGAAAACATTGTAAACATGGAGATATAGTGCTTGTATTGCGCCCCAAAATTGACTGAAGTGCAAATTGCAAAAGATCCTTGTCGTTTACAATTAAAACTTATGGGTTGTGATGGTAGTTTACAGTGGTGGGCGCACTGATTGGGTTCTAAGTGGCCCACATCAGACAAAAAAAGTTTTTTAAAGCGTCCTAATCTACCGATTTATTGCGCAAATTCCCCATTAATGGAAGAGCACACGCCATCTCATTGTTGACAAATAGCTACTTACCTTAGTGCTGATCTCATCGTTTCCATGTGAAGATATTACATGAAATGAGTCATTGTTGGCTTGGTTCCTGAAGAGAGGGGAACCGGTAACGAGATTAAAAATGCCACAAATTTATTCGACCAGACCCAGCTTTGACATTCCTCCCAGACTAATCATATGTGAAGGAAAGACTATTGAAACCTTTCACACTCCAGTCTTATATCGGTCTCGTTTTTCGCAGCCGTCCTTTGGGATGTCATCGAGCGCTTCCAGCTTACCACCGTGAAAGATTTTATAGAAAGCTGACGTTTTCTTCGTCAGTCGCGTTTTGGAGTGTCACGCAACTAAGGGGAGCGTGACATCTCAATAACTACGTGAGTGTGTGGGTGGGAGCCTACGCTGGTACTTTGGAAATGTCAACTCGTCTGTCAATTGCCCCACCAAAGGTACTGGAAAGGAGAGACCCTGTTTAGTTTTTCACACGGTTTATGATCTCGGAAAGGGCAATCTGTAAAGTTATCGATAGCGTTTGAACCATTTAAATTATAATTAAATCTTGCCAACAAAAATTTGCTATCAAACAGCGACCGATGGCAGATGTCATGACCTACATTATTCCATTCGAACGGTCTTTCTCATCATGAACTTTCTTGAATATCCCAAGTAACATACATGGACTTGAGTGGAATCTTTGACTGTTACAATTCTGATTATATTGCATTCTTTGGAGTTGTAGTAAAGAAAAAGGGATTCAACAAAATTTTGCATTACTACAATGTTTGGCGATCCGATCACCCCTCAGTAAACAGGAAGCTACTAAAACAAGAAATGAGCAACAATGACCTACAATTTTTGCATAAAACACAAAGAGGGACCCCCAATGCTCTTCGATGTTGATTAAAAATCCCTCGCGCTTGTTTATTACCCATTTTGAATCGAGTATTGTTTCGTGTTTGCTGGGTGTCACTTACCATTTTGTTGCTTTTGGATGAATAATTTTCCTGTTATTTATAGCTGATCTCCATTGCAGTTTTTTACCTTGAAACTGTCCGGACAGTGGCAAATGAGAAAACTTACTGAACCCATTCGACGAAACAATTAGTGATTTATCGTTCTTGTTTTTATCTTTCGTTGTTTGTACTTCCTTTGTGGTTACAACACTCGGAACGTGCTTCGACTGAGCCGAGACCAGTTCTTCCTTATGACATTTTTTTCCACGTTCAAAAAAATGTTCAGATAAAGTTCCTTCCTTGGAAGTCTTGCCTAAAATTTCCCTGTAAGATGCTTCTTGTCTAATGATCTTGCCGTTCCTATATTCGTCGATGTATTTTTTTGGGTTCAGGTGATGTTTAAATTCTACGAAGTCGGCGTGATTTC
>BLFN01000759.1:71590-72700 GCA_014634225.1 Acropora yongei | reverse complement strand
TCTCCCCTTAAAGATATCAATCACATTAAATTAATGAAATAAAATTGCTTCAGGCTCTGGCTAACAAGAACAAATCAATTTTGGCTTGGTGAAAGAACATGTCTGGCCAAAAAAAAAATAATATTATGGTTGTTGGTGTACCTGCACACACTTTCCTCTTGCATGATATCAAAAAAAGAGTAGTTTGACATCTCGATCATGTGAACACTGCCAAAGAAATCAGTTACCAGTACCTAATGAGAAGAAAAAAATTCAGACAGTTGAACGGTGAAAAACTAATGCAGCTCAACAAAAGCAACCCACAATTGCTTGATACAGACATTTTCATAAAAATATTAATAATACCTTTATAAAATGAATGTAACAATAATTAATGTTAACCATAAAGTGTAATGAATAAAGCCCCACCAAGCAAATTAATCTCATCAAGCTTTAAGCATGATGCAAATAATTTTTGTACCCTTGCAAAATCAGAAACACCTTGAGGTTAAAGTGCTACCGTAAGGAAATTCACATCTTTGCTATCTAATCCATTTTAAAACATAAGTAGTCTGCATGAGAGGAAGAATAATGTTTACTTTTTTTCAAATATCTCCTTTCGCTCCAGAGATGTTTCATGATGAAAAACTATATCTCATCCAATTTGTAACAGAAATAATTGATTCTTTGTCGTAAGATTCTATTAGATCTGCTCTACAATTTGAGCATTTTCAGTTTTGTTACTAAGGCAACAAACTGAGTTCCAGACCTTCCTGATATTAAAGGTTTTGCTGGTCACCTTTTGCATTTTATTTTGACAATTGCCAATGGTGCCTCATCCACATGATCCATCAAGCGTATAAATACATTATGTCAAGTGTGTGGCCTTTTGAAATGTTTCTTGAGCTTAAAATCACCAAAAATAATGAAATCAGGTTGGGTAGACTGGAAAAAAAGACTTGCCATGAGAACCTAATTTTTTATACTCGTAGGTGTGTTGCCTGTTGGACTATTAGCCTACCAAGTTTCAATGGTTTCTGCTACAAATTGACCAAGGTGGCTCTATTTGTATACTTCATGTTACATTGGGTTGACTGAATGATGTCATGAGTCCTCTCATTTGCATGTTTT
>BLFN01000759.1:56590-59090 GCA_014634225.1 Acropora yongei | reverse complement strand
CCGTCAACTGTTTTTCTTTCAAATCCCTTAGCCCCGAGGCAAGGAAACTGGTTAAATTCTCGATATATCAGCAAGGAGGGAGAGGTGCTTCAGGGTCAAAAACTTTCCCCACAAACTTCGTGCGTCATCTTTAAGTGGGATGGAGACTTCAGATACCAAGAGTATTCTACTAACCATTAGAATTTATGTTATTTTTGCCGTTTCTCATTTAAGTATATCTGTTTTCCCAGATTGATGCTAACCGTGGCGTCAATGAAGTTTTCACTGATGTGCGTTCATTATTTGGTGGTCTTCCTGCAAAGAAAGCTACTAATATCAAGAAGAAAAATAAAGTTTTCGCTACTTATCAAGAGAAAGGGGAGGAGTTGCTGGAGTTCTCGGGACAAAGGGTAGTGTTTGTGTTGGGTAAGTTTCGACGTGCAAGCTTACGGCACAATTCACGGAGCCGTCGGTTTTGCGGGTCTAATGAAAATCAGATATCACGTCGGTGGGAAGGGAAACTCTAAAATTTGCTGCCAGGCGAGTTGATAAGGGTCGAATTATCACTGTAAAAAGATTGCGAGGTTGACGTGTTGAGCGCCGTTAGCCATTCGCTTCGTTAGCTTATCGTAGTCTTTTTAGGGTGTTAATTTTGAATCATTTCTATTGATGGAGCCTTTACTCTTGTTTTTGATTAAAGCACTTACACTTTTTAAGGGGATTTGGAAAGTCGAGAGTGAATGCGACTGAGTTTCAGTTTGGTTGAACCATAATCACCCGAGAGCATTTGTCAAAATCAGCACTCACGAGATCAAGACACCAGCTCAGCTAATGAAGACAACTTCCGAGCACTACGTTACAGGGGTTTCAGAGCATTTCGAAGGAGGTGCCTGGGTTAGTGAAAATAAGCGGCAGGCACGCTTGTCTTTTATGAGGGTCTGAGTGTAAATCAAGACAGAGTAGCCGGCGGTAACTGAACGGCAAATTTCTGACTACACAGACGGCGGTAGCCCGCCGGTAACCTTCTTATTCTAATGAAACCTCTGAGTTAGTTTAATTACAACTTCGTTGAAGTCTCAAGATTTCATGTCAGATGTGACGTGATCTACCAATTGAGTTAACTACAAATAGTTATTTGCTAAACATTCCTGTTTCTTTAAACTTTAGGGGGGCCTGGCTCAGGTAAAGGGACACAATGTAAGCGAATCGTTGAGAGTTTTGGGTACACTCACTTGTCAACTGGTGATCTACTGAGAGCTGAAGTCAATAGTGGAAGAGAAAGAGGACAAAGAATCGCCTTTTTAATGCAAGAGGGCAAACTTGTTCCTCAGGTGAATCTTTTCATAACAGATTCCATTCCGGACTGGCTTATCGTCTGATGACCACGTTTTAAAAGTTTTGTCAGAACATGTGAAAATAATTCATTGGCCGTCATAGTCGACGCTGCACTGTTAGCAGTTGTATGTAGCAGCAGCCTTTTAACAGTTGTTGAGAGTTATGATCCTACGTTCGCGCTTCACACTTCTTAGGGACCACAGAGCTATCAAGCCAGACTATAACGCAAAGTCGCTATTTGAAATCCACTTACAGATCCTGTGGATACAAGAAGTAACCAGATTATTCCAGGTTGCCCACTTGTAAGCAATTACCTCAATAATTCACTTATTCATTCCAATAGTTCCAAACACACGTTTAGTTTTAAAACCTTTCGCATTTCTTGTAGGACGTTCCATAACCTCTGTAACTGTGTTAGTGCTTCTGTTTGTCTTTTGTAGAAACTTGTGATTGAACTTTTAACGGATGCCATGTTGCAGTGTCCGGATTCACCCGGTTTTCTTATTGATGGGTTCCCGCGCAAACTATCTCAAGGAGTTCAGTTTGAACAGGAAGTGAGTGTTGATCCCCGCAGTAGTTTTTCTTCTCGCGTCTGGCAGCATTTCGTTTGCACTGGCTATTACAATCGGGTTTCGTCAAAACAGCAGAGAAAACTAAAGTCGACACATTGTAAAATTAAAACTATCAAAATTGTTGTTGCATGTGGACGTTTTGATGATCTCTTCCCTTTGTTGCTCCAATCCTCTGGCGCGGTTTGTCCTCTGACTTGCCGCGTGACTCACTCTCCATAGCAAGCATTTGCTGTGAGTTCATGACAAAGAATTTCCAAGGGTTGAGACTTTTGACTGAAAAAGACGGTAAGGGCGAAAATTGAGATATTGAAGGAGGGAATACAAGGGCACAAAACAGCCCCAGAAACTTTATTTATGTTTGACATGTCACGGTTCTAGCTGCTCAGGATATAATTGGAGACACCTATTCAAACAAAAAAAAAATGAGTAAAATCCTTTACTAATTCCACCCCCTCCCCACCCTTCCTCCCAACTGTTTGTATTTTCTTTATTTATGATCCCCGTCCCTATTCCCTCAAAAGCTTCCTGCTAGCTGGATGGTTTTCCAACATGAATGGATTTTCGTTTTTCATCTGTCCATAATTTTATTCATTATCAATTTTCTTTTTGTTGTT
>BLFN01000759.1:49302-50532 GCA_014634225.1 Acropora yongei | reverse complement strand
GATAGATCTATCTGTCTATTTATTTATCTATCTATAGATAGATAGATAACAATGTTTGGTTTTATTTTTGGCGTCACATGATCATTTTTATGTTTCCTCAGCTTACTAAAGAAGGAAACATCGTGGAAATAAGCGAAAACTGAAATTGAATTATTGTACTGTTGTCTTGTTAAGCCAGAACTTCGCCAAGTAAATATGATGAATCAAATATGATTGTCTTTTACTTTGATTCAGGTGTCTGAGTATAATAAAATCATAGTGATTGAAAGTGACAACGAGGACCTGGAGCGAGTGGTAAAAGAAAGAGCAGAAACATTGCAACGAGAAGACGATAAAGAAGAAATTACAAGAAGAAAAATTCAAATTTACAATGAAAACACTCGGCCCATGAATGACAGCTTAGGAGACTCTGACAAAATTGTTAAGGTACAAAGTGTTTCTTTCCGTCGGCCTGCCATTGGCGTACAGAGTCTGCGTAGTTCTTAGATGACGCACTGTCCTTTCACTCGTGTGTCCCCAGATATTTATCTATGCATCATGAAGTAATGTCATTTCCTTTATACTTTATACAGGTTTCCGCATCGCTTCCCAAAGAGGAACTAATAGATAATGTCAAAACACAGCTGACCAAAGAAGAATAAATCCCGCAATGTATAAAAACTGGAGAGTCACACACTTCATCCCTTTTAACAACGAGTACCAAGCTCCAGCGAACAAACACGAATATTCACTCTTCATTCATCTGTTCACTCATGCACTTGTAACAATATGTCTAAAGCAGACATGAATTAACTGAAGTCGCCTTTTTGGGAACTAAGTGTGGGACTAACTATTATGTGACCGACTGCAAGAAGTTCGTCACCCGAAAAATCACTGCTCCGAGTGCGCGGAAGCTTCGATTGCGCAGAAGCTTCCCTCCGCATTAAAACTAATAAAGAAGGAACAGCATTTATTTATGTGAAATTGACAGTACGATGTATTTTACAGAAATAACTTACTAAGTTCATTTAGCAGTATTGGATTTTGTATGACAAAGTATCAAAGCGTGCAAAAATCATAGTGCGCACATGTGGATGATGGATATGGTATGGACAAGCCGATTATGTCAAATGCCGCAAGCATCTTCTAGCGGCGGCTTTGTGATTTCTTTTATTTCGGGAAGGGACAGCGCTCGCCTTTCCAAAAGCACATGGGGTGCAATTCCCGGATTTCGCATTTGATAATTTTCTT
>BLFN01000759.1:29302-34302 GCA_014634225.1 Acropora yongei | reverse complement strand
ATTTGAGGGCATGGGTTATTAAGGTGGGTGCTGTGACGTCAAATCGAGAACTTGAGAATCTGCGTTTCGCACATTTCTCTGCTGAAGTTTTTTCGTACTGTGCTTGAAGTACTTCCATTCGTATTCCTTAACAGAACTGTCGTTAAGATTTCGTTCCAGTTCTTCGTCGGCCTCTCTTTCCTTTTCATAATTTGTTGTCCATCCCTCGTCGGCTAGCGGATCGTCAGCTTGGGGTGCAACATCTTCATCGCTCGGAGTTGGCGAAGATCTGCCTGTGCAGAACTCACGCGTTTACTCCTCTGTTTCAATTCCAGTGTCGAATCCAGCGATAAAATAAATTTCCGAGTCCTCAGAGTCATAATTCATTTCTGAATCAGAAGATGTGGTCGACATTGTTAATTTCAGACAATTCGTATCTCGCTGTGCGAAGCCTTCGGATACTGAGAATTTCAAGAGTGTGTCTTGTGGATCGTCCTCGATTTGACGTCATAACATTCTGCTCGCCCCAGCCTTTTTTCACGGTCACGGGGCCATCGAATCGAGGATTTAACCAAATCAAATAAAATTTTATGGGGCAAAATAATGTAAAAAATGCGCATAATTTTTTTTGGAGTAAAACATTTTTGGGTTTAGGTGCACATGATAGCTCAGTACTCTAGAGTGAATTTCATTCGTTGAAACTGATTAAATTTCCGTCCAGTTTGTGGTACCTTCGTTGTGCAGCCTGCTCACCGACGGAGCGATTATTGGTTTACAGTCACTTTCGGAAGACTTTAAGCCATTTGCTTGCTTTGTCTTTTCACTTAGCCTTAGGATAGGCCGGTTTTTCACCTATTCGCTTAATCGAAAGCAAGATTTGTCGTATTGTTATTGTCCTATGTCAACAGTACTGACGCTTTGCGCGTTCTCTGATACAAACATACATTGTGTCATTCCCGCGGTCCTCTCTTACTGCCCAGTGTCCTCTTTTTACCCAGGGTCTTCCAGATTTCTGGTGGCTGTATAATACGTCATCGGTATGATTGTAGGAGTTTCCTCCTTTGACGCCCGCAGTCGTCATTTTTTTGTTTGATAGGTGCTTCAAGATTTCCCAAATGCATGCGCAAATATTCCTTTTGAATATTTTTTTGATCTCATTTCACCGATTCAGCCTCGTGCCTTTTCTATTGCTTCCTCGCTCATGGTAAGTACAATGTCGATAATTGAGTAGTTATCTACTTTCATTTTTCATAAATTCTACACGAAATTAAACCTCCGAACAAAGAATCTTTTTGCATGTTAAGTTCACTATGAGCCATGTCTTCACTACATTGTGTGGCCTTCCCAGCGTTTACAGTTGATTATAATATATGTGTTGTTCTCCTTTCATATTGCGAAAAACTTTCCCCAAGGCCCGCACGGTCCGATTGCGGGATTCTCTGAACATCGGCGCGTTCCTGATTAAACAGGATTTCTTTTTCGTTTTAATGAGCTTCGTTGATTCCGCGCCACCGGCTCAAGAGCTCTGCTCCTTCAATCAATTGCACAACTTTACCGTTAGTGGTTACGCTTTTCCTTTTCTTTAATTTCTTTTCTCCGGGGGAAGATTATCTACATTTCATTTTAATAACTGTGACGCTTTTTAAAAAAGGCAGTTATCTAGTGAGTGCAATCCTGGACATATCTCTCTTTATCGCAGGCTCACCCAGATGAAGTTCATCTTCTTGTGGCTGTTGTCAACTACAAAACTAAACTTGTCAAATCAAGAAGGGGGCTTTGCTCTTCATGGCTGGCTTCGTTGAATTCATCTCAGAAGGATTTAAGTATTCCTGTTTGGATAAAGAAAGGAACAATATCGTTTCCAAAGGATTTGAATGCACCCATTCTTATGATTGGACCAGGTCAGAGTTAGGGGTGTTGAAGGGTATTTAAGTAGTCGCTATGTTGCAAGCCCTGCTCGAATTCGAACCAGATTTAACCAGTTTACTCTGCGAGCAGAGTCTCTTTCGATCTTCCTAGATACGTCGGGAAGAGGAAAGTAGACTCTGCCACCCGTCCGCTCCTCCAAAGAAATGGATGAGTCAGTCCAGTTTCGACTTGTCAAACCTGTTTTTTTAATTTATGCGCATGATCAATTGCCACGCGTCATCAATATTTTTTACATTTACAACAGCGTGACAATTTTTAACTGTCTAAATTCCGATGAGTATTTCCTACGTATGTCAGTTACAGAAACAAGTTTGCCAGAATTGATAAACTTATTAATTTTTTTCAGTAAAAACTGAAATGGAAATTTAAAAACTTGAACTATCTTGAGTTTCGAAGGAAATGATCCCTTGGTTGTCGTGTGGTTTCTAGAGTTCTTCGAAAGTATCCCCACTGTTTGTTTTGGTTTTGTGGTTTTGCGGTTACTAGTCACGCGTGACTGACTCCCGAATACGTTTGAATTTTTAACGCATGCTCAACATGAAATGTCGAGCCGGCTGGCAGAGTCTACTTTCCTCTTCCCGACGGAAGAGGAAGATCGTAAGAGACTCAGCTCGCAGAGTAGAACCAGTTATGCATAAGTTAAAATGCACTTTGTCGTTCATTTGAGCATCGGATTCCCACTATCGTGAATAAAGTGGTTGTATGGAAGGCATGAGATGATTTCTGTTCTCATCTGTTTTTCTCTTGAAGTGATTGGAGAATGAAAAAAAGCACTTGAAGTGAAACTCTAATAAAACGGTTTCATCTTTAGAAACAAACGAGATCCTTTGCAACTGACGAAAAGGCATAAAGGAAGGGATTAATGCCTTTGACGAGAATATTCTTGGGGAGAATATTCTCCGGTCCCCTAGCGGTCCCTTTCCGAAACAGTGACTGGTAATCAAGTCTTTAGTTAAAGTTTTAAAGAATGTTAGTAAAGGTTTCTTTGCAATCTTTTTGCCGTCTGTTTGACACCTGCAGATAATCTTTGTCGAGGGATTTCTCGAACTCTGCCAATGAGGCCTGTCTTACCTGTCTTTCATTGGGCTGCTTCTTTTTTCTAGGCACAGGCTGTGCACCATTCCGAGGCTTAATCGAAGAGAGAGTGTGCCAGTCAGGTGGAGGTACTTAACAAACATGAGCCTTCGAGCAAGCAAGATAGAGGGAGGACTGGGGTGAAGGGACAGATTTGCCTTCGTGGTCTAAAGAAGCCTTCTTTCACACTAGTATTGAATATTAGGAATCAACAGCTGTTCCAGATTTTGACACTTCGATTATGTATTTATTTATTTTTGAAATAGTGCAATTTTCTAACATGTCGTGAGCTTATGACATAGTTAGCACATTTCAGTCAGCGTAATATTGTTTAGCACCCAACTGAGAAACAAAATGGGTGGCTGTCAAGGAAACTTTTTTTTCGCAAGTAAGTTCATGACGTAGTTAGCCAATTTTAGTCAGCTTGACTGATCATCCTCTGCAATCTTGTTAATTACCCAAATAACTGAGAAAAAAAAGAGGAATTTTAACTCAAGAAAACATCGATCCAAGTTTGTCGCTATTGACATTGGCATTTGTTTTTTGGTTTTCCCTATTGAATGTCCACTAGCCATCTGGTATTGACATTTTTTGCAGACTGTGTGTTGTTCTTCGGGTGCCGAAATAGCAACAAAGATTTCTTTTTCCGAGAAGAATGGCGGACCCTTACCGAAAACGGAAGCTTGCAACTGTTTACAGCCTTCTCAAGAGATCAGGTACATAATTGTTTTATTGTATATCCAGTCTTTCAGTCATAAAAACAATATCAAGACGGTAGTAATAGTGCTGTTGTGTTGAAAGTGTCTTGTCTCCTCTAGAGCGGTAACTACTAAGACCAAGCGAATGGTTGAAAAAAGATATTTATACTGTGCAACACAAATATCTTATCAACTTAAAGTGTAAATGACACGACATTTTTTATTAGCTTATCCAAAAGAGCTTTCGAAATGATGAAGAATGACGTTTGATTTATGCAAATTAGATGACTTGTGAAATCACATTGTGAACACAAAATGATGTAAAATCACAAAAACTGGAATATCTCTGTATAGAAACTGAAAAGAAACTTTGTACGGTTGTTAGATTCATCACAAGGTTCCATGATATGTCCACTGTGACACTTCCATGGTAACACAATGGGCTCTAGGCCCTCTCCATTCAAAAGGTAAAATAGCAGTTTTCCTCCTTCAAGTAGTGTTAGTTGCTCTTGTTGTTCATTCAGTGAGTGTGAGCGAATATGGACATTACACAGCATAAGCACGAGAAAGTCCATTAGACTCTGGAGCAACAACTAAGGCATCTTTAATTTAGAGAAGGTAGAGGTCTGGTAACCATTATGTTGCTATGGTGACATCATGACCACTATTACAATGTGTAGGTCTTGCAGTACATCGACCCTGCAAAATTGTAACCCTGTAGACTTAGTATTTGCACAAATACTCCATATTTTGCGATTTTACATCAATTTGTGTCTACACTGGGACGTCCAAGTCATCTAATTTGCATAAATCAAAATCTTGAATAACTCGGCAACCGATAATGCTATTACAGTAAAAGAAACGCCATTTTTCATTACTCTCACAGTTCTTCCTTGTAAGTTAAAACAATATTTCGTGTCATATACACTTGAAGCTAAAACAGAACTATGCATTGTCAAATTTCATTTTTTTTAACCTAAACATTTGAGGTCTAGCCCTTCATCAGCGGGAGTCAAAACTTAAGTGCGTCGTCACTTTCGAATCCTTCCTAAGTCTCCCATATTGTTCCCCTCATTTAGACGTCAGGCAACGTCCACTTGACAGACTGTAAGGCATTGCGTGACGCAGAAATTGACACTGAGTGGAAAATACACCTGGCATTTATTGCATTTATAATCAATTTTTGTCAAGTATTTTCGCATCAATTTTCAATAGGAGGAAAAGATATATGTGCAACATCGTTTGGTGCAAAACAGCGCGCTGGTCTGGGATGTTCTGGTAAACAAACAAGGATGGTGTTATGTAGCAGGGTAAGAATCT
>BLFN01000758.1:16613-21307 GCA_014634225.1 Acropora yongei | reverse complement strand
CACATAAAACATGACGAGCAATTGAGAACATGAAGGAGATGTACATTTCTTGTGTGTCTAATGTCCTTTGTGTTTTATCACAGCGTAATACACAGCTTAGGCTTCTTTATTTTTTAAATAATGGAACAAAATCAAAGGCACCATACCACAGGGTTCGTACTCTTTTAAGCTTTTCAAATTCCATGACTTTCCACGACCTTTTCCAGTTTTTCATGCTTCAACCTCAAACAGACAAACTGATTTCAGCTATATGGGTGACAAGCCGTTATGTGCATGCTTCTCTAACCCTAACCTAGCCACCTCCACAAGTCTTTTGTTTTATTTCAGGATATGGAAGACAATACAACAAAATCAATTTCTTATAAATATGATGCTGTATTAGTTCATAAGAACTTGTTTATTGGACGAAATTTCAATGTACATCAGGGTTCATACAGGTCATGGAAAACCTGGAAAGTCATGGAATTAAAGTATTTCAGTTTCCTGGCCTGGAAAGTCATGGAATTTAATTGTTGGTCATGGAAAGTCAGAAAATATCAAACACCTCAAGCCAGTTCCTTCCTTGTCAAATTTGATAGCATTGTGAGCTATGCAGCATTTCTCCCAAGCATGTTAGATGGAGTTGATTCAGTTAGGTCTACATGTATAATTGAAGAATTGTTTGCAGTAGTTGTTGACGTCAGTACTGAGACTGTGGGACTGGAGTCAGATGATGGTGTGGGTGCTTCTGCACCGCAACTATTGTTTGGCAAGTCAGTGAAAGAAGCAGAGGCCACTGACTCTTCTGCAGACTGTTCGGAACATGAATCTAACTGGGGCTTTAAGGATTTGCAGAGCTTAGCAGTGCATCTGTTTGCAGGGACCCAATGAATACTTTATAGTTGGCTTCCCAGGTGTCATGATCATACTGAAACAGAAGCCTGGGGTCATCAGTTTGCTCGATACAAGCACATGCTCGTTTACCCTTCCCAAAGACATACCCTGGTGCGTCCTTTCCATTCAGTAACTGGAACAGCTGATCCATGGCAATGATCCACTTATCTTCTTTGCACCATGATATGTCTTTCTTGGACCACCCACAGCCATAAATTTAATCATGATAATAACATGTTGGGCATTTACCTCAATTAAACTGGTATCCAAAGTAATATAAATTAAATTAAGAGTTATTTGTCTACTAAAGTGCATGTAGGATGTACATGTTGCCAAGTAACTTTATACAAAAGGACAAAACTGCAGGCTCAGTCAGGTCAGAGAGATTAGACCAAAACACTACGTTATCCACAGGAACCACTGATCTTGATAGAAAAGTGACCATTTGTACTAACTGTTTTACATGCTTATGACTTTCTGAGAATCCAGTAAAATTACTTATATCTACTTGCATGCTTAAACTACATGTACATGCATCTATATATGCATTCACTTGTGATGAGTTTTCCTTAATAAAAATAAAGATTGCAACACACCATCAGTAATGCACTCTAGAGCTTTCAGAAATTGGAAGCGTAAAAACAACATCATTTCACAGAGCCAGTGAGTAATGATCTGCTGTGTTCTCCCTAAGTTTTAGCTCAGCAGGTAAGGGAAAGTTCCTGACCGCTATTTTTAAAAACAACTTATATAGTTTTAGTAAACCTTCAAGAGGTTGCAGGCGGTAAGAACTATTACTTGCTGTTGCTTGAGGCGTATATTTTACTGGTTACTGCCTGTTAATAAGGAGAACACTGGATCTGGTCCACTAAAATGACAATTTAAGGATATTGATAATAACCATCACTCAGCTAAGTAGTGGCTACTTTCCAACTATTCAATTAACAGGTAACTATATACTTATATTACTTGGTATTTTTTGTTCTCTTTTCCTTTAGGAATTAATATTATTATTTATTTATTTATTTATTTATAGATTCGTACAATGTACAGGGGAGAGAACACTAGGACACGTAGTCCCCTACTTGGTTCACCCTTATACATGACATGAACAATATTACCACATTCCTAATATTTTTATTATGATGGCACCAACAAATTATTTTGAGACACCACAACTCACATGATTTCCTAACCCCTCCTTGATCATGGTTGGTTGCTCTTGAGTACAAAGCACCATGTACTTTGTGAAACTTCAAAACT
Source organism: Acropora yongei (assembly GCA_014634225.1). Lineage (NCBI taxonomy): Eukaryota > Metazoa > Cnidaria > Anthozoa > Scleractinia > Acroporidae > Acropora > Acropora yongei. The sequence continues at coordinate 19,171 of BLFN01000758.1, read as the reverse complement.
TCTTTGGTTTGAATACTTTGCAAATGTCCGATGAAGGCGAAGCAACATTACTACAATTTTGGTCAATGGTAAGATGGCTATATATCTCCAGCGCCTAGGGTAACTCCAAACAAGTGGCACATCACAAACCCTCAAAGCTTCAACTGTTGAAAAACCAAAATAAGTATTCAATATGGGCCAAAGTACTTCATTTACCATACTCAGGGTCAGTCATTTATAATGATGCCTTTTTATTACTGAACATTTAAAAGGAGTTGAATGACTGTATTTTTTTCAAAGGACTATGAACCCTCAGCCAAATTAATAATTTTGTCCAGCTTTAAGTGAATGTGTGTGCAAGCTATTTTCTGCTTACAGTATAACCACTATTATTTGCCATAGTCTCTTACAAATTTTCCACTTTGTAGGATTTCCTCAACATACTAAGTAAATATTACATAAACTCTAGGAGAAAAATCCGAGTCCCAGATGGGACTGGGATTTTTCTGAGTCTACGTTTCTCCTAGAATTTACGTAATATGTTATTTTTGTTTCTCCAATAGTATACTAAGTGAAGTTGAGAAATTTCAAAACCCAGACATGCAAAAGATTAAAAGTACAAATAAAATGGCCAATTAAAATCTGCTTCAAGTTAGTAATTTATTTTAATAAGATATCTACCAAAAATCTTTACCATGCAAGTTAAAATCAACCGCACAAAGTTACTGTAAAGCTGCATGTATGTCAATACATATTTATCTAATATATATTTCTTCCGCACATTCATTTATTCATTTATTTATTCCATTGGTGAAATGTGCTATATAACTCGTGAGCAACTTGTCATGAGATGATGCAAGCGTACTTGAATATGTCATGACCCGACATGACGGATTGTTTCAATCAGTACTTACATTTTTTACTTCATTTGTGAAGGTAACATAGCCAAGGACTACATCTCTGGAAGCTCCTTTCACCTCCTTGTAATAGTTTGCCACTTTGTCAATTGGCAATGATTTGTTGACAATGTCTTCAATATTCTCCAAAATGATTCGCTCTGTGTTTCCTAAAATGAAAATAACATTTTCCTTTTTGAAAAAAATTTTCAAAGACATTTGGAGAGCTAAGGAACAGATTAATAATATCATTGTCTTCAGTTTGGGTTGCATTTAGTACTCACAAACTGTAACCCTCTATAATTTGAAAAGTAAAAAGATAAATTAAATTTTTATACTAAACCTATGTTAAAAGTTCATTCTATTTACCAGAAAATGATGCAACTGAAATGTTGTTTTTACTGACAGCAGTCTGTTGCCCTTGACAGAGCTTCACTGATATTCTGTCGTGACCCCTTGAAAGTTCCGGACCAAAATGACTGATGGCTTCATTGCACTCTTCCAATGAGCCACACCTATACGCAAACAAACCAAGGGAACTAATTAAGAAGCTGCTCTGTGTTGCTCATTTCACTATGAAGAGCACAGAGTGTGACACGTCTAGTCAATTCCTCGTCCAAAAGAAATGTCAAATCCTCACGGATTCCTGATTACCTTGAAGATAGAACAAGTTTTTATGTTTATGTTATGAACGTTTTGCAGGGACTTTGTTGTGCATATCAATCATTCAGTTTTAATTAATAATCACTTGTGGTTTATCCCTTCGATAAAAAGAAGCTCTTGTTTACCAAAATTGACATACTCACTTTCCAATATTTGCTTTAAACTGTAGACAGGTCAGACAAACTTCATCAAATGATCCATTCCAATGTTCTTTCCAGGCCTTGAAGAACAATAATTATGTTAATGTTATTTTTTTTTTTGTAAATAGTCCAAAACTGATGGATGCTGTCTTTTAGAAATTACAAAAACAATATTAACACATATGACACCATATGTTTTTAAATACAGATGTAAGCTATATACATTCTGACTTTCCTAATAGCACTCAGTAATGTTTTAATCTCTCTCTAGCTCTCTTCTTGTCCTCTCTTTTTATGCATGTATTTGTGCTATTTTGCTGACCTGTGATAGAGCTTATTTACTCCATTTGACACTGATGTCAACTGGCTGCCTATAGCTCTGCTAGCCCCAATGGTAATTCCAGGGAGCCAGTAATCTAATGTTATTAACTATATTTTCTGTAAAGTTCATGTGTCAGATCTTTATACAGAATACTCTTATGTTTCCCTGTGCTGTTTTCTGTTTCTTTCATCAATAAAACTCAAAACTCATATACATTCGTATCTGTCGTTGCTATGTTGACCGTTTTGGTTGTAACTTCAGTAGTTGAGATTTTCCAGCAGCATATACAATGCCTTTAAGTCCAATGTCACTGTAAAAGAACATAACACAAGGTTGAATGAGTGTCATGAACAATGATATTGAAAAAACTATATTATCAGAGGCTTTTACATATGTACATAATTTCACAACATGTACAGTACTACATGTGTTACAGTGTATAGTTTTTGTGGATGTTCAGGCCAAACAGTATCTGTATCTGCAGTTATCAGTGGTTTGACATACATTTACAAACAATTAGGTAAGAGGGTCAATAATTCTGCTACGCACTGACCCTTT
>BLFN01000757.1:2201614-2204114 GCA_014634225.1 Acropora yongei | reverse complement strand
TTTTAAATATGCATATTAGCCAAGTTATGACGGCACGAACTCAACTGAATTTTAATCATGCAACTATGATGAAAAAAGATATCAGCCAATTTGAATCAGAAATGTTTCATTCTTTGCACTAATATCCTAATACATAAATTATGCTCTACTATATCAGCATAACAGTTTTGTTACCACAGCAACATACTAGGTTCCAGACCTCCCTGATATTAAAGACTTTGCTGGCTATCTTTGGCATTCTACTTTGATATTTGCCAATGGTGCCTCATCTCCATGATCCAGCAAGCATATAAATATGTAGCCTTGTTAAATGTTTCCCATGCCTAAATTCACCCAAAAATTTAAATCAGGTTGGGGAGACAGCCAAAGACTGAGTTACCATGGGAGCCAAATTTTATATATCTGCAGGGGCGTTTTCCTGTAGAACTGGTAGCCTACCAAGTTTTTATGGTCTGTGCTGCAAATGATAGCTCTATTTATATACTTGATGTTATTTTGGGTTGAATGAATGATGTCATCAGTCCTCTCATTTGCACATTTTTCAAACTTAAATAACTCTGGAACTAATGCAGTATTTCCAAATTTAATGGTAAACAGCATTTTTAATCTTTCTTGGAATTCTCTGCGATAAGCCTAAAATTAAAGGAATTACAACTTGATCATAGGGCCACTTTTAGAAAGATGTCAGGAACATGGATCATCAAAGACACCAAAAATTTCTTTCCCTCACCTCATCGAAAGTTCTGTGTGGCAAGATAACCATGCTGGAATTATAACTTGGTACACGGACATGATCATCATTTTCAGGACACAATGGGTGGGTGGTGGCCCTTAAAAATTAAGAGCTGTTAATATAAGTTATCACTGTACTCTTTACTGAGGGTCTAATCCAAGTAACGAAAAGGAAGATGTACTGTAAAATGAACCTGTTCAGACTTTTTTTTTTTGCAAGGAGGTGGGAAGCCTATCGGAAAAGATTATCACCCACCTTGACATCAGAACCATGGACATTGAGTAGTGATCCACCTAAAAGAGTCAATTCATTCATTCAGCTGAATCTACAATGAAAAATTATTACTAAATAAACTATAATTATTCCTTTTTTTTGCTTTCATATATTTATTCTAGATATAAATAGATCGTATTATTTCATAATGATTTTCTCGTTACACACTCATCAGTAGATGTACACACTTTTATTAAAGTATTATTGATTCTCTGTTAATATTGATGACAAATTACCTTTCCTCTCCTCACGAAAACATAGTCTCTGCTTTTCAGAGGGTACTAGGAATCAAAATGGGTAAAACGTCAGTGTACTTTGTATTGTAGTCCAGAACTAATACTATCAAACCTCTGTTAAGCAGTCACCCTTGGGAAAGAGCCAGCTGACCGCTTAATATAGGTTGAGTGCGAAAAAGGGGTTTTTCCAAAATGTATGTAAACTGTGTTATGGCAAAAACAGAAGGTATGTTTATGTTTTCCAATGGATCGAACACTAGTTGCCATTTCCGATAATGATAAAAACTTTGCCTATTCAATTGGAGCCAGATGTACTCCGATGTGGATGATGGGGTATCACATTTATCTGATAAGGATATGTGATTCTGCAAAATTCATGTGGCACGAAACCAAATAATGAAAGAGTCATTTCACTCAACTAAAGTCTTTAAAACTTACTTTGTTCTCCATAGTAAAATAATTATAACAATACTTCCATAGATGTTTTTCTGCCTTGTATAAGTTTGTTTGAAGATGTCTGACGTTTTGTTTTCTGTCAGCCGATCGGTAATTGCTAACAAAGTGACTGGCCACTTAACAGAGGTGAAACACATAATTAGCCTTAAAGGTGACTGCATCTGCTTAACAGAGGTCAGATTACAGTAAAGAAGGGGACTGATTTTTGGAACTAAGACAACTGTCTGTAAAGTAGAGGGTGACCACTTAATAGTGGACTGCTTAATAGAGGTTTGACTGTAACTTGAAATACACCTCTATACTTTTTTTTTCCATTACCTATACTCACCGGAAATTTAGTGACCCAATGCAGAACTTCACTGCCACTGTCAGGATCAGTGTCAACAACATCCAGTTTTAAAACAAACTGGTCCCATAACAAACGATATTCATTATCAACCTACAGGAAAATAATTTGCTTGGAATTTAGTGAGTCTATCTGGAGCTTCACCATAAATACAGGCCTTCTGTAAGGGTAAGTTTAAAACTCTACCAATGAGCAAATCTTTTAGGTTGAAAACTAAAAGCAGGCCTCGTGGATGCAAAACAACTAAGTCACTTGAACTACTGCTGTTTAGAAAAGCTACGTAAAATTCAAGGAGTCTACAGGTTTCCAAAGGTAAATCTTCAAAATGATGCATAGATCAAGATTTTGTGAAAGATAAACTGTATTTTCTTTTTTTTTGGTTTATTTTGTGAAAATTGTGCATTTCAACTTCGATTTTTGCAATTTGGGGTCAATTGTGCAGGATTGCATCATCAC
>BLFN01000757.1:2104705-2107205 GCA_014634225.1 Acropora yongei | reverse complement strand
TGTTTCCCCAGTTTGAATTCTTGTTCTTTCCTTCATAGTCTTCAGCAACCTCCGGGGATTCTAACTGTTCTGTAAAAGGAGATTGGAGATCGGCTAAGAAACTAAGCGGTTCATGAAATTCGGCGCTGGTCAAATCCGATTTTGGGAGTCCACCTGGTTTGAGGCCAAATCCTAAGCCAAGGTCTCCCGCACACAACGTGGAGGAATCCTCGGACGAAAACGATACCCGAGCCACCAGCGAGTCTTTGGCCATAGATGAGCGACAATGTCATTCGTACATTTGTTCTTACGCACACCTACAAGAAATCTTCTGTGCCAATGTTGTTTTCTCACAGCTCGGTAACCGAGCTGAAGCTGAGAAACCAGTTCAACAGGTGCTGGGTCCCAGTTCTCCTATTTCTGAAGCGCCGAAGAACTGTGAGAAAAAAACGCCAACGGAGCAAACATGGTACAATCCCCTATGGAACTCTGGTGTAAAGAAAGTTCCTCAACTTCATTGACAAAGCTTTCCAAGGAGCCATTCACAACGCAGGATAAACATCATGAATCTATCATCGCGTCAGTCACAAAACAAAAATCCTACTTTCATGAAGCCCCGATCTCAGCTCAACACAAGCTTGGAAAGTTCCGTCTCGTGTTTATGTTTTGATGGCGTTTCCCGCGCTTAAGCTTGTGTCTTCAAGCTTGTGTAGAGGCATAAGCGTGGCAAACGCGGTCTACACATAAAATGGTCAATCTTAAAGAGAGTTCCAGCCCGTAAAGGAAATTGGAAACGGTGAAATCTCTCCGTGGAAAAGAACCTCTTAATAATAGAGAGCCTAAGTAAGCGACGTTTTCGGAGCCATGAACAGAAACCGGAAGTAAGCATTTTGCATTTCAGGACAGTGGTCTGTCCCGGTTACCGTCCGTGGCTCAAAAACGTCGAGTTGTATTGTTGCGGCTGGGTTCCCTGTTTCTTGTTTTTCCCGTCTCGTTAGATCGTGATAAGGTTTTTTTTGTACGAAGTTACTCGATGTATTAGTTGGAGCGATTTTACCCGAGGTAGTGAACGACGTTCTCGAAGCTTTGATTAATTGCCTTTGGTTTGATCTAAACAACGTTAACGTGTATAGATCGGATTGCCCGGATAAAAGAATTAAACGCCAGTTTACTTACTAAGGCCCCTATTGAAATGCCCCGGGGGAACTTGATAAACAGACACTCTGAACTCCTCACCAAATGTGTCCACCTCAGTTTTTTTTTGTCACGCTCGGGAAAAATGGACAGAAATTACCGATTTTGGTAAATAGAAGTAGGATAATGCAAGTCAGATAATATCCTGTTCTGTATGCATAGCTATCTTTGATGTGGAAAATTTGCAAATCGCGTAGTAAGGAAAAATTGGACTAAAGTGGGACTGTACCGGGGGTGAACTGTAGAAGGCAAAAAAGAAATTAGCTTGGGAAACAGTCACAAGCCGGATAATGGCCTTAATGATATGCATCGATTCTTCATGCTACCGTAATGATTTGTTATCTACAGGAAACAACTAAAAAAAATCCTAATAACACTGAAATAATGTTGGTTGTTGGTTCTTTGCTCTGCTCCGAGAGGTTTTTCTACGAGTTTTCCGGTTTTTCCCTCTCCTCAAAAATCAACATTTCCAAATTCCAATTCGATCGGATGCAGGACCTCCATGCAATCCACTTTCGGGTATGTGGAGCTTCCTGGGTAAATATCAAAATTATTACCGCGGTTCCTCAGGATTCCATTGTTAGCCCTCTTCTATTCTCTGTGTTTATGGATGGTCTGGTTCACCTGTGAAAACCAGCTATATACATCTATACGCTGATGATTCCACACTTTTGCACAAATAAAATCACTAACAAACGAGAGTGTCAGTGTAGTAGCTTATCTGAACAGGGACCTTGAAAGGTTGAGAGATTGGGCAACCAAGTGGAAGGTCACCTTAGAACCTGTAAAATGTATAGCCCTGATATTATTTAGAGAAAGGATTTAAACAATTCTTAAATTTTACTTTCGTATCACCAAATATGACATTCCAGTAATAAGTCACTTTACTTGGCGCCACAGTTCACAACAAAGTGCTGTGGACCAGACATGTCTCAGACACTTAAAGTAGGGGGCTGGGCAGAGATTTCGAGCAATCATCAACAAGTTTGATATTGCGGGAAGGGCCTCATTGTACAAAGCTCAAATCCGACGCATTATGGAATATGACCGGCTGTCCCGGATGACGCTTTCTGCTCCCTATATCAGTGGTGTTGATCAAGCAACTTCCTGTAGAGAGCTGGCTATCACCAACCTCTAACATAAAAGGGAGGTCACTGCTGTTACAGTGCTGTACAATATGATCTGACTAGCATTTCCGAACGTTCTTGGTCTTTTTGTTTAATTAAGATGTTTGCTACGGGTTCGGAACGCCGCATTTTGTTACGGATTGTTCCTTTAAGATCGTTTTTGCTGTGGGTCTACAGTAAAAGTTGTATTCAGACCCAGT
>BLFN01000757.1:1992983-2000483 GCA_014634225.1 Acropora yongei | reverse complement strand
AGACATTTGATTCATTTTAGAACAGGAAAGCTAAAAAACTTAAAAACAATTGAACAGAACATTTAAATCATACACATTTATTTATTTTCAGCTGAAAATGATGGCTGGGGCTCTGATTTTGATTCTGAGGATGACTTTGATGATGAGGTACAGTATAGCATATGTACATTATAGAACTTGGCTAACTCAAACTCCCACCACTAACTTGAACTCTTTTCCCTTGGATTTGATCATTTTTCAGTCAGTCAGGAAATTTTTCTGCAAACACAGTAAATTTTATTTTCTTTGATCAAAATATAATGTGATTAAATTAAATATTCTTGAGAAAATATGTACCAGCCCTAGTAAAAATATATGCCAGCCAATGAGTCTTGTTTTTTTTTTCATTTTGGACTCAGCTATTGTTGTTAATTTCCTCTTTTGGTTACAAATTAATTGTATTCTGTCAACAACAACACCATATAAAATTAATTTGTACTGTGAACACATGTATAAGGCATATTCAGGAATAAACTGCACCCATTTGATGATGAAGTACAGTATAGCATCACCCATTATATAGCATCACCCATTATTTTGACAGTCAATGTCAAGAAAAAATAAAATCTTTGAGAACTTGAGGTGACCTTGGTTACATCTTGAAACTAAGTTATAGAAAATTAAATTAGAATCTCTCGTTATCAATTAAATAAAATACAATTCTTATATGACTAGCAATAACACTTTTGAACACATTGACAGCAGGTGTAAGGGCCTTGTGCAAGGAAATTTGGTAATACCATCATGTTATATTGGAAACGTGTGTTTTCATCTCAGCTATGTATAAAAACCATGTTTATTGAGATGTATAGAAGCCATTGATTGGAGAAAAACTTGTTTTAGAACAAGAAGTTTGATAATCCAAGAAGAAAATTTGCTGTTCAAGTGTTAAAAGTCAATGATACAGTGAGACACTTGCCTCACAAGTTCTCGCAATTCATTTGCGTGGTGGAAAGATCTTTCTCTTCTTCTATCAAATTTACCAGCTGCAGACAACATTGCAAGCAATAGGTGTACTTGTACAAGTCCCTATCAAGAGATCACACGAGTGACATCTATGTTGTTGTTCTTGCATTCTTTTAGCATGAAAGTTGCAGTGATGGGGAGTATATAGATCCTGAAGGTGATGGTAAGGAAGGGTGAATGTATCTGTAGGTCACTTTTTTATTTACAGCATTATATTGTAGCATCGATAGCACTCAATTTAACTTTCACATCAGTTAATTTAGAAATGGCTTTATTTAGTCACTTTGGCTACTTTTTTTTTGTATGTAGGTTCATTTAATTAGCTTTGTCTTTTCATCTAAGTAAAAAATATATTGATAATAATTATTGTAATGATAATTACTAACCTGTACTAGAAACTACTTTCTAAAAAGGCTCTCAATAACTTTGCTATTAAGCAGAAAAACAAAATTGAAAGTAACATATGCTGCAATTAACATGCAGAGGACAAATGCCCAAATGAAGCTAGCCCTCAAAAAATTGCTCCTCATGGAACCTGGTTAATAACTTGATCAAATTACATTTAGATAAGTACATCATTTAAGTTCACAATGTTTTGAATTTTTGACTTCATGTACTGAACTTTGAAACTAAGGTTTTATTTGGATTGTCAGGCTATAAATTTGTATCTTTCTGCTCCAGATGCTTTAATTAGAACAACTCTAAGTGATTCAACTTAACTACAGTCGGTTTAATTTGACACCCTCTAAACAGCCAAAAGGTTTATTGGACTGGCCTGTTGGTCTTTTTATGAAAAGGGGTTAATGTTCGAAAGCCTTTAATCTTTCCTTGATTTAAAACATCATTGATTGCATTCCGAATAATACAGATGATTAATTGTCTTAAAACCCAGAGATACACTGTAAATTAATATTTTAATTTTCAATTTGGACTTTATTTCTCATAATAGATAATTTATGCTGGAATTTTGTTGTTTTTTCAACTTTTTCAGAATCTCAGAATGCAGCACAGAAGGAAATTGCAAAATTTAATATTCAAGGTGGCTTGGTTAGTGCTGTAGTACTATCTTTGATAAAACCACTATTAATAAAGGGATGTTGGTGGTTGATCAAGACTTCAGAAAAACTGCACTGAAGGATGTGTTTATCAATATTCTGGCCTTAAAGACAAAGGGAAGGTTGCAAGGTGGCTTAATATATAGTAACACACAATATGTTGAAACCTTTTTTATCCATACTGCCCAACTGAAAAGCAACCCTAAAAAAGTTATTTGTTAGTAATAATTATTATTATATAATAACTATTTTTATTGTTATTCTCAAAAGGTTGCCCAGCTGAGGGCAGGACTAAACTTTAATGGAAGCATGCAAAGAAATTGCGTAAGCAACCATTTTTGTAATTTCGTGTTAGTGTGTATTCACAATTTGATACTCATAAAGAATCTTTAGCCCAATTTAATGTATTTAAAGGGGGCTAAAATTGTTGCAACCCTTGATCTTTTTTGCATGGCAGAATTTCAATTTTCCCAAAAAAATTCTTGATTGTTTTCTTACTTTTTCTTCTGTCAGTCGGAAGTTTTGTTAATCATGCAGTATGAAAATTAAACATCAAGGCAATACATATGCAGTAACAATATTTATTATTTTCTCAAGCATCTGAGCGGTCCAAAATCCTAAATCCTTGAATCTGATTGGCTAATTGCGCGCGCTCCAGCGGTCCGGATTTTCCCATCCGGACCCCGCGTACAGACCACTACTAATTTTCAAGCTTTCGCGTCTTTTCAAGCAGTTTTTTTTTTTCGCTGCAAAGATTGTAAAATGTAAATATTGACCTAAGAAACAATGAAATGCAAAAGAACGTAACATAGATTTCCTATTTCCTAAATGTCAAACGCACGTGTACACCAGATTTGAAAATGGCTGCAGTGAAAATTCAACACAAAAACTCCTTACAAAGTACTCTACGGAAGAAAATAATAAACACGTTATTTGTCGGCCTAGGTCAGTCCGTATTGGGAAAAACTGTGCCCTCGGTCTTGAGTATGACCCTCGGCCTGCGGCCTCGAGCCGTATTCAAGACCTCCCAATACGGACCTCCCGGCCGGCAAATAACATATATATACTGTACACTGCGTGACTCAAAAGCGATTCTACAAAATAATTTCATAGTAATCATTATTATATAATAAATATTTTTATTGTTATTCTCAAAAGGTTGACGAGATGCGAGCAGGACTAAATTTTAATGGAAACATGCAAAGGAATTGTGTAAGCAATCACACTCTTTTTATTTTTTAATTTTGCATCAGTGTGTATTCACATTTTGATGCTCTATAAAGAATCTTCAGCCTAATTTTAATGCATTAAAAGGGGGCTAAAATTTTTGCATTGCTTGGTACATATTTTTGCATGGCAGAATTTTGATCTTCCAGAAAAAATATTGATAGTTAATTTCCTTACTTTTCTTCTGTAAGATGGAAACTTAAATTATTAAATCCACCTTTAAGCATCCCAAAACATTATTTGACTATTGCAGATAAATAATTGATTAAAGAACTATTTTAAAAAAATTAAAGAGACTAAAATTAAATTATGTATACCCAGAATATGTATGTTAAATTTTTTTCATATTTAACATTTTCATTATCTGCATATAAAGAATAGAGTGAAACATGCAATGATAGTTTTTTTCATCTCTTGGTGAATTGAGCACTTCTACTTTCAATAAGGAAGTGATCCTTATTGGTCTAATCTTTCAAGTCTTTTCTGTCACATGAGTATTCTTGAAAATAATATCAGTGAACAGCTGTCACAACAATTGAAAGCATACAGTAATTTGATACCCTGGTATAGTATCATTGGCCAATCTTGTGAAGCCAATAAGTTAGGAATTTATGTAACGTTGCAAATTCTGGATTGTCTAATGTCAGCAAAGAGTTATTTTTAAAATCTCAAGTGAGGTCCTTCATTTCCTTATAAGTTGAAGCATACATACAGTATATTCTTTGGTTTGGTCCTGGTTTTGTTGAGTTATTTTGCTCTTTGCAGTTAATGTAACTTGAGAAATGTTCAGGTTTTCATTACCAAGCCAAAAAAGGATTCGAATTCTGGTTGGTCAAAAAGTGAACAAGTCAACATCATCAAGAAACATCAGTGTAATTAAATACTCATGTATTATATAATCAATGGGAGCTCTGTAATCTTTATCTCAGAAACTCAAAATTGTTGCTTGTGAATTTTAAAATGTATAGTATTTCATTTTGTGAATTTGATTAACCATTATAAACTATCTTGCAGACTGATCCTGCTCCAGAAGATATATATGATATTCCTCCTGATGAAGAAGATTTTACAGAAGGTATGGATAATTTTTTTGGACAGAATTTTGATGTTTGAGCTCCTTTAAGAAGAGTGAATAATTATCTGCACACCATACATACATGTGGCAGAGGTGCATGTGCAACCAAATCAGAGCTAAACAAGTGACTGGTTTTCACATAAGGATAAATAAACTTGACAACTTTTTAATTCCAAACAACTTTAATAATGTTAATAATACTGCACAAGCTTATTTTACTCATAAATTATGTCTTTTATCTGCTAGCTGTTTGCAATTTTCTGATTTTCCCAAAATTGGAAATAAAACAAATTGAATCTACAACCAAGAAAGTCTCAAGAGAATCTTTTATTATAATTTTGTAATTTTTGTTTTGTCATTATTTTGCTATATTGCTGCAGTATAGACCAATTCAGCTAACTCAATGTTGTACCCAAGTCAAATCCTTTGGGAATAAAACGTTTTGTTCCAAGTATTTCCAATCATTTCAATGTTGTGATTGCTATATATGATGCAAATGAAACACACAAAGAACCTTAAACCCCGAGAGATCTGAATTGGGTACAACATTGAGTTAGCCGAATTGGTCTTTTGCAGCAATATAGCAGAAAGTAATTTTTCTCTAATTAATTAAATCAGTGCTTTCAATTTTGGTTTGTGTACATATTGTGAATACTTTTAAGACTGGCAAATTATATTTCAATTCTCCTAAAAAATTAAGCGTGGGGAATGTAATACATGCATTATCAAAACAATTTGACAAAACAATTATGTGGAAAATGAAGAAATTATGTGATCTCACTGTCAAGATGAAAAATTTATTTTATTGGTCATGATAATTTTAATCACTTAAGCTAGCATTTTGAATGATGAAAAACAATTTTTAAAATATTCAATATATATTACTCCAAGTTTCAAAAATTTAATAACCCCTTAAATAATACTTCCTTGATCAAAGAGATAGACACTTGACTTTTATGACTGAATTTTTAATCATCAGATTTGCTGCTGAATTGTCTTGTATTGACCTTTCATTTTTTCACAATGTATAACAATATTGGAGAAATAAGAATGTGATTTTAATTTTAGCTAAACTAGTCAGAGTTTTCAAGACAACAAACATTCTAATTATTAGAATGTTGTCTGGGTGGCTCAGAGTAAATGTTTGACTTGTTGTTAGTCATCATATTAATAATTATTATTGTTTGCACTTGCCTTATGTAAGTTGGATCTCTACTTGTTAACCTCCCTTCTATTTAAGTAAGAAGTTCTGAACTGTGCTGCTTGGTCGTCATTGAGGTTCACAAATACAAATCAGTACTGCTTAAACAGCTAATCACTAGCTACCAATTTAGCAGCATCTAGTTTATAGGATATTGCTCCTAACATAGTGTGCCTCTCAATGGCTTAGCTCCTCTGTATATCTGTGATAGGCTTTAGGGTTCGCAGGCTTTGGTCTTCTGATGCATTTAATAAAAAAAATATCGTCTTTTGAAGTGTTCCATATTTAAATCTAAAGAATAATGGTGATTTCAAGGTTTTTATAAACTTGCTTACCGCAATGTGATCAAATTGACTCCACTATCTTTGAATAAGGCTAGTATATACATAAATAGTACTATATATCTCAGTTTTTAAACTTGCTTAATTTCTGCACTCATTTTGGATTGAATTTCACCATAAGACAAAATAGGAATCTGTGATTGCATTTCTTTTAACATCATTATTTTATTTCTTTTCTTTAGAATTATATGAAGAACCAAGTGATGACTCTGGTTCAGGTACTTGAATTCAATTATTAGTACAGTACATTGCTCATTAAAGAGGAATTAGCTTTCCCTACATTGTAGTCGTAGGCAATAATAGCTAGGGACCTTTAGATTCTAGGACGAGAACGAGAATGAGTAGAAGATTTGACTGCCCATTTTAAGCGAAAATAGGTAGAAAATTTATAACCCAGACCATTAATCGTACTCTCTGTTAGCAATATAGGTTGCTTAGGTATTCTTATTGCTGGCATCTGAGCCTCTTTGCTGATCGAAAAATGCCAAAACTGCTAACCGTGTTCTTCACCTATTTTGACACGACAACATTTTTGCAAAACATTGTACTAAAGTGACAACGGTGTCATGTTTTTCCTGTCAAAATGACACTGGTTTGCGCGCACTCAATGCCATTCCATTAGAAACTCTTGTACTCATAGTTGTTCTCGTCCCAGGCTTGATCTATTAAAACCTCTCCAATTTAATGGAAGAGACACCTCTTACCTAGTGGTTCCTTCATGTAAGTGGATACTAGTGTCAATAACAGTCTGGATTTTTAGCTTTGATGGGAAAGTTTAGTATTTGGTGGTTAAAAAGGGCTATAATAATATAAAAATTCATTTGAACATTTTTTTATTTCTAAAAAAGGATTAAACTATTAAGATTTTACTGTTACTTGCATAAAGCTGTGAGGCAAGGTTTTTTGCACACCATGTAATATTACTTCAATTAAGAGAGAAGTTCCTCTTAGCTTGTTGAGAGGGTTACGTATATAATGGTCATAATTCCAAGAGCATTATCTTATTTTGAAACCTTTAACCTATTTTGTTTGTCAAATGGAAACTTGAAATTTCATTGTGTATAACTGATCACCAATGTCTTCATTAATTTCAAGCGGTTGTGGTGCGCCCTTTGGATAAAAAGAAAATCATAAGATGTCCTTCATCTGAGCGAGGAGAATACATTGATGCCAGGGTATTCATCTATTTATTTATTTGAAAAATTCATAATATCAGCAGGTTAGCAACCTACACTGCATTGTGTATTGTACCAATGTTGCCATCTGCAATGCATGTGGATGACTAAATCCTTTTTAATCTGAACTAACATGAACAGGCACGTAAGGGAAAGCTTGATAGTAGTTCTCATACAAATGCAATTCAACACACTGTAAAAATTTAAATGCTTGTGATTATATGATGGCCGTCAATATTCAGGTTGTCATAGTTACAATGGAACAAGCACTAACTAGAGACGAGTAGAGAGAACCTTTCTCGTTGCAAATTGATTCCCCTTTTGAGTCACATGCTAGTTCCAGTCTACCAGGTGACAACAAATGTACACAAATTAGCTCCTTTAATAGCTCTTATCGCAGTTATCAGCGGTTTTAACACTT
>BLFN01000757.1:1955935-1958435 GCA_014634225.1 Acropora yongei | reverse complement strand
AATTGCATGAATACACTTGCTGCCTGCTGTTTGACGTAAGACAATACTATTGTAATTTCTCTATTTTCGTTGGCTCTTTCCTATATCTGCTCGCGAATCCTCAGGGAACCATTCTATTTATATATCTACTCGAGAAAGGGTTCACTTTAAGAGCTTGTATGGGAGATGGAGACCCCTGGTCGACTCCTAGACCGTATGCGACAGATCCCTCCCATTCATAACTATGAGAAATTTTTATCAAATATCGTATATAACACAGCATTCTAGTTACTTCCACGATGTGGTACATCCTAACATGTCTTGGCACGGCAAATGCGCAAGTATTCTTGCAGAAACACTCATTTCAAGTTGTGTTGTGTTCCATATTGACACAAAATGTGAATTGCTATTTATTTACCGCTTAAGGAGGGTTTGCCCCAAAATTGAGGCCCAATATGGTTATAAATTAGAAATTTCATTTCCTTAAATCTTAATCTTGTGAAAACCCCTCTTTAACGGTAATTAAATGACCATGAAAATTTCCACTAATCCAGGATTACCTTAATCGGGCTTTGAACAACTGGCTCAGATCTTAATCTAACGGTAAGTAGCTATTATTTATAGACTCCAAACCATCTTAGATTGTCCCAAGCGAAAAAGGCTTAAAAAAACGGGACTTAATGTTCTAGGCATGGAGAGAGTTTAACAGAGACCAAACAACTCGTTGGGCATTTAGAAAAAGGGTGAATGAGGCAAAATGGTCAAAGATGAGTTGACATCTCCTCATTGATCAAGGATGAAAGTCTAAGAATTTTAATTAGAGTAATCAAATTTTAACAAGCTTTTCCCAGGTACATTTCAGTAGATTACCTGGTAGCTCTACCTTGAAAACCTGAAAATTACATGCGAAAGATATTTTGTTTTCATAATCATTCAACAATTCCCCCCCGTGTGGTTCCGATGAGTTGTCCGACATGGACTAGCTATGGGTTCGAGAATAACGTCAGTTCAATCTAGGAAATTAGCTTGTCAAGTTTATTTTTTTAACACAAATTGGTGACTATAAATTGAAATAAACAAATCAAATGAAGGTTTTTGAGGAGAGGGAACCTTAGTACCCGAGAGAAAACCTCTCAGAGCACAGAGGAGAAGTAACAAACTCAACCCACATACTACGCCGAGTCTGGGAATCGAACCCGGGCCACATTCGTGTGAGATGAGTGCACTCACAACAACGCTGCTCAAATAAGCACCGCACCTCAAGAACTTTGTTCAAGTCTTCGGTCATGTTGAAAGATAGCTAAAAGACAGCTAAACTCTCTGGTGATCAAAATTGTAATCATCATGCAGTGCTGGGGATCGATCAGTCATGCAAAACCATCCCGACCGATAACAAAGATATGGTTTGACAGATGAGGATCCGATGATTATACCATTAGGGTCCACATTTTGCCTGCTAGTGCCCTGGCAGTTTGCCAACAACATAGCAGGGCAACTTGACAATCTTCCCCATTGCAATTTGTTTGATCATTACGTAAATCCCAAAGACGTGCAAACACATGCTCAGAAAATGCTCTATTTTGTTGTTTCTTCACTTTGCATTTTAGTAGTAAACCTGACAACTTTGTCCATCAGTCTTTCTACTGATCATGAAATGCGTTATTTTCAAAGTAGACAATTAAACTACTTATTTTCTTCTTGGCAGACCAGTTATTGTCAGCGGACGCCCTACCAGGTTCCTTTGTAGAAGCCGACATTTGTTGTTGCTCTTGTTGTTCTAGAAAGAGAAATATTTCAGTTCTAGGGAACATGAAAACTTAAATTTCTACCAGCAAATGCTATCAGTCCCTCTCCTGTCCTTCAAAATGGTAACGAATATTATTTGCTATGTACGTGAATGGCGGTACAAATAACCGACTGAGCTGTCATGAACAGGAAGTGGTTTCCACCCACTGGTTTCCGACCCTTTCACGTGAATTCAAGTCTGCAATTCGACATCCTTCGGTTGTTCTGCCTTTATAAAATGAAAGTAGGTTCCAGCTTTGAAAACGGAGAACTACTCCGCCGAGTCTACCGCACACGTTGATCGAGTTTCACTGTAAACAAACAACAAAAACTTTAAGGTAAGTTTTTGTTAGATGATGGTTATAACAATCGAAGTATTGGCTTGGAAACTCTTGCACTTATTATTGGAAGACCAAGATCAACAAGGTAACGTTTTGCGCTCACCAAAAGACCGGCTAACACCCTGAGATGCCAGAAATTCAACAGACTCTCCCGAAATGATCTGAATGTCCAATTTTATGAGGAAATTCACATCCTAAAAGTTTCAGTTTACTTTCATGGAAATTCACGAAAAAAAAAAAAGGTAAATCGTCACAATAAATCAGAAGGATTTGACAGGGCAGTGTGATATGTTACTTTGGAAGGCAAAACTACAGTACGGGAGAGGGAGGATTTCAAAAAAGATTCGATACAATTTACAAAATTCTGAAGAAAATTTACGTGCAGGCAGGACTCA
>BLFN01000757.1:1888495-1890995 GCA_014634225.1 Acropora yongei | reverse complement strand
TTATGTTCACCAGGTGAATGTTTAGAAGAGAGAGTACAATAGGGGGTTTACAGGTGTTATTTTTCTCTTTCTCCCCCAACACGTCTCACGCCCCAATAATACCTGTTGTGCAGGCTACGCTTTAGCTAGTACAATCACATATTTATTATCGCCCTACATGTCAAATGTAACCTAGTTGTAATCATAATGTTGTTTTTTTTTCCTGCACACTATCAAGTAAGGGCTAGTTTATTGGCAGCTTTAGCTTAACAAAAGCCTTCCCTCCCACTTCCATGATATCAGGTAGTCAGTTGTGTTAATGTACTCTTGTACCTGATCATCTATGTTTGTTTTATTATTGTTCATTAGAGTAAAATGATTGTATAATGTAGACCACTCTCATATTTGCTATTCCTTTGTATTTATGCTACTTAGACCTACATACTGGCCTCACTTTGGTTTAAATATTCTTTTGACTTTTGCCCACGGCAGAGATGTTAGAAAGGCTTATTACCAGTGAAAGAAAAGAATGTTAAATTTGATTGCCCTTATGAGGGGAGGTCTATATATTATTGTACTTTGTAAATAAAGGCTGCCTGATCCCAATTTTGTCTGTGTGGAGTGGTTTGGTCAGCTTGATTGTTACATTGGACCAGTATTTATGATATATTAGAATTAAAACTATGACATGATTTGCCTTAATTTATCCCCTAGAGATTTATTGAAATAGGTATAGCCTTTACTTAAAAATTTCTTTAAAATAATACCAAATTAATGTTCTCACTTTGAGAGTATTGAAACCAGTTTCATTTGAAGAGCCATTACAAAATGCACAAATAAATTATAACTATTTTTTTTATACATTCTTACACTCAATGAAATGAATATGAATCAGTAAAATGGAAGATTCAACAAGTTTGAAATACTTGGAAATAGGAATGCTGTTATGATGCAAAGAACAATGTTACAAAGTACCTAAGTCAAGGGCTTGAATATCATTCAAGTTTGTGGTCTGCTGGGCCCCACCAAATACGTAAACTTTGTTTGGACAGCAGTTAGGAATGAATGCTGAATGTTCATAGCGACTGGAGATACCTTTCCATTCTGGGCAGCTCCACTCCAACTTATCTGTGGATGTCAAAACACAAGAAGTTACTTACATTAACATTGCAAAGTGGAATTATGACTAACGACAGTAACACACGAGAGTAACACGAAAATAAAAATTACATTGATCTGTAATAATTTGCAAAAAAATATACAAAAGTACTATTGAGAGATGCTGGCAGATCCTGGAAATGTCTCAGTCTACATCATACCAAGAGGTCATCATTTTCATTTTCATCTTCATCTTCATAAAGTCCTTCCGTGATTTTTCATTTTCACATTAGTTACCTGCTCTTTAGAATATTATTTAGCTCTGGTATTGCAGCTATCATATTTCACTCAGTCATTTGAGGTCAAGAATTCATCAGTTCAATTACTGTCTCTCATTGGTAAAAGTCAAAGTGCTCTGGGATGGAGTTCCTTTCAAATGTCAAAATCCCTGGGGGATGCCCACCACAGGCTGCTATTAAAACTGGGACTTTTGACTTTTTCCAAAGCCCATTCCACCTCATGGGTTAATGACTCAGATCGAGCCCATTATCTACCAAGCCCACCTCCTCACTGTTTACTGATTCCCTTTTACCTATTAAGTTATAACAATTACCCACTTGGGTGTCGCCCCATTGGCCAGGATCACTACAGCATCATCAATTCTATTACAATATCAATAGCTCACAGCCTCATTTACAAGGATAGAGCTTCACAAACCTAAGTTCAAGATATGGACATCAGCAAAAGAGCCATCAGGATTCGCTCCTCCAATCACCAAAACAAGCCTTTGCTGACCTTTTGCAAAATACGTACATGTATGACCGACTCTCATGCAGGGACATTCTCCTTCTGGCGAGAGAACGTACCACAAATTTGGTTTTGGAGGGTTGTTTGCCTCGAGGATTGGGAGAATCTCCATTTCCTCTTAAGATAATACAATGTTCCGTCTGTGTATAACTTGGTTCAGGACTCGTGATGGTTTTTACATGATATCTCAGCCGGCACCTCAGCCAGTCATTCGGTCTCTGTGAAACCTGACCCCAAATACTTTTAAGAGAGCGGCTTCTAACCAGCAGCCATGCTCTGTTTAAACTAGACACCAATCCTTTTGCAACGGTGAACGTGGCAAAACAAAAATGGAAGAAATTGTCATTTTGTTTACAATTGCCTATGTACTCTTTTCTTTGTGTTTTATTGCGCCACCAAGGGAGTTTGTCAGTGCAGGACTAACTGTACAGAATATTCTATCCAGTTACCTAGGAAGCGAGGACATAGATTTTGTTGCTTATCACCTGAAGAGGACAACTGCGACAGTTTTGCTTCACTCGTTTCTACCTCTGGGTAACTAATGTTTGTGGTACATTAAAAATATAACGATAGCTGTTAATGCATAGATAAGTTTTGTTGACGTACAGCCTTCTGC
>BLFN01000757.1:1793521-1796021 GCA_014634225.1 Acropora yongei | reverse complement strand
TTGGAAAGCAAGCCAGTTAACAACTATAGTATTTTTAAAGAAGTAATGACGTAAGTCACAGTTAAGTATAGAAATTTTGATCTTTTGACATGTGAAGATATGAGGCATTACATTGTTTTTTCATACAATGACCATATTGTTTGTAGATCTGGTTGGAATTGGAAGGAACTCTACAAGGTCTCTTGGAATTGGACACATGGGTATTGCAAGGACAGAAATCTTCTCAAGTTTAAATTCAAGTGAGTGTTACATTAATTTTTATTTTGTATCCTTGTTGCTTGTGATTGTGGTGTATAGCCATTAAAGCCATTTTATTGACCATTCAGATGATCAGGTATACAAGCTCTCTTGGCAAGTATATAATTATTGACCATTTTCCTCTACAGGGAAATTCAGGAGATTAATTTTTATTTGTTCACCCAGCCTTGCGTCAGAAATCATTCTTACCAGTCGACTCAGTGTTACGACAGTGTCTGCAATTTTCTCCTCCCTCCTGCTGCTTGCAATGCTAATAAATGTTTCTCATAGCTTGATCATCTCATGCCTTACTCAAAGTGCTTTCTCCGAAATTTTATTCTTCATAACGCAATATACTGTATGGGGTATGTGTCATAGAAATTAGAATAATTATTAATAGTTTTACTTCAAATGCCATTGCTGGCATTATAGACCAGCACTAAGGGCAATTCAGACCAGCATAACCTTTTTTTCATGAGAGTGATGATTATTGCAGTTGTGAAAGGATAATAATATAGTTGTTGTTGATGAAAAAAATTAATTGTTTTTTTACCGTAAGTCCAGTGGGCCTTAGATGATTGTGGGACTACTATACAAATCAACTGCACAAGAGATCCATAGCAAACCTTTATTCAAAGGCTTGGGACAGGGACAATACAAAAAAATGAGGATGCCTGTTTGCCCTTATGTGAAGATTGTATGTACGAAAAAGTCAAAATGTAATCAGGTATAAGTCTTTGTTAATATTACTTGAAACCAAAATAATGTGGAAATAATTTTTCTAGATCCGAGCAATTGTGCACTGTACAACCTTGGCAAAGTATTTGTTTGAGTTTTTGTAACATTGCTATTTTTCCAACCCAAAGCCTCATGCCTTGGATTCAACTTGGTAGATTCCGAGAGCTGTATGTAGCACAAGCGACTGATGTCATCCTCTATAAGAGTATCAAATACAACGACCAGTTATCGTGGCAACCTGTAAGGGCCTACAGTGGTCACCATGGGGATATTTGCAAATTTGTGGTGAGGAATGGCCAGCTGGTCAGTAGTAGCATGGATAATTCAGTACGAAGTTGGGACCTACAGACTGGGAAGTGTAAGGGTATTTTCAGAGGCCATAGCAGTGATGTCAACAGTGTGGACTGTTTTGATGATGTCATTGTCTCAGGGTCGAAAGACAAAACTGTCAAGGTAGGACTGACACGATTACATTTAATTTTGTGGTCAAATTAGCAAGAACATTATCAAAGTTACTCAGGCACTCAATGCAAAAAGTAGGCACTGTTTTTTGGTACTACTAATTATTATTATTCTCTTACATACCCAAATTAAATTTATCATGACTCCGTATTGTAATGTGATAAATTATTACTATTATTACAATCCACCATTGGTGATTTTCGGATTGGCAAAAGACTTAGTAATAAAGTAATGAGAGTCATAAATTTATGATGTACCTTTACCCTTCATTACTGGTATGTTAGTTTAGATTTATTGAAATTATGTGAAAATAGTACTAGTTAGTTAAACTCTTTATTGATGATTCCAATCATAAGCCGATATTCCTTGTATCTGGGTAGCATTCTTGTACTTAGTTTGTCATAATAAGTTATGTAGCTCATGTACAAGGGAGTTCAGTTTCTCATCTATTAAAGCTTCCATTTTAGAACAAACATATGGCAGATTTCCTCTACTATTATTGACAAATAAGTATTTTTAATTGGAATGATCTCCTTAATTCTTTCTGTTCGTAATATTTCTACCAAAATTATCTTCAATTTTCTTGTTTTTCTCAGTATGATTGCAATTTCTTTGCATGTTGGGTTCGTTGTGTGGGGATACTTTTACAGTGCATGTCTACTTTAAGTTAATATAAAACAAACTTCTATTGAGATTAGCTCGTTATCATTGGTATTTGTTAGCTTTCACTAAATTATGCCCCTGGATTGCCATTATATTTTCATACTGTATGCAGTACTTTTAATACAATAATTATTGTATTTTTTCTTTGTTCTCTCACATTCTCCTTGTCTAATTAATGTACAACAATAATATTTATCACTATGAGTGCAGATTTTCTGAACACTGATTGGCTCACTTATTTTTTCTTTTTTGTAATCAAAAGATCATGATTACTTGATTCAGATTTGGCCATAAATTATGTTGCTTTAAAAATTTATTTTAGCTCAAATATTAAAAATGTGATGCCTGATTTATCTACAGCTAGGGAATTCCTTCCTCTACACTCTCAAGCATCTAAAAA
>BLFN01000757.1:1726036-1728536 GCA_014634225.1 Acropora yongei | reverse complement strand
TTAGGAAAGCAACTGTAGCATGTTTTTCCTCTAAAACTCGCTCCCAATCGTTGTTTCTGAGGTTATTAGGTGACGAAACTAGCGTTAACATGGTTGACATTAAGTCTTCCTGTTGATATTAGTTACCGTTAAAGTTATATTTTCCTGTTGCTATTATCTCGGTATAGATTTTGTTTTAATGCTAATAAGCCTTAACACCCTCGCTGCCATGGGCACAATTCAAAAGAATATTTCAACCAAAGTGAGGCCAGTAGGTGTAATTAAACATAAATACAGAGGGATAATAATATGTGCCGCCATTTATGAAAGTGGTCTATAATTTTCGTTTACGATCAGTTGTAATTTAATTGCGTGAACCGTAGCTAGTAAATTCATCTCGGTCTGTGAGACAAAGCCAGAACTTAAAAACGTATGTTATATTTCAACCGGAAATCAGAGAAGAATAAAATGGCTAAAGAACTATTGAATCAAAAATGTTATATTGGACTTGACATTTGTCTGCCTTTAACTTTTTACGGGGTGTGTCTATATTATTCATCGTTTCGGGTTTTAGAATAGGGCCGATTTTCCGCCGTTCCGGCTTTTAGGATTTGGGCCGATTTTCCACCGTTCTGCCGCTCCGGCATTCCAACATTCCAGCTTTTGGGGTAGTGTTTACCATTATTTTAAAGTGTTTGGTTTTTCGATAGTTTTATTACTAGCTCTTTATAATGAGCTGCGATCTTATTTTATGAGTTTCCAGGTAACCAACGCCAAAGCAAGTCAACATTAGCACTTCTGGTTCGAATTTCATGAATTTCTCGTTTAATCTGTAATCTCCGAGATAATTTTTCAAAATAATTACCACTGTGACAGTCTGAAGTATCAGCTAGTCAAACAACTAGTTAATTAATCAATCGTTTAGTCAGATACAATGTCCTTGTGTGGGCCTAATCATATATTGCAAAGAGTAACGCTCAGATGTCGAGATACATATGGTGCTGTACTCTACCCTTGGATAAAGAAAAAAAAAACAATCCATCGATTTGAAGCGCCAAGCAGCGAACTTTGTACTCTTTCATCTTTTATACTGAATACATTTCAAAAGGAATGAATCATTATTAAGTTTACTTAAAAAAAGCAAGCTCGGAAGGAAGACAAAAGAACACCATACGGATGCAAAGGAAAACTGAAAATTCATTGCTCCATTTGACGGCGCTAAAGTATCTCTTTTCCAATTTGATGGTAGAACAATTTTCATTAACATAAGTGCTTATACATTCGCAGGCAGAGGGGGATTTTGGTCGTCTATATAATGAGCCCTGTCTCCATAGGAATGAGTCACAGCCCCTTTAAAACTGAAAAAAGAAACAAGGTAAAACTTCACAGGTTAAGCTTTATTCAAACAATGTCAGACAACCACATTAACTTGAGCTCACATCATCAAAACATGGATTCAAAGCAACTGAAAATTAGTAAGCCTGCAAAATTAATGGGAAACAAGTGAACTGATCAGCATATACCTGATCAATGAGTACACAATTCCTTATCTGTGGGTTCGTAACAATCACCACGACAGCAAAAAAAAAAATTCTGACAAGCTGCCTGAATGAGAACAATGCAATATGGCAACCACGAATACCCTAGCTGGTTCATTTCGATTAACGTGCAATTTTAGCAACCTTAATCATAGGCTTCCTCCAAGGGGTGGGATAGAAGTGAAACGATTGTTGTTGCACTTACTGACAAAAAACAACAGGACAATGTAAGCTATTGTTAGAGGTAACTCCTGAAAGAGAGCTTAGAGTTGTGTAGTGTTTTTCACGTTTGTCTGTTCCCAACAGCCTGTCCATTTCCGTGTATATATTTTTATAGAATTGATTGACTTACAGTGTGACGACGGACCAGTCGCCAGAAGAAAAAAATTACTTGATTGCTTAAGTAGCAATATTCGTATTCAGAAATGCACGCTCACAAATAAATATTTTCTTTTTTTCAATTGTTAGTTTTTATCACAGAGAACGGACCTATCAATGAGCTATTAGCATCAAATTAAACATCTTGATGGTCTTTTAGTAGTCGGCACTCAGAGAAATAAAGTCACTTTGGTCCCGACATTTGAAGCAGTCGGTAGTCAAGTCCAGATCTAAAATATACCTTACATACACGATATAGAGAGGTAAGAACAGCTGAGGGCTAATCTCAAATCTTGAAGGTACTTTAAAAGCCACGTAGTTTCAAACCTGTACTTCATAATGGCATGGATGATAAAATCAAGCCTGAGCAATTGCCAATTCAGTTTTTTTTCAGGGAGAATTAAGATTTGTGGTGCATATAACTTAAGCTTAAATATCATTCCTCCATTGTTTGGTGATAAAGAGTGCAAGCCGTGATAATTTATGAAACGAAAGTTGAAGAATGTATTTAAGTAGACACCTTAGCCTGGAAGAGTCTGTGAAGAACGTTTAAGTTTGTTCTTTTCTTTATTGTGTGTAGTACCCAAGTGAACGAGGTAAGGTTA
>BLFN01000757.1:1703536-1708536 GCA_014634225.1 Acropora yongei | reverse complement strand
TGAACTATCAGCTAGTTGAACGAATATAATCAATACAATCCAGCGTTTTGTCATATGCCCAATTCTATTAACAAGGCTAACACTCAGATAGATGTCAGGACACGTATGTAAACATATTTAACCACTGATAAAGAAAAAAACTATTCCATCATTTCTAGTTCCACCCAGCCGAACGACGGACTTCGTGCCCTTGCATGGTTTTCAATAAAGACAATGACTTGAAACAAGTGTACTGATTTAGTTTACAATTCGTTTTTAAGTGGATGAAATTTTAAAAAATGATAGCAACACAAAATACCGCCATATAAGAAGGCTATGGAAAACTAACAATACATTGTTTTACTTTGCCGGCACCTCGAGTCACTCCTCGATCGTTTCTCGTCAAGGATCACTTGGCTTACCAAAAATTATCGCTGCCGGAATCAGCTAGCAGATTTGTTAACGTTCGGCAGCTTCGATTCTAAGGTCAAGTGAAAATGTAACTTGAATGCAACGCAAATATTCGAAGCAGTTCATACTTTATTCACAATGTTCGATGACCATTAGAAGCAAGCAAAGACCTGAAAGACTTTGCCTAGTGATAAAATAAGCTGAATGGATCTCGTGACGCATACCTTTAACAAAAGACTTAAAATTCAAGATAATAACAGGAACTTAATTCATCACTTGGGCTTGCGAGATTTACTCTGAAACACTAAGAAAATCCCTTGCTGACATCTGGTAGCATTTTGTTAGACTGACACTAGGACAAGCTAAGGCGAAATGTGACGAGTCACGGGTCGAAATGATTGCCCGTTGGAAGGCCTCACAGCAGACACATTTATGTCGGTAAAAATATTGACTTTTCATACTGTATTTTTTTTTCTTGTGAAGTTAAAGTAAGCATTTTTAGGTCTTCAGAATTCAAAGAAAAGCCACTATCATTTGAAATCTCGTGTGCTTGATTTTAGCAGTCTGTGTTATAATATGGAGATTTTGTTATTGAGGATTATTCACGCTAAATTTAATAACATTTGAATAAAGAAAAACAAGCTCCCGGGTGAGATTTTCTTGTTTTAAAACTTGATTTTCATTACAGCGAACGCACCTATCACTAGGCCACACGGCTTATCTCCTCGAGGTATATTTAGGAAGTTCTTTTAGTAGCTAAAGAACTTCATTTTGGTACGACGTCCCACTGAACATTGAACAGTCAACCGTAGAGCTTATTTGAAGAGGTAAGTAGAGACCTAATCTAAAAGAACATAATTTTTAAAGAGTTTTAAGCCACTCCAGTAAAGTTGGCGTGTACCCCTTCATAAAAGACTAACTGTGTCTGCGCAAATCAATTAGGCAAACTTGCTACTGTATATGTACTAGGTAGTTACAGAATAGTTAATATCGGGCCACGTTGACCTTCAGAGTGAGAAATACATTGTTAATGTAACTGAAATCACACAACAAATAGTAAAGAAATGACGTTTAAATGATTTAACCAAAGTACTATTGGGATCTGGTAATAATTTTATAGCGCCAGAATTTGTAACGTCTCGGTGATGGGACAAAGTAGAAGAAAAAACAGCGAATTTCAGTTATTTTTTACTTGTTTTAGAATAAGCTGTATACAGACGTTTCTGTTGATTAGATCTAGTTTATTATTATACAGCTTCCTTTGCACTTCCATAGAGAAATTTTTTTTTATTGAAATGTAAAGTACACTATTTATATTGAATAACTTGGTTATCGTTTTGATGCTCTAGTCGCAAAAGAAATATTGAATAATTAATATAAAAGTAAAAGTTACGATAATAAAAATTGATTCCAATAAGTTATTGAAGCTGATACAAAATGTGAGAGCTAGTCTGAATAATTAAAGTAATTCCATAGAAATTAACTCTACTAACTGGAGATGCGAATGCTAAAAGATTATTCTTCACACAATATTTTGTCGCTGCAATTTCTAATTCAGTGCTAATCAGTTTTCTCGGTTTCTGGGATCAAAAGCACTGAAGAGATTGTGTCTTCATAACTGGCCAAATCATTCAATTATAATTATTTGGAGTGAGAAGACAGAGAGATCAGTCGACAATTAGGAAAAAGCTGTTTTATTGAGAATTTTAGCACATCATTTATTGATTTGGAATTGAAGAACATCTCAAGAAATATGTTTTCAGGTTCAAATGACAATCCATTCTTAATGTTATCAAAATTTGAAAGCAAAAGGAATTAACTTTCAATTAATAGAATGACGCAAAAGGCCAAAAACAATTTTAGCGGAAAAATAATGCCATTAAGAGCTGGATGATGTACAATCAAGTAAATGATCCTGGCAGTTGTGATCATAGGATCTTAGCTTTACCTGATCTCATATTCGCAGTTCAATATATGATTCATTTCATATACTATATTATTTCGTTTATTAAATGATTGCTGCCGCAGTGAGTGAACTTGAAGCGAACGCTTGAACAGCAAAATGTTGATACTAGAACGATTAGAATACCTGTGAACGCGAAGTTTGTTTTATATTTCAATTAAACATTTCGTCTTGAGGTGTCCTGTGTGCTCTGTTGAATACTTCCAACCAATATTGCCGTAGTATGATTTATCAGAAATAAAAAGTATGCCCTTTAATTCTGATTTTGTTTGTACTCTATACTTCTTCAACAATCACAGAACTGCGAATATATTCACAAATGTGTACAAACAGCTGGTACAAGACAACACAAAGTTCAGTTTCTCCCGTTAGCAGTAAACTAATGCTCCTGAGCTCTGGTACATCTTTCCGCAATTCCACGCACTCTGCCGTCGTTAAATAACCACACGCTCCCTTCCTCTTTGCAGCATCTCTATCATTTAGGTTAACTAGTTTACAGTGTAAAGGCGTGGATGATGGCTAAATGTATGATATATTCAAATTCATTTATTTCATTATATCAATTATTCAATGGACAGGGGTGTACTCCACTCTCTAAGTTATTTAAGCAGACTGACCACGCAATTCTGTCCTCATTATACTATTAACTTGGCACTTCATTTAAAGCAGCTGTCATTCTTTTACAATACATCATTGACCAGTTGTTGTTATTTGGAATATAGGGAAATTTCTTTCAGCGTTTCCATTTGGATCAACAATCAGCTTGAATAAAAAAGACATGGCAATATTTGACACTGGACTGGCTCTGGTTTACCTGCATCTTTTTTTCCTCACTGGACAAACTACAGCCAATATTTGGAGGCCAATCACACCCCCTAAGTTACCAACAGACCCAAATGATCCCTACTATCAAGGTAATATGTCATTGATCATTTGCTCCCCTCTCCCCACAATGGTTTTGAAGAAATG
The DNA here is from genome assembly GCA_014634225.1 of Acropora yongei. Classification (NCBI taxonomy): domain Eukaryota; kingdom Metazoa; phylum Cnidaria; class Anthozoa; order Scleractinia; family Acroporidae; genus Acropora; species Acropora yongei. The sequence goes on along the minus strand of BLFN01000757.1, from coordinate 1,705,214 downwards.
ACCAACACCAAAGTGAATACAGCAGCACTGCCAGTTTTAAGGTTTAATTCTCAGTGGATGGATTCTCTTCAAACACTTTAATGTAGAGACCTGCATTACGGCTAACTGTAAAAGGCAGCGTGGCTGTGAGGATATGTAACAGAAATCCACAGTTCTTGAGCTTAAATCTCACTCAGGTCATGCTGGAAGGGGCCCAGAAGGTGGTCAAAGTGGGGCTGCAAATGTTTTTCATGAGCTTCCATGCATTTGTGCTAGAATTTCTTCGCAACCAATTTAAACAAAGTTTCACAGGCCAACAACACCAACAATCTTATTATTTGAAAAATAATCATTACGTTGTATAATTTTTAAATATTGCATTTTTATAGCATTCAAAAAAGTCCCATCTACTAAAACTACTGCAAACAAGTTCGTGACAAATTTCCTGCATCTTTCTCCATCAACTGTTACCAAAAGACAAACTTCTGTAGAGGATGTGGTTGTTGTTTTGGATGGTTCAGGGTCCATTGGCTCTTGTGAATTTGAGAAAGGTAAGAAAGCGCTCAATTACCTGATGGACTCTGCAAAGGAGGCAAATCCCACAATTGACACACAGTATGCAGCAGTGACCTTTGCCAGTTCAGCAATTGTAAACTTCAAGTTCTTAAAATATTCAGCAGCAGCAGTGAAGGTAACAACGATTCGTTATCCAAATGGTTTGACCAACACTCAAGCTGGCCTGAATGAGGCATTGAAGCTTTTTACAAACACTGGATCAGGTATTGTGCTTAAACGACATTTAGAACTTAGGATTTTTCTAACCTTGGGCTAGTCACTGGGAGTAAGACCAATAATTAATTGCCCGTCATTTTTGTGTGAGTACGTGCAATTTGAATTTGAATGGAAAAAGGATTTCAATTTTGTTGTTATTCAGATTGTAGCACTTGCAACACTCAAGCTGGCCTGTATGAGGCAATGTAGCCTTTCTACAAATACTGCATCAGTTACCAGGTCAATGGCATTAGAGGCTAGGAATTTCTCCTATAGGTGAATTTAGTCTAATAAATGCCATCTAGGAATTTTCTTGTTAAGTAAATATATGCTGCCTTTATGGTCCCCTAATTAAACTTTGTTTAATACATAACCTTGTGTAATAAGGAAAATGCTGATCTGCGAAGAAGCTTACATTTTTTTACAAATTGTTGTAGTTCATTTTATGGTAATGAAACAATATTTATTGTTATTATTGCTATAATTATTATGAAGTTAAGTCTCCATTGTATCAAGAAGCAACAACGAAGCCTTCCCCCAAAACCTCCTCTCTTACCGTCTTGCTTGCTGCTGTTATCGTTTTGTGTTTTGACGTATAACTCTGCGGTGGCCGTTTCCTTAGCTCAGAAACCATAAAATGTACAGTGATCCCAAGTGTTGCAAGAAAAGATATTTAAAGTTCCGTAAGAATTTGATATCATTGCTTACCTTTTTTAAAGGTGTCCGTCCTTTTGGAAGAAAAGTAGTTCTTCTTGTTACTGATGGCCATTCAAATATGCAAAGAAGTTTGACCATTCCCAAGGCAGAAGCACTGAAAAGAAATGGTGTGTTTATTTATGTGATTGCTGTGGGAGGTACATTCATATCTGGTATTGATGAGATGGTTAAGATGGCTTCCCGGCCACCTGAACAATTTCTGTTTCGAGTC
>BLFN01000757.1:1678536-1688536 GCA_014634225.1 Acropora yongei | reverse complement strand
CATAACATGAATTTTACTTTCCCTTACACTTAAACTGTCTTTTTGCAAAATTATCAGGATCAAAGTAAAACATTTCCGTATAGTGCACGTGGTACGTACAAGAAGAACAAAACAGGCCAATAAAAAATTAATGTATTGAACTGATGATCTGGAACAATAAATGAATTTGTGTCCGTGGGTTCTAAAAATGCACCACACAGCAAACAACATCTGTTGCTTGCTTGTCTTCATTCCCTCAATGATATAATAATATCAACTTCCTTGCCTTTCATTTGTCACTAGAGTGTAAAATTGTACAAAATTCATCATAACTGAAGAAGTACTCATTGGCATTTTAGTGGCCAAAACAGCAGGTTTACTTCAAGATCCACCAGCCAAAACACAATTTCAACCAATCAGTGCAAGTTAATTAGCTTCTATTTAAGTCTTGAGCCCTGTCATGCCCTATGAAAACGTCAGCCTCAACATACTTTTAAATCAACATAGACTGTATATAATTTTCAATTTACTAGCCACCAGTGTTTAGCTGATGATGACCATCTCAAAGGATTTGGTTTATTAATTAAATTAGATATAATTAACTTTTAATTCAGCTTACACTTTGATTAAACTTGGCTCATAACTTTCAAAAAACCTGGAAGTTCTTTTAGATTAGCCCAGTACTCACCTCTTTCCAAACTCTGAGGTCGGACTAAACTAACTTCTTGAAGTTGGGGATGAAAGTGATGATTCCTCAAGTGCGAACTACACTAAAACACCTTAAAGTTCCTTGATGTGAGTGGCTCCCTGATTGGTCCGTTGTCTGTGATGAAAATCAACAGCTGAAACAAGAAAATCTTTATTTGTGAGTGTAAAATTATTTTTGAATACGAATATTGTTTAATTTAGCAGTCAAGTAATTTTTGCCGTTTCTAAAAAACATAGACACGGAAGTGGAAACTGACGGAAGTTCAGGCAAAATTAATTGTCTAAATTTTATTCAAGTCTGAAGGCTTGAAACATTTCCATGTTAGTTTATCACAAAAAAGGAAAAAAATACTTTCTTGTTAAATCCTTACCTTACCTTTCTGAAAAGACTCTAGTCGCAACTTCAAAATGGCCCAGTGACGGATAGTGGCCATTTATGGGTTTGCGTTCGCTGCCGTGGAAGCCAACAACATGAAACATGAATGAAAATAAATGAGCTTTGAGGCCTACCATTTTGGAGGAAACCATGTCCACTTATAATCGCATTCTTAATTGTGTCCTCAGAAAATGCGAGCAAAATGACACTATACCGCCCGGGTTTAGAGCGTGCGTAAACTACGTTTTATTTGCAATGCATTCCTCTGAGATACAGCACCCTTCCTTACACCCATTGACGCTGGCACTGGTGCTTCTTACTTGTAGAAAATCTTCCTTTTAGCAATTTTGATGCCTGTACGCAAAATTAGCAGAGTTTTGAGCCGCATTGGTCTATAGATCGCTTCTTGTATACTTTTGTCCAGCGTCCCGCACCAGTTGAGTCGTACTTTAAATTCAAGGCGTATGCCTTAGTTAAATCATCAAAGCAGAGGAAATTTTAAGTACTTTGCTTGCTTCCAGTGGGACATGGGACATAATGGACAACTCGACCAGCTGTACTGCATCAAAGCCGAGCGCCAGCCACTTCATGGGAATGAAATCCCACAGGAACCATTTTGCCCGCTCACCGAGCATATTGAGTTGGACTGGGGATGGCAAGCTAAAAATATAATTTTTTTCTCACTACAGGATATTATTGTCATATACAGCTAAAAGATGAGCTGATTCTTTTAGCCTTATACCTGAATAAACTAATTATTAATCAATTCATTAAATTTACTTTTTGGGACGATTTATTCGAACAGTCCTCATAAGGTTGATCATCTCCAGTCCAACTCGCCATGCTAAAATATGAAAAGTTAGCTTTATCAATCGAGTTGCCATAGGTCGATTTACCAGAGGTTGAGCGCTGACAAAGGGTTAAAGCTGGAAACGTCAGCTTTCCAAATCTTTCACGGTGATAATTCGACCCTTATTGACTGTTATTAATTATAGTTTCAGTCTCCCACCGACGCAACGCCACAGTTTCCTGAGAAACTAGCAATTATTATGTGTTTATTATTGGAGTAGGCGATGAAGACAATCAGTTTTGAACGATACCCATCAAGCGACGAGCGGCTTGAATGCAGCACAGAAGTTCGAGTTATTTACGATGTATCATTACTACTGGAACAAGCAACATACGTGCTATTTCAATTGCTTTAATGACTAAGACATATACCCTATGAATTTAAAGTAAGTTGGCACGGGATCTTCCTGCAATGCAACGCAAAACGCGACTAATTTTGCGGCACGCATACATCAAAATCGATCAACGGAATGATCTCCACAAGAAAGAGGCACTAGTACCAGTGTCAATGAGGGAAAGGATGCTGTATCTCGGAGAAATTTATTTCAAATGAAACGTAGTTTACAAACACTCTCAATCCCAATAGAACTGACTATTTGTGAGGGGGTTTCAACCCTTCAGACGCAGTGGATGTTAATTTTAGCTGAGCCATTTTGAAGTCGCCCTCAACTCTTTTCAGAAAGCAAAGGTTAAGATGGAGAGAAACTTTGTCTTGCGATGAACTAAAGAGAGGTTCTTTCAAGCCTTCAGAATGAAATAAAAGTTAGACAAGAGAAAAATAATGGCATAGATAATTTTTTCGTTTTCCTTTTCACTACAGTATCCATTTCCTTGTCTATGTTTTTGAGAATTAATTAATGCGACAGACCAGTTGCTGGAGGGGAAAAATTACTTGACTGCTAAATTAAACAATATTCTTATTTAGATATGCACGCACACAAACACAGATTTTCTTGTTTCAATTTTTGATTTTCATCACAGAGAACGAACCTATTAGTGAGCCATTCCCGTCAAGTGGGGAAGTCTTCAAATTCCCTATAGAAGGCGGCATTCAGAGAACTAAAGTCACTTTTGTCCCAACGTTTGAAGCAGTGGCTAGCCCAACCTCAGAGTAAAATCATACCTTACATACACCTTATCAATAGGTAAGTACACGGCTAATCTCAAATCTTGAACGTCAAGTTTATAAGTTTATAATCAAACTGTACTTCGATAAATGGCTTGATGATAGAAACAATTGAGAACAATTACAAATTCAAGGTTTTTCTTTCAGGCAGAATTAAGGCTTGTGGCGCTTATAACTTAAGCTTAAATATCATTCCTGCCTAGTCTGTTGATAAAGAGTGCAAGCAAAAATACAAAGTAGTATATTGCGCTACTACTTTTGTAGGAAAACAAGGAAAAAATGTTGGAATGACTTTTGCTGAGAAAATATTTCCAATACGCTATTTTAGAGGTGATTCTAAAGAACGTTGAGACAGATAATTTATTAAACGAACGTTTTGAGAATATATTTAAGTGGATAACTCAGCCTGATAGGCTGTGAAGAACGTACAATTCGTTTTTATTTATTGTGTCTGGTTACACAAACGAACTCAGGTAATATGAAAATGCAGACTGAGTCTTACAGGCCGTAATCCAAATTCGTTTTGGTGGTTCCTTTCAACAGATATACTTTACATTTAACGAAAAGCGTTTGAAAATGAGCTGTCCTTCCATAAAGCGGAAAACTTCGTTTCCATTGCGTTCAATTGTTCACTGGCCCAGTTTATTCTTACATCCTTATGCGAGATTCCTTAACGCAGTTGATCAGAAGCGACCAACTGAAAAATGCGAATTCATGTCCGTCATTATATACACGCTCAATATCGGAAACCGAAGTCAAAGGGTAAACGACCTGCTTCCAAAATAGGTGTAATGCAGTTTGTTAGGACGATTTTAAGTTACTGTTTAAAATATGTTTCCTAGCAGAATGGTGAAGGGAAACTTTATATTATGCTCATTATACGTTTGTTGTGCATCTAATGGAGTGCAATCGCGGACAAACCCTATCCACTTCCTTAAACCTTCAGAATTTTGCAGGATGAACTTATATCTGTGCACACTGAAAAAATTTCTTAATAAAAATCGCAGTTAATTTAGCAGCATTTTAGGTCCCTGGTCAAGCCTGCATTGTTTCAAAGAAACAAACTATGTTAATCACAGCCGGCAGATAAAGCTGAAATATGGAATATAAAGTTTTGTATAGAACCAATAAATAGTGAGGTAAATAAAAATCCTGTAAGCTCTGTTAACTTCGAAGTCATGTTTGAAGCTACTCCAGTAAAGTTGGGGTGAACCCCATCATAAAAGACTAACTGTGTTTGCGCAAATCAATTAGGCAAACTTGCGACTGTATATGTACTAGGCAGTTACAGAATAGTTGATATCGGCCCACGTTGACTTTTAAAGATTGAGAAATACATCATTGATGTAACTGAAATCACACAACAAATAGTAAAGAAATGACGTTTAAATGATTCAACCAAAGTACTATTGGGATCTGGTAATAATTTTATAGCGCCAGAATGTGTAATGTCTCGGTGATGGAACAAAGTAGAAGAAAAAGCAGCGAATTTCAGTTATGTTTTACTTGTTTTGGAATCAGCTGTATACAGACGTTTCTGTTGATTAGATCTACTTTATTTTTATACAGTTTCCTGTGCACTTCCATAGAATAATTTTTCTTATTGAAATGTAAAGTACACTATTCGTATTGAATAATTTGGTTTTCGTTTTGATGCTCTAGTCAAAAAGTCTAGGCAAAAGAAATATTGAATAATTCATATAAAAGTAAAAGAGCTTATAAACTTTTTGGAATATGACTTTTATATGTTTATGTGTGTGTATATGTATATAGTTCAACATATTATTACGATTATTATTTGCCATTTTTCTCGCGTTTTAAATATTGTATTGCCATTGTATTTTTTCACTCAAGATGGTCAAATAAAGCGCATTATTATTATTGTGTCCTCATTATACTATTAACTCGGCACTTCATTTAAAGCAGCTGTCCTTCTTTTACAATACATTATTCACCGGTTATTGTTATTTGGAATATAGGGAGTTTTCTTTCACTGTTCCCATTTGGATCAACAATCAGCTTGAATAAAAAAGACATGGCAATATTTGACACTGGACTGGCTCTGATTTACCTGCATCTTTTTTTCCTCACTGGACAAACTACAGCCAATATTTGGAGGCCAATCACACCCCCTAAGTTACCAACAGACCCAAATGATCCCTTCTATCAAGGTAATATGTCATTGATCATTTGCTCCCCTCTCCCCACAATGGTTTTGAAGAAATGACCAACACCAAAGTGAATCCAGCTGCACTGCCAGTTTTTAAGATTTAATTCTCAGTGGATGGATTCTCTTCAAACGCTTTATTGTAGAAACCTGCATTACGGCTAACTGTAAAAGGCAGCGTGACTGTGAGGATATGTAACAGAAATCCACAGTTCTTGAGCTTAAATCTCACTCAGGTGCATGACATGCTGGAAGGGGCCCAGAAGGTGGTCAAAGTGGGGCTGCAAATGTTTTTCATGAGTTTCCATGCATTTGTCTTAGAATTTCTTTGCAATCAATTTAAGCAAAGTTTCACATTCCAACAACACCAACAATCTTATTATTTGAAAAATCATCATTACCTTGTATAATTTTTAAATATTGCATTTTTATAGCATTCAAAAAAGTCCCATCTACTAAAACTACTGCAAACAAGTTCGTGACAAATTTCCTTCATCTTTCTCCATCATCTGTTACCAAAAGACAAACTTCTGTAGAGGATGTGGTTGTTGTTTTGGATGGTTCAGGGTCCATTGGCTCTTGTGAATTTGAGAAAGGAAAGAAAGCACTCAATTACCTGATGGACTCTGCAAAGGAGGCAAATCCCACAATTGACACACAGTATGCAGCAGTGACCTTTGCCAGTTCAGCAATTGTAAACTTCAAGTTCTTAAAATATTCAGCAGCTGCAGTGAAGGTAACAACGATTCGTTATCCAGGTGGTGCAACCAACACTCAAGCTGGCCTGAATGAGGCATTGAAGCTTTTTACAAACACTGGATCAGGTATTGTGCTTAAACGACATTTAGAACTTAGGATTTTTCTAACCTTGGGCTAGTCACTGGGAGTAAGACCAATAATCAGTTGCCCGTCATTTTTGTGTGAGTGCATGCAATTTGAATTTGAATGGGAAAAGGATTTCAATTTTGTTGTTATTCAGATGGTAGCAATTGCAACACTCAAGCTGGCCTGTATGAGGCAATGTAGCCTTTCTTCAAATATTGCATCAGTTACCAGGTCAATGGCATTATAGAGGCTAGGAATTTCTCCTATAGGTGAATTTAGTCTAATTAATGCCATCTAGGAATTTTCTTTAGTTGTTAAGTAAATATAGGCTGCCTTTACGGTCCCCTAATTAACTCTGCGGTGGCCGTTTCCTTAGTTCAGAAACCATAAAATGCATAGTGATTGCAAGCGTTGCAAGAGAAGATATTTTAAAGTTCTGTAAGAATTTGATATCATTGCTTACCTTTTTTAAAGGTGTCCGTCCCTTTGGAAGAAAAGCAGTTCTTCTTGTTACTGATGGCCAATCAAATATTCAAGGAAGTTTGACCATTCCCAAAGCAGAAGCACTGAAAAGAAATGGTGTGTTTATTTATGTGATTGCTGTGGGAAGTACATTCATATCTGGTATTGATGAGATGGTTAAGATGGCTTCCCGGCCACCCCAAAATTATCTGTTTCGAGTCAGTGATTTGAGTGGTTTGGTGGATGTTATCAAGTTGGTTGTAAAGCAAGTTGCCCCTGGGAAATACAAAATCATTAATGGGCAACCAAACAAACCTTGCCATCACCATGGTTGAAGATGAGTTTTGTGAGTGGTTAATTTAGATTGTAACTTGGGTATTGGCAGGGGACCTAGGACATAAAAATGCCTACAATCATTTCAAACTGTAACCAAGAACCATTTTGTAGTCTATTGTGTTGTATTTATTTACTTGTTTTTGTTTGTTGGCAATAAGCTAAATTACTTCATTTTTGAAGGCACAATCAGTTCTTTTCTCTTTAATATTATTCTCCTCTCTTTGTCTTTGTTGGGAAAAGTTATTCTGAATTAGCCAGGAGCTTGAGTACCTTAAACAACAATAATATAATTGGTAGCAACCTAGCTGGCATCTATGTGGATTCAGGCTTGCAATATTTTTATGATCGGGGACAAGTTACGGGGACAGGGCATACATGATGTAACAATAGGCTTTGGGATGACTGTCTGATGATAACCTCACCCTTAAAAATGAGAAAACTTCAACTTGTTACTGAAACTGCAAATACAATCTGGTACATAACATTGTTAAAAGTGATACAAAGCTCCACTGGAGAATGGCAAATTAATAAATTCAAAGCACCTGATGATTCATTTTGACAACTCTGAAAAGCTGGAGGGTAACTAATAAAACTAAAACATAATAACACATATTAATCATTTATTAATAATTAGTTATAAAGTCACAAGGAGAAAGCAGTAGTTTATCTTGGTTGGAATGCATTCCTCTAGGCAAAGTCTGGTCCCCTACTTTTAATTCTTTAGTTATTGGGTTAGATGTCTCATAACAACACGAAATGTTGGTCATTGGGTTATCGTGGGAGCAGTGGTTTCTAGACTTAAAGGTTAGCATAGGGAAAAATAAGATTTCTCTGAACTTCACTCATAAACTGAATTATACTAATAGCATTGCTCAGAGCTTTGTTGTTTTTATGTTCAAAATAAAAAGTTGGTGATATAGGAATTTTTTATTTGTTGTTTACTTATTTTCCCCATGTTTATCAAACTGTTTTCATTTTTTTTTTATTTTCACTACTTTGTGCGACAAACGAGACTTTTTATATTTTTTGTTGAGTGACTTGTTCCCCTTATTTTTTCTCCTTTTGTTGAGTTTCCTTCCGCCCTGCTCTGCATCAAAAATAAACCGACGGAGTTGACACACTTTCGCTAATTTTTGGTTCTAGCAAGAGTTTCAGAAAAATTATATGGCAGTTCAGACTTTTTACGTGTTGAAAATATTTCTCACAAGTTTTAAGGGACTTTAACACACTTGTGCGCATGTGCGGCATCTCGATTGCTGATCTGGCGAACCCTTTTTAAGATTTCGGTCACGTGAGAAAGTCTCTTTCCATGGTCCCATTTCGGTTAGAGAACATCGTTGAAACCTTGTAAAAGGAGTACTTGATCATCTTTGGGCAATTCTAGCGGTATATATGCGTGTTTATACTCCGCAATATTACTGGCCATTGTTACACGTCAGTCGCTTTCTTTATTCTTTAAACAAAAGGTGACAGGCCAGACAATTTGTTTTCAAACATACGTGAAGTTCCTGCGAATTAAACTCCCGCAAGATTCGCATTGTCACGGGACCCCGTTTCTGTCGATTTCTATTGGTTAACCAGCTACCGCTGTCAATCATAGCTGTACATGCGCAATATCGTGCTACAGTGCCTAATTTTCCCTTGGCCTGCAGTCTGAGTGATAGCAGATATGAAAAACAAGCTACAAATTCGCTTATTCTACATTTCGACCCGCGCCCCGGCGGATCGCTTCACTTGACAAACATATATCGGCTTAGATCCATCCTCCACTTATTTATGGGTTCCCCTTCCAAACGGAAGAAGAAACCTTTCGTTTTCGCAATACCATTTAATGGGCTGAGAAAGCCTTATGAAACACCCAACTCAATTTTAAGGAATTCTATTTGTTATAGGGCGAAATCTACACAATATGATAACGGGAATAGTGGAAACGGAACTCTTCCTCACTGATATTATGTTTTCGTGCCTAAAATTTTGATTTTTATAAAAGAGAACTCAAACCAAATCATCCGGTATAGTCGCCAAATGCTTTCGAAAGGCCGGGAATGAGTCTAGAGACTGCATAAGCATTGTTTTTGTTTTCTCTTGGGACCATTGTAAGTCCAAGAGAAACTGGAAACAATGCTTATGCAAAATTTTGGGGGAACAAACAAGGAATATTGTGGTATTTTCCGGAGTGGCCTATTCCATAAAAAAAAACCTCACAGATGAGATTTTGAATGTTGCTTTCATTCCATGAAACCACCATCACAATGGGCCAGACGCTAAGAGTTATCCTCAGGGAATTTATTTGAATAGTCATTCCGCATTTTGTAATATAAGTTCGATCCGGGTTTTTCAGTCAAGGGGATTAATCTTTCTTTAATCTGACTGGGTTTGCTTTTTGTTGACTCCAGTTCCAACCAAGCCTTTATCATTGAATTGCTCAAAGTTATTATTAAGAGAGATAAGGAAACGAAACACACATCTATGCTTCTGCGGGCTCTTTCTCATTTTTCAGAGATCACTTCCAGAATTCCACATTACAAAAGAAATCCTGCGATGCCCGTGCACAGTGCTCGGCCACCGGTTGAGCTATCAGGCCAACGGAGAGCTGCCCGTGGATGATGGTGGAACATGGCATCGGCATCGCAGAGGTCAAGGTTCGAATCTGGTTCTGGCCTGAATTTCTCAGGACTTTCTCGTTACTATTTAAGTAGCGTTAAAAAACTGCGAGGATCACTACTTGTCAACTATCAGCTAGTTGACCGAACAATTACTGAGCCCACCGGCCAAGGGAGGGAGGGGGCTACATGTACATGTCTTAATCTTTTTTTGTTTTATCCTTTGTTCCCCATTAATAAAATTAATAAAAACACTTGTTCCCTAAAATGTCTTGAGTTCAGGTTCCCTTGCTCTCAAAAACGTTTGCGCTGTTCCTTTTGTCGTCAAATAAAACAAAAATTTGCTTGTCATTGTTCCCCTTATTTGTTTGCTCCTTTTACCTTCTATTCGTAGTAAACGAAATTATAATTGAACGTGGATTAGTGTTCCTTTGATTCCAACAATCTAATCAGAAATTCCCATGTCCCCTTAAAAGTAAATGCTCCGATGCCCGTGTTCCCTAAAACCCTTGTGAGGTTTGTGAGGTGTGCATTACTACAATCGAGCGTTTGGACATAGTTTGATGCTA
>BLFN01000757.1:1658536-1671036 GCA_014634225.1 Acropora yongei | reverse complement strand
CAGGGGCTAATTTTTTTTTGCAATCATGATAATGCTACCTAGCGATAAGTCTTCTCATGTAAAAGTGACATAATGACAAAGAAATGGACTAACTGAGAGTATACATAAACTTAACCAGACAAACAAACTGCAGAATTCTAGAAGATTATACCATAGTTAGTAGAGGGAGACTGGTTTGGAAACCCGGCAAACTTCAAAGGGGTGGGCTATTGTTTCTCACTTGAGGTTGAGAAGACGAGTCACGTGACAAGTACTGTGCACAGCAACCAAACAAATATGGTGGATGGTAGCGATCTCTTTCTGTTCGGAGATGATTTTGACGCGATTTTAGAGATTATGGAGGCTGAGGACAACATCGACGTGCACTCAAAATAAACATTTATATTCTAGGTCCAAAAGGACAACATCGAATGTCAACACTGTCACAAGAGATGCAAAAGCAGGAGTGGTTTGAAACGACACATAACTGCTAAACATAAAACTTTTGGAGAAACTAACAATGCCACGAGCGAAGGAAAGCATCAATGCCAATTCACGTCTGAAGTTCTGGCAAGAATGATCAATGAAGCCAAACAACGACTGACAGACAACAAAGTCTTCCCGAAGAATGTCAGAGAGGGGTTGAGGGCTTATAATTTTACTAACTGATTATACATTTCATTTTGAGTTGTCTGAAAGCCTTTTTCACTGGAATGTGGTCTTGTCAACATGTTTTTGATTAACAGCACTTGAAATCAAATTTCAGGAAAGGAAAAAACAATAGACACACTGTTGTAATACAAAGAATGGAAAGTATTTCCTTTTAAGTGCCATTAAGATCATAAACATTGATCTCCACAACACTGGTCATGGGTGGAAATCTCTAAAAGTGGATGTATGTGTAGGAGATTCCTTTGAAACTTTCTAAAAAAGAAACTAGTACACACAAAGGCTCTTTACAGCCTGTTGTTTACTTGAAGCATAATTTCTAAACATTTTTGGCAAGAAAGTTAAGCATTGTTTGATTTGGAAGCTCCTAGCTGATTACAAACAAATCTGTAAATCATTGTGATCGTATACGTGCTTCACCACAAAATAACACTAACATGATACAGGTAGGCAATCAAGTCCTTTTACTGCCTTTAACTTACTTCACTATTTATGCCTGAATGTTAATTTTAGGAGTTGTCCAGAATGGGACATGTGAATCCCTAACATTTAGAAAATGACAACTGGGAGATAGTATTTTTTCTGTTACAGAGTCAATGAAAAATGAGATCAACTTTAACACAAATCTATTTACATATTAACATGAATTTTACTTTCCCTTACACTTAAACTGTCTTTTTGCAAAATTATCAGGATCAAAGTAAAACATTTCCGTATAGTGCACGTGGTACGTACAAGAAGAACAAAACAGGCCAATAAAAAATTAATGTATTGAACTGATGATCTGGAACAATAAATGAATTTGTGTCCGTGGGTTCTAAAAATGCACCACACAGCAAACAACATCTGTTGCTTGCTTGTCTTCATTCCCTCAATGATATAATAATATCAACTTCCTTGCCTTTCATTTGTCACTAGAGTGTAAAATTGTACAAAATTCATCATAACTGAAGAAGTACTCATTGGCATTTTAGTGGCCAAAACAGCAGGTTTACTTCAAGATCCACCAGCCAAAACACAATTTCAACCAATCAGTGCAAGTTAATTAGCTTCTATTTAAGTCTTGAGCCCTGTCATGCCCTATGAAAACGTCAGCCTCAACATACTTTTAAATCAACATAGACTGTACATAATTTTCAATTTACTAGCCACCAGTGTTAAGCTGATGATGACCATTCCAAAGGATTTGGTTTATTAATTAAATTAGATATAATTAACTTTTAATTCAGCTTACACTTTGATTAAACTTGGCTCATAACTTTCAAAAAACCTGGAAGTTCTTTTAGATTAGCCCAGTACTCACCTCTTTCCAAACTCTGAGGTCGGACTAAACTAACTTCTTGAAGTTGGGGATGAAAGTGATGATTCCTCAAGTGATGTGCGTGGCTCCCTGATTGATCCGTTGTCTGTGATGAAAATCAACAGCTGAAACAAGAAAATCTTTATTTGTGAGTGTAAAATTATTTTTGAATACGAATATTGTTTAATTTAGCAGGCAAGTAATTTTTGCCGTTTCTAAAAAACATAGACACGGAAGTGGAAACTGACGGAAGTTCAGGCAAAATTAATTGTCTAAATTTTATTCAAGTCTGAAGGCTTGAAACATTTCCATGTTAGTTTATCACAAAAAAGGAAAAAAATACTTTCTTGTTAAATCCTTACCTTACCTTTCTGAAAAGACTCTAGTCGCAACTTCAAAATGGCCCAGTGACGGATAGTGGCCATTTATGGGTTTGCGTTCGCTGCCGTGGAAGCCAACAACATGAAACATGAATGAAAATAAATGAGCTTTGAGGCCTACCATTTTGGAGGAAACCATGTCCACTTATAATCGCATTCTTAATTGTGTCCTCAGAAAATCCGAGCAAAATGACACTACCGCCCGGGTTTAGAGCGTGCGTAAACTACGTTTTATTTGCAATGCATTCCTCTGAGATACAGCACACTTCCTTACACCCATTGACGCTGGCACTGGTGCTTCTTACTTGTAGAAAATCTTTCTTTTAGCAATTTTGATGCCTGTACGCAAAATTAGCAGAGTTTTGAGCCGCATTGGTCTATAGATCGCTTCTTGAATACTTTTGTCCAGCGTCCCGCACCAGTTGAGTCGTACTTTAAATTCAAGGCGTATGCCTTAGTTAAATCATCAAAGCAGAGGAAATTTTAAGTACTTTGCTTGCTTCCAGTGGGACATGGGACATACTGCATCAAGGCCGAGCGCCAGCCACTTCATGGGTATGAAATCCCACAGGAACCATTTTGCCCGCTCACCGAGCATATTGAGTTGGACTGGGGATGGCAAGCTAAAAATATAATTTTTTTCTCACTATAATTCAGGATATTATTGTCATATACAGCTAAAAGATGAGCTGATTCTTTTAGCCTTATACCTGAATAAACTAATTATTAATCAATTCATTAAATTTACTTTTTGGGACGATTTATTCGAACAGTCCTCATAAGGTTGATCATCTCCAGTCCAACTCGCCATGCTAAAATATGAAAAGTTAGCTTTATCAAACGAGTTGCCATGGGTTGATTTACCAGAGGTTGAGCGCTGACAAAGGGTTAAAGCTGGAAACGTCAGCTTTCCAAATCTTTCACGGTGATAATTCGACCCTTATTGACTGTTATTAATTACAGTTTCAGTCTCCCACCGACGCAACGCTACAGTTTCCTGAGAAACTAGAAATTATTGTGTTTATTATTGGAGTAGCCGATGAAGACAATCAGTTTTGAACGATACCCATCAAGCGACGAGCGGCTTGAATGCAGCACAGAAGTTCGAGTTATTTACGATGTATCATTACTACTGGAACAAGCAACATACGTGCTATTTCAATTGCTTTAATGACTAAGACATATACCCTATGAATTTAAAGTAAGTTGGCACGGGATCTTCCTGCAATGCAACGCAAAACGCGACTAATTTTGCGGCACGCATACATCATCAACGGAATGATCTCCACAAGAAAGAGGCACTAGTACCAGTGTCAATGAGGGAAAGGATGCTGTATCTCGGAGAAATTTATTTCAAATGAAACGTAATTTACAAACACTCTCAATCCCAATAGAACTGACTATTTGTGAGGGTGTTTCAACTCTTCAGACCCAGTGGATGTTAATTTTAGCTGAGCCATTTTGAAGTCGCCCTCAACTCTTTTCAGAAAGCAAAGGTTAAGATGGAGAGAAACTTTGTCTTGCGATGAACTAAAGAGAGGTTCTTTCAAGCCTTCAGAATGAAATAAAAGTTAGACAAGAGAAAATAATGGCATAGATAATTTTTTCGTTTTCCTGTTCACTACATTATCCATTTCCTTGTCTATGTTTTTGAGAATTAATTAATGCGACAGACCAGTTGCTGGAGGGGAAAAAGTACTTGACTGCTAAATTAAACAATATTCGTATTTAGATATGCACACACACAAACACAGATTTTCTTGTTTCAATTGTTGATTTTCATCACAGAGAACGAACCTATTAGTGAGCCATTCCCGTCAAGTGGGGAAGTCTTCAAATTCCCAATAGAAGGCGGCATTCAGAGAACTAAAGTCACTTTTGTCCCAACGTTTGAAGCAGTGGCTAGCCCAACCTCAGAGTAAAATCATACCTTACATACACCTTATCAATAGGTACGTACACGGCTAATCTCAAATCTTGAACGTCAAGTTTATAAGTTTATAATCAAACTGTACTTCGATAAATGGCTTGATGATAGAAACAATTGAGAACAATTACAAATCCAAGGTTTTTCTTTCAGGCAGAGTTAAGGCTTGTGGCGCTTATAACTTAAGCTTAAATATCATTCCTGCCTAGTCTGTTGATAAAGAGTGCAAGCAAAAATACAAAGTAGTATATTGCGCTACTACTTTTGTAGGAAAACAAGGAAAAAATGTTGGAATGACTTTTGCTGAGAAAATATTTCCAATACACTATATTAGAGGTGATTCTAAAGAACGTTGAGGCTGAGATAATTTATTAAACGAACGTTTTGAGAATATATTTAAGTGGATAACTCAGCCTGATAGTCTGTGAAGAGCGTACAATTCGTTTTTATTTATCGTGTCTAGTTACACAAACGAACTCAGGTAATATGAAAATGCAGACTGAGTCTTACAGGCCGTAATCCAAATTCGTTTTGGTGGTTCCTTTCAACAGATACTTTACATTTAACGAAAAGCGTTTAAAAATGAGCTGTCCTTCCATAAAGCGGAAAATTTCGTTTCCATTGCGTTCAATTGTTCTCTGGCCCAGTTTATTCTTACATCCTTATGCGAGATTCCTTAACGCAGTTGATCAGAAGCGACCAACTGAAAAATGCGAATTCATGTCCGTCATTATATACACGCTCAATATCGGAAACTGAAGTCAAAGGGTAAACGACCTGTTTCCAAAATAGGTGTAATGCAGTTTGCTAGGACGATTTTAAGTTACTGTTTAAAATATGTTTCCTAGCAGAATGGTGAAGGGAAACTTTATATTATGCTCATTATATTTGTTATGCATCTAATGGAGTGCAATCGCGGACAAACCCTATCCACTTCCTTATACCTTCAGAATTTTGCAGGATGAACTTATATCTGTGCACACTGGAAAAATTTCTTAATAAAAATCGCAGTTAATTTAGCAGCATTTTAGGTCCCTGGTCAAGCCTGCATTGTTTCAAAGAAACAAACTACGTTAATCACAGCCGGCAGATAAAGCTGAAATATGGAATATAAAGTTTTGTATAGAACCAATAAATAGTGAGGTAAATAAAAATCCTGTAAGCTCTGTTAACTTCGAAGTCATGTTTGAAGCTACTCCAGTAAAGTTGGGGTGAACCCCATCATAAAAGACTAACTGTGTTTGCGCAAATCAATTAGGCAAACTTGCGACTGTATATGTACTAGGCAGTTACAGAATAGTTGATATCGGCCCACGTTGACGTAAGATTGAGAAATACATCATTGATGTAACTGAAATCACACAACAAATAGTAAAGAAATGACGTTTAAATGATTCAACCAAAGTACTATTGGGATCTGGTAATAATTTTATAGCGCCAGAATGTGTAATGTCTCGGTGATGGAACAAAGTAGAAGAAAAAGCAGCGAATTTCAGTTATGTTTTACTTGTTTTGGAATCAGCTGTATACAGACGTTTCTGTTGATTAGATCTACTTTATTTTTATACAGCTTCCTGTGCACTTCCATAGAATAATTTTTCTTATTGAAATGTAAAGTACACTATTCGTATTGAATAATTTGGTTATCGTTTTGATGCTCTAGTCAAAAAGTCTAGGCAAAAGAAATATTGAATAATTCATATAAAAGTAAAAGAGCTTACAAACTTTTTGGAATATGACTTTTATATGTTTATGTGTGTGTATATGTATATAGTTCAACATATTATTACGATTATTATTTGCCATTTTTCTCGCGTTTTTAATATTGTATTGCCATTGTATTTTTTCACTCAAGATGGTCAAATAAAGCGCATTATTATTATTGTGTCCTCATTATACTATTAACTCGGCACTTCATTTAAAGCAGCTGTCCTTCTTTTACAATACATTATTCACCGGTTATTGTTATTTGGAATATAGGGAGTTTTCTTTCACTGTTCCCATTTGGATCAACAATCAGCTTGAATAAAAAAGACATGGCAATATTTGACACTGGACTGGCTCTGGTTTACCTGCATCTTTTTTTCCTCACTGGACAAACTACAGCCAATATTTGGAGGCCAATCACACCCCCTAAGTTACCAACAGACCCAAATGATCCCTTCTATCAAGGTAATATGTCATTGATCATTTGCTCCCCTCTCCCCACAATGGTTTTGAAGAAATGACCAACACCAAAGTGAATCCAGCTGCACTGCCAGTTTTAAGATTTAATTCTCAGTGGATGGATTCTCTTCAAACGCTTTAATGTAGAAACCTGCATTATGGCTAACTGTAAAAGGCAGCGTGGCTGTGAGGATATGTAACAGAAATCCACAGTTCTTGAGCTTAAATCTCACTCAGGTGCATGATATGCTGGAAGGGGCTCAGAAGGTGGTCAAAGTGGGGCTGCAAATGTTTTTCATGAGTTTCCATGCATTTGTCTTAGAATTTCTTTGCAATCAATTAAAGCAAAGTTTCACATTCCAACAACACCAACAATCTTATTATTTGAAAAATCATCATTACATTGTATAATTTTTAAATATTGCATTTTTATAGCATTCAAAAAAGTCCCATCTACTAAAACTACTGCAAACAAGTTTGTGACAAATTTCCTGCATCTTTCTCCATCATCTGTTACCAAAAGACAAACTTCTGTAGAGGATGTGGTTGTTGTTTTGGATGGTTCAGGGTCCATTGGCTCTTGTGAATTTGAGAAAGGAAAGAAAGCACTCAATTACCTGATGGACTCTGCAAAGGAGGCAAATCCCACAATTGACACACAGTATGCAGCAGTGACCTTTGCCAGTTCAGCAATTGTAAACTTCAAGTTCTTAAAATATTCAGCAGCTGCAGTGAAGGTAACAACGATTCGTTATCCAGGTGGTGCGACCAACACTCAAGCTGGCCTGAATGAGGCATTGAAGCTTTTTACAAACACTGGATCAGGTATTGTGCTTAAACGACATTTAGAACTAGTCACTGGGAGTAAGACCAATAATCAGTTGCCCGTCATTTTTGTGTGAGTGCATGCAATTTGAATTTGAATGGAAAAAGGATTTCAATTTTGTTGTTATTCAGATGGTAGCAATTGCAACACTCAAGCTGGCCTGTATGAGGCAATGTAGCCTTTCTACAAATATTGCATCAGTTACCAGGTCAATGGCATTAGAGGCTAGGAATTTCTCCTATAGGTGAATTTAGTCTAATTAATGCCATCTAGGAATTTTCTTTAGTTGTTAAGTAAATATAGGCTGCCTTTACGGTCCCCTAATTAAACTTTGTTTAATACATAACCTTGTGTAATAATGAAAATGCTGATCTGCTAATAAGCTTACATTTTTTTACAAATTGTTGCAGTTCATTTTATGGTTATGAAACAATATTTATTGTTATTATTGCTATAATTATTATTAAGTTAAGTCTCTATTATATCAAGAAGCAACAACAAAGCCTTCCCCCACAACCTCGTCCCTTACCGTCTTCCTTGCTGCTGATATCGTTTTGTGTTTTGATGTATAACTCTGCGGTGGCCGTTTCCTTAGTTCAGAAAACATAAAATGCATAGTGATCGCAAGTGTTGCAAGAGAAGATATTTTAAGGTTCTGTAAGAATTTGATATCATTGCTTACCTTTTTTAAAGGTGTCCGTCCTTCTGGAAGAAAAGTAGTTCTTCTTATTACTGATGGCCAATCAAATATTCAAAGAAGTTTGACCATTCCCAAAGCAGAAGCACTGAAAAGAAATGGCGTGGTTATTTATGTGATTGCTGTGGGAGGTACATTCATATCTGGTATTGATGAGATGGTTAAGATGGCTTCCCGGCCACCCCAAAATTATCTGTTTCGAGTTAGTGATTTGAGTGTTTTGGTGGATTTTATCAAGTTGGTTGTAAAGCAAGTTGCCCCTGGGAAATACAAAATCATTAATGGGCAACCAAACAAACCTTGCCATTACCATGGTTGAAGATGAGTTTTGTGAATGGTTAATTTAGATTGTAACTTGGGTATTGACAGGGGACCTAGGACATAAAAATGCCTACAATCATTTCAAACTGTAACCAAGAATCATTTTGTAGTCTATTGTGTTTTATTTATTTACTTGTTTTTGTTGGTGGCAATTTAAGCTAAATTACTTCGCTTTTGAAGGCACAATCAGTTCTTTTCTCTTTAATATTATTCTCCTCTCTTTGTCTTTGTTGGGAAAAGTTCTGAATTAGCCAGGAGCTTGAGTACCTTAAACAACAATAATATTATTGGTAGCAACCTGTCATCTATGTGGATTCAGGCTTGCAATATTTTTATGATCGACATAACTTTTTTGTCAAGCTGAGCAAGTTACGGGGACAGGGCAATTACATAATGTAAGAATAGGCTTTGGGATGACTGTCTGATGATAACCTCACCCTTAAAAAAGAGAAAACTTCAACTTGTTACTAAAACTGCAAATACAATCTGGTACATAACATTGTTAAAAGTGATACAAAGCTCCACTGGAGAATGGCAAAGTGATAAATTTAAAGCACCTGATGATTCATTTTGACAACTCTGAAAAGCTGGAGGGTAACTAATAAAACTAAAACATAATAACACATATTAATCATTTATTAATAATTAGTTATAAAGTCACAAGGAGAAAGGAGTAGTTTATCTTGGTTGGAATGCATTCCTCTAAGCAAAGTCTGGTCCCCTACTTTTAATTCTTTAGTTATTGGGTTAGATGTCTCATAACAACACGAAACGTTGGTCATTGGGTTATCGTGGGAGCAGTGGTTTCTAGACTTAAAGTTACCATAAGGAAAAATAAGATTTCTCTGAACTTCACTCATAAACTGAATTATACTAATAGCATTGCTAAGGGCTGGTTCACACTTTGACATAAGCAGAAGCATAAGCCGACATACGCAGAAGCAGTAAGATGCAGATAATTAGCACCTTTCATTAGGGAAATTTCCAACAAAAGGCGCTAATTATCAACCGTATTACTGCGTGACTGCATATGTCGGCTTGTGCTTATGCTTATGTCAAAGTGTGAACCAGCCCTAAGAGCTTTGTTGTTTTTATGTTCAAAATAAAAAGTTGGTGATATAGGAATTTTTTATTTGTTGTTTACTTATTTTCCCCATGTTTATCAAACTGTTTTCATTTTTTTTTTTTCATTTTCATTACTTTGTGCGACAAACGAGACTTTTTATCTTTTTTGTTAAGTGGCTTGCTCCCCTCATTTTTTCTCCTTTTGTTGCGTTTCCTTCCGCCCTGCTCTGCACCAAAAATAAACCGGCGGAGTTGACACACTTGACTAATTTTTGGTTCTAGCAAGAGTTTCAGAAAAATTATAGGGCAGTTCAGTTTGACTTTTTACGTGTTGAAAATATTTCTCACAAGGTTTAAGGGACTTTAACACACTTGTGCGCATGTGCGGCATCTCGATTGCTGATCTGGCGAACCCTTTATAAAGATTTCTGTCGCGGAAGAAAATTTCTTTCCATGGTCCCATTTCGGTTAGAGAACATCGTTGAAACCTTGTAAAAGGAGTACTTGATCATCTTTGGGCAATTCTAGCGGTATATATGTGCATATTTTTTTTAAAGTCATACTAGACCCTTGACTACGCAAATTGTAAAGAAACAAGCACGAACTACCAGTAAATACACCATCGCCAAATACACACAGGTCACACAGGTTGTTAGTACTTTAAATATCACCGCTTCACAGCGAACGAAGACAATCTATTTCTTTTTAAATTGTACCTGTACCTGTTGATCCTCCGCAATATTACTGGCCATTGTTACACGTCAGTCGCTGTCTCTATTCTTTAATAAACAAAAGGTTTTCAAACATACGTGAAGTTCCAGGGAAGACCTTAAACTCCCGCAAGATTCGCATTGTCTCGGGACGCCGTTTCTGTCGATTTCTACTGGTTAACCGCTGTCAATCATAGCTGTACATGCGCAATATCGTGCTACACTGCTTTACTTTCCCTTGGCCTGCAGTTTGAGTGATAGGAGATATGAGAACTTGAAGACAAGCTACAAATTCGCTTATTCTACATTTCGACCCGCGCCCCGGCGGATCGCTTCACTTGACAAACATATATCGGCTTAGATCTATCCGCCACTTATTTATGGGTTCCCCTTCCAAACGGAAGAAGAAACCTTTCGTTTTCGCAATACCATTTAATGGGCTGAGAAAGCCTTATGAAACACCCAACTCAATTTTAAGGAATTCTATTTGTTATAGGGCGAAATCTACACAATATGATAACGGGAATAGTGGAAACGGAACTCTTCCTCACTGATATTATGTTTTCGTGCCTAAAATTTTGATTTTTATAAAAGAGAACTCAAACCAAATCATCCGGTATAGTCGCCAAATGCTTTCGAAAGGCCGGGAATGAGTCTAGAGACTGCATAAGCATTGTTTTTGTTTTCTCTTGGGACCATTGTAAGTCCAAGAGAAACTGGAAACAATGCTTATGCAAAATTTTGGGGGAACAAACAAGGAATATTGTGGTATTTTCCGGAGTGGCCTATTCCATAAAAAAAAACCTCACAGATGAGATTTTGAATGTTGCTTTCATTCCATGAAACCACCATCACAATGGGCCAGACGCTAAGAGTTATCCTCAGGGAATTTATTTGAATAGTCATTCCGCATTTTGTAATATAAGTTCGATCCGGGTTTTTCAGTCAAGGGGATTAATCTTTCTTTAATCTGACTGGGTTTGCTTTTTGTTGACTCCAGTTCCAACCAAGCCTTTATCATTGAATTGCTCAAAGTTATTATTAAGAGAGATAAGGAAACGAAACACACATCTATGCTTCTGCGGGCTCTTTCTCATTTTTCAGAGATCACTTCCAGAATTCCACATTACAAAAGAAATCCTGCGATGCCCGTGCACAGTGCTCGGCCACCGGTTGAGCTATCAGGCCAACGGAGAGCTGCCCGTGGATGATGGTGGAACATGGCATCGGCATCGCAGAGGTCAAGGTTCGAATCTGGTTCTGGCCTGAATTTCTCAGGACTTTCTCGTTACTATTTAAGTAGCGTTAAAAAACTGCGAGGATCACTACTTGTCAACTATCAGCTAGTTGACCGAACAATTACTGAGCCCACCGGCCAAGGGAGGGAGGGGGCTACATGTACATGTCTTAATCTTTTTTTGTTTTATCCTTTGTTCCCCATTAATAAAATTAATAAAAACACTTGTTCCCTAAAATGTCTTGAGTTCAGGTTCCCTTGCTCTCAAAAACGTTTGCGCTGTTCCTTTTGTCGTCAAATAAAACAAAAATTTGCTTGTCATTGTTCCCCCTGATTTGTTTGCTCCTTTTACCTTCTATTTGTAGTAAACGAAATTATAATTGAACGTGGATTAGTGTTCCTTTGATTCCAACAATCTAATCAGGAATTCCCATGTCCCCTTAAAACTAAATGTTCCTATGCCCGTGTTCCGTAAAACCCTTGTGAGGTGTGCATTACTACAATCCAGCGTTTGGACATAGTTTGATGCTACTGTGGCTAAAAAAATGAATGCTAGTCAAATAGTTACGATGCAAGACCCAACGTTTCGACACTTCTGTCTAGTGTATTCTAGGGTGGTCTAAAGTTGGTACGCGATTTCTTTTATACACTCACTAATGTGCGCATATTCTTATTAATGAGGTGTAGATAACTTTCAGGTAAAAGGCCGCCATCATCATCGCTCAAAGGAGCTAGCATGGCCTCCAAAGATTTCAAAAAAAGGCGTCGATGATGATACCACCGGTTGGTGATAATAATTTTCGAATTATTCCACCCAATTGTACGGTTAGTTTGCAGGCGTGTACCGACAAAGCTGAGTTTTACTGTTCTTTAGTGCTCTTTTAAACGCGTACCAAACTGACGTTTGGTTTGTACGATATACACGTGTTCGCAGTTTGCTTAGGATGAAAAAAAAAGAGTGAGTCTATTGCTCCCTCGATATACGAATTGTAGGTCTATAGAAAATATGCCCCAGTGTCTGAAAAGGTCGGGCAACTTCGCGTGATACTACCGTGGACGAGTTATCAACCGCTGGTTTTGCAGTTGTATCGTACATTCGTGGCGTTACGGAACACATCAAAGTTTTGGCTAACCACGACGTAAGGTCGCCCACAAACCTTTTCAGACACTGGAGCATATTAAGTTGTACCTTTTGATTTACATGAGATGACTGAGTTTAAGCT
>BLFN01000757.1:1582779-1585279 GCA_014634225.1 Acropora yongei | reverse complement strand
GTAAGTTCCACTTATTTTTCATCATTTAGGTACTTTTATATGATATAATAAAGAAGTAAAGTAAAAATGCATAAATACATGCTACATTCTAGTGAGCAGGAATGTATGAAATAAAGTATCTTAGCCTGCTTGTGCTTCATTATGTTACAAAGGGTTGCAGCATGGCCAAGTGGTAAGTGTGTCAGATTTGAAATCTGGAGATCCCAAGTCAAGTCCCGCTCTGCCCACTGGCTGGATTTGTTTGAGGTAGTCCCTGGTTCAACTCCTCGGCTGTGCTTGTACATAGCCAACTGGTCTGCCCCCTGCCAGTTGGGATTCTTAACCTGTTAAGTTTATTTGAGTTGCTGGCAGGTTCACACCAACCTTTAGGTTGCCCCAATCCCAAGTGCCTTACCAAAAAGTATATGTATGCACGTATGTGTCGTAGTTTAATTTTAACCTCTAGTTTATTTTTTCAAACCAGTTAATTTTTTTAACCAGTTTATTTATCAACTGTCTGAAAAGGGCTTTCATATTTTGGGGTGTGGTGAAAAATAGGGGCATGGTATTTTTTGGGGTCCCAACAACCAGTAGCATGGAACACCAGAAATGCCTTGTTGATTTGCGATATTTGTTTTGCTTTTTGCAACGAAGCGGTGGCTATTTAGTGTCAAAATTAATTAATTACAGGAAAAAAATTTCCTTTCATCTCTCAAGATATGAGAGAAACATAGCTTATTAGATTTGTCAAAATTGTTGACAATAATGTGCCTTTTTTTTGGCGGAATTATGCACTCAGAGCTGAATTATTATGGTAGCTGTTGCAGGGTTTAAAACCTTTGTACAAGGTAAAGCTTAATAAACTAAACCAGCAGTGTGCTAGTGTTTGCAGACCATGCATTGTGAATTTCCCACTTATATCGCTGTGGTTGAAGAATGCAGTGTGAGATAACAGCCTGTTTCAATCACAGATTGTACTTGATATATTTCAGTGGAAAAGGGGAATTCCAGTTGAAGTAATCCCAATGGCTTATGTACCAGTCATGAAAAAAATGGAGTTGCTTGGGCTAAAACCAGTTCTTAGGATGGCCAAAGCAAAAGCTGTAAGTATGAATCTTTTCAGTGGTTCCTTCACCTGTTGCCAAGCAACCAACATTTACATTGTCATAGTTATGTTTTCATATAACTAATGTACTATAGTTCGAGGACCTCAATTTTAATTACAGCTTGTACTATATTTCAGTTTGCATTTAGGTCATGAAAAAATAGACTGGAAAAAATTAAGGAGCGTTAAATGCTGAACAGTTTATCCAAGAAAACAAGGTTTTCATTAATGGTAACCTCTGGTAGTTAAATCAAGTGGGAGTCAGACAGTCCATACAGTAAAGTTGCTATGGTTTTGAAGTGAATATTTATAACCTGTTATTAATATAAATCTAGACCATAGCTCAGGGATCAGGAGCTCAGGCATCATTTAGCTTTCTAATCATATTTTAGGCATTGATAGGCCTAGGCATTGAAGGACATTTCTGAAGAGATAATAATAGTTTTTATGTAAAGCACACATCCTTACCCATGTATCCTGTAACAGCCAATCAACTTACCTTTTAGTACAATCACCCATTTATTGCATGCACCATAAATGTAAGCCTCACTTACATGCACAAGGTTGTTCCTCTAACAAAATAATACTTTTGATTGTACTACTCTATACTAGAGTTGATTTTGATATTAACCCCTGACATTTTAAATGTAAGGACTTTTTTGTTTTGTTTTCATCTTGTTCTCAGGGTCCTGTAGTGACGGATAATGACAACTTTATCCTCGACTGTCAGTTTGATAAGGTAAAATTTCAAATGTGCAATTCCCCGCATCCTCCTGGTATTGTGGCACTAAAGTAATTTCCAGTAATGTCCTTTGCCTATTCTAGGAAACTACTTTTGCTTGAGGTACAGTACACTTTAAACTATCTTCAGCATCAAAAGTTACTTTCCGAGAGTTGGTTCTAGTGGTTCAAATGTGCAAAAGTTATCTTTGTAATAAAATTATCCATCCTTAATTTCAGAACAGCATTTAACATTTCTTCAAGTTTTATCTTCATGATGTGCAAAGAAAATGCTTTATCTTAGTCTTACTTCAAAGTCATAAGAATATTTTTCCTTACAGTGTGATCTTCTGTGACAAAATTTGAGATATTTGTCATACACTTTAGCAGCAATTTCGTGAAATTGTTTTTAAAGGTTTATGACTGGAAAGAGCTCAACACGCAGTTGAATTTAATACCAGGTGAGTAGACAATATTTGTCAATGCACTGGGAATAAATATAATTCATTGTTGCATCAACAGTGATGCGAAAATTTTATCAGTTGATCAGATCCCATCGTAACCTTTATAGGTCAAATGGAATAGTTAAAGAAGTTAAACTACCCAACCCTTGATTTTGATTGGCTGAGCAGTGCGGAGCCCTGTTAGTGCCACCTGCATGTGATATGTGTATACTTTTTTTATTTTTCTGACGAG
>BLFN01000757.1:1437223-1439723 GCA_014634225.1 Acropora yongei | reverse complement strand
AGTTACAGTTGTTTAATGTGTGACGTTAATATTCAACTTGAAAAGAAACAAGTCTTGCCAGCAACATGTAGTGGCATATTGGTTTTGAGCCAAAAGACTTGGTCAAAGCATCCTGCCAAAAAAGGCAGAGTTCGTGAAAATGTCCCCTTCCGCAAGAAAATATGAATGTATTGATGCTAGCGAAAGTCTTTCCTTTATTTTTCATTCAATCTCCCTGTTCAAAATATAATTTTACTATCCAGAGACAAGAAAAAAGAAACAACAATTAGTCTTGTGAAGTGATATATGAAATGTTTCATATATTGAACTGCGGATTTGAAATCAAGTAAGCCATGATCATCACAGTTTTGAACGCAATTTAAGCAATTGCGAACAGGAGCCTTTCTGTTCGCAATTGCTTAAATTGCGTTCAAAACTGTGATGATCATGGCTTACTTGATTTCAAATCCGCAGTTCAATATATGAAACATTTCATGTATCACTTCACATCCATTCTTCACGGGCTCATTAGAACTCACAAATGACCATCTCCCAACATCAGTGGCTTCATAGCTCAGTTGGTTAGAGCGTCGCACCGGTATCGCGAGGTCACGGGTTCAAACCCCGTTGAAGTCCTGACTTTTTCAGGCTTCTGTTCGCAATTGCTTAAATTGCGTTCAAAACAGTGATGATCATGGCTTACTTGAACAGCTTCAGTTAAAACTGTGGAGTAACGAACGGCACCGATTACTGACGGGTTAAGAAATTTAGCACTGGCAAATCGAGGGTGGAAGCTGAATTATTTGACCTCGGTTATTGATTATTCTTTGGGTGTTTCTTCTAATTATTCATTTTTCTTTTTAAATTCTTGTTGGTTAATCAGTATTTCAGGGTCTTGCGTAAAGAGGTATATTTTTTCGTTACTGATTCGAATATTTTTACCCAAAATATGTCTTTACAGACTTTACTCCAGTGAAATTTCGAAAACTATCTTTTTTAGCTGAGTGAAACTCGCAAATTCATCGTTTTTTACCGGGAGCAAATTCCGCAGATATTGCAAATCTACAAAAACAATATAAAGGCACTTGAAATAGGAATATCTTTGGTAACCAAAGAGTTGGACAGCAAAAACATCTGCGTCAAACTCTTATCTTGAGACTGGACTAGTTTGAAGCTCAATTCACGTAACGGTTGAAAGACCTTTGTTTTTTTGCGCAGAAAGAAAAAAAAATGAGATCTCTTGCAACAAAATACTGAAACTACGCGATTTAGGACTGATTTTGGTGTTGCGTCCATTTGTCAACTTCAATCATATATGGTGTTTGAGTTAAACAGAGACGGACCACAACAAAAGAGCTACAGTGTACTAGGATAAACTTTCTATTTGCTGCGAAAAATGAATGGAAAGAACAGAACGAAACTAGTTTCATCCACAACACGAAAATCTTTGAAACTCCTTAACATTCCAATTACAATTTCATGCCCAGGAAGCCAAGGAAAACAGCAAGGAGTTTAGAAGCCCATTTTGTTCCGGAGTTTTTGACGGATTCTGGTGGGCCTTCGTTACCATGTCAACTGTCGGGTAAGGACGTTTCCACGTATCCTTTTAATAATTCATTTTATTCAAATATTTCTGCTGCTTCTTTCCGAGGAATTTCTCTTTGCTTAAAGTGAGAGTTGATCCAATTATTCTAACTTTTATTACTGCAAGATATCTGGGATAGCAACCAGGAAATGGATTTCTCTTTTGAGATCAATGTGCAAAGAAAACAATCATTCGATTAAATTATGACTTCCAAACCGAACTTGTGGCCGTTTTGAGATCGAATCTTTGATACGCTTGTTGGGAAGCGGATTTGGTGGCAAGCAATGGTAAGATTAAGCATGCACAGCACTATTTCCACTACTGTCTTTCTTAGAAGGTACTCTTGGTTTTGAAAGTGAGTTTGATGGTTCTCTGCTCTGCTCTGCACTGCTCATCTCTTTCATCCAAAACCAACATTTGTTCTGATTCCGATAGATAAATCGTTAGTCCTCCAAATATTATAACCTTGCGTTCAATGGTCTTGCTTTTATATTAGACCATACTAAAGTGATCACTCGAATCATTCATTCATGTCGTCTGTCCTCTACGTTTATCGAGACCAATAGTTTATCAGACTTTCTCGCGTCGTTTGTTGGTTCTTGGAGAACTTCGCCGCTGGTGCGGGTCCGGGTTCGGGACCCCATTCGTACATTGCACCATTGCAAGAGTGATCACTATCATTACCGGATAGAAGTCAGTACCTTTTCTAAATACATGGGAGATGGTTGGTTGGGTGAAGCTTTTATGAATGGGGTACGCCTGCTTTATTTAACAATTTTTCATGGTTTGCGTGCGTCGAGTTACGGATGCAAGCGGGAGGTTGCTGAGCACGAAAGAAGGGTAAAATTCGAGGCGATAGCCGAGTGCCCCGGAGTGTGACTCTAGCTTCTCAGCTGCTTAGCAACTTCCCACGCGCATCCATTACTCGACAGACGC
>BLFN01000757.1:1273010-1275510 GCA_014634225.1 Acropora yongei | reverse complement strand
ATATCTTCTTGATTAAAACCATGCTGTTGTTTTAAGTGCTATTGTGTTTCCACATGAAAATAACATGTTATTATTATAGGCATATGATATAAGAAATAAAATACATGTAATGCTCATTCTATCGTCATCAATTTTACATTTTGAGTAAGAAAATTCATTATTAAGCTGACCCTGTGAGTCTCTCTTGACCAGATGTAAGTCAATGCAAATTTGTTGCTTAGCAAAATCAACTCTGAGTCTGAGTTGAATGAACAAGTCACTGGTAACCAGCATATTTTCACATATTGTCTGAGTCAACTCTAAGTCTAACCCTAAAAGGCCCATGTGACCCACTACTTTGAAGTTCCTACCAATTAACTGTCTAGTATCAATTGGGTGTGACGTTCCCACCAATTAACTGTCTAGTATTAATTGGGTGTGACTAAAACTTAGGGCACACAACTGGGTGTAATTTTAAATCATGCAAACAAGACAGCAAATAGGGTTATGTGCCCCTTATGCTAGGAACACGTGAAGTACAGAGCAAACCTGTTGACTTGCTTAGAATGATTGACCTCATGATATGAATGTCATTTGTATATGTCCACTCTGCTTCAGTAAAAACCCATGCCATGTATAAGAACCTGGATTTTTTCAGTTAGCCTAAACAGGTTCTTATATGAGTGGTCCTTGAAGCAAATTTAGGCTAACTAGGTTCTTAAAATAGGTTCTTATACTTTTAATATAAACTTATTATAATTGATTTTGTACAATATACCTATCATCTCAAAATCATTTATATGCCAGAATATTTATATTTAATTTAAATAGAATATAACTATCATCTCAAAATCATTTATGCATGATAATGCCTAAAGGCAGTACAATGCCTGTATGTACTTAAAAACATATTCTCTTAGAAATTCATAGTCAGTTCTATGACATGTCATTTCAAGGTTGATGTGAAGCTGAAACATTGACCATGGGAAGCTTACATTTGATTTTTACCATTATCTGTTGCATTGTGATGCAGATTTTGATGTTTTATACAGTATATAATTTTTTGTAATTCTTACAGAATAGAAAATGATCAGAAAGCAGTGATTTTAGCAGAGTACTGTAGTACTTGAGGAATTATGTGAATGGTGAACACAGCTTCAAAGAAAAAATTATATGTCAAGTAACTTCTCAAAAAAATCAGATGATCTTTATTTGGCAGTTCCTACCTATACATTTTTATGGCAATTCTACTGATAAGAACCTAACTTTAAATTTTAGCCTGAATAGGTTCTTATGTGGAAGGGGCTTAAATTTAAAATTTTTAGCCTCACAGGTTCTTAAAACCCAGCTTCTTATACGTGGGTTTTTACTGTACAGCATGTTATACATTTTACCTACAGTTCACATCAGACAAACCCACCAAAACACATCCCTGTTTTTACCTCTTTCTCTTTATTATTAGCAATAATTTTAATATTAGTTAACTTTACAAATCAAATAAAAATAACAATACAATAAATTATATTATTTTAATATTTCTAATGTCAACAAGACAAAATGCAAGACATGTCTGTCCAGGACTCTCTAATAATTATTGTAAGATGCATGCTGTCCTTAATAAGAGTCATGAAGTGTCTCCTTGCTCTTCTTGCCAACTTCACTAACTCTTCTGGTGAGAAAAATACCAGTAATATGGACAATAAAGGTCACAAAGTGTTCTAGTAACTCTAGCACATAAAAGTAATCCAACGCAAATGCTACCACAAAGGTCTCAAACTGGTGGTTCATGCTTAAAGCTAATGAGAAACTTGGTAAAGTTTGTAAAAATGAAGCATGCATGTGTATTACTGGAAATAAATACAAACTGCTGGAAGTAAATAATTTATAACTTAACTGCACTTAACAAATAAATTTGTATTGAAATAAATTATTGTTCTTGAATTTTACAGTCCACAATAACATTTATAAATGCTCTGTGGGTGATGGTTACATGTTCCTGGCAAACAGAACTGAAATAATAACTGTAATGATCGCAAAATAAGCTAGAAACAGTCTAACAATAAAACTACAATAGTTGCAAAACAAAAGTTGAAAACGTTTAACATACACAACATAACATGGACAATTCGTTGTTTCACAAAGCTCCCTAACTGAACAATGTGGATAATAATTGCATGCAGCTCTAAACAACAATTTGTGAATACTGTTACTTTGTGTCATCCTTTTAGGTTTGATCAAGATAACGAGTTTCAAGCAGATCATCAACCATAACTCATCCAAGGGATTTCACAATAATGTTAAACCACAGAAGTTCGTGATTTCTTCCTCAATTTATATTACAAAAATAATTTTCTAGAGGGCCCATAAGCCAAGCTACAAGTGAATTTCTTAGTTAATATTCGACCAGGGCTCTCACGGCTGGCGGCTAGCAAAAAAAAAACCGGCTACTTCAAGTATTGAGCTGCCTACTTTTCCAGGAAATAGAGGGAAGTGAGAAAGGCACTCGATTGCCAAGCCACCT
>BLFN01000757.1:1214040-1216540 GCA_014634225.1 Acropora yongei | reverse complement strand
GGCCACACTCTTTGATCACACTAGGCTAATTTAGCAATAGGACGGGATTGTTAGATAACGACGGAAGGATTCGTGAAATAGTCTGGATTCTCTTCAAATTTTATCATGTTTGAGTGTTTGTACAGGGAGCGTCGTCACCATATGACGTCCCCATTCTCTTGCTAAATCAGCCTACTGACATTTCCAATCCCGCCACGCGCCAAAAAATAGTTTGAAAGTTCATATGGCAAAAACTCTCTAAGTGTCAGAACAGAGAAGTTTTGTTGACGCTCATCAGCCTGTGAAATCCAACGCCTACGTGATTTGGACACAAATTCATGGAAAAAACTATGACCATCAGGATGATTTTCATTTTCTCTGGGTATCCAAATCCACTCTTTTTTTCCGTTTTTCATGCGGCCAAGTTTCTTCACCTGATACCGAGCGGTGGCTACCCACAATGCAGCGCAGGCAGTCTGGTTCCAAAATTGTTATTCCAAATCATGATTGCGGTGTAGTATGTGTAGAAATCATGACAGTATTTTTGTTACAAGCCATGACAAGCTTAGTACAAATTGCAGCAGCTATTACAAATTTATGTAACTTATGTGTATATCATAATGTGCTTTGCTTTATTCCAGAGGGTCCTACCACAGATGTGAAACATCTGGTAAGTGAGAGTGTTTGAAAAGATGTGATTCTTCGATTTTGTTGTTTTCTCGAAGAAAAAAAACCACGCCCTGTCGATAACTAGTTCGGATGTTCTACCTTTTAGTAATAGGATTCTAGTGGGAGGAGGGACATTAGGCTAAACTGACGGGACGTCTGTTTCGCTACACTGCAAGAAATTGCTGAGTGTCTCTCAGCCAACATGCAGGATCAGTATTAGTTGTTTCTACGCCCAAATGGCGCTCTGAGTCAAGGATTTGGTTATGTCAGCTTATTGTAACTAACCATGTAACCGGTTTGATCCTCGAAACAAGCAAGTTCTAGGGGACGCTGAAGAGAAATGGTTATGAGAGCAAAGAAGTCTGGGACTAGATAAATATCCTTCCCGATTTAAAATTTTCTAGCTGAACATACACTGAGGAACGTTGTAACACTGCCCCTACCTCTATCACTTTTCGAATGCATTTTCCGAACAAATTCTCTCTGTTGACTCCTATAGATAGATTAGCACCATGGTCTTGACTATTCTCATCACTGAGTGCATTTTTGTCGATATTTAACTCTTATTTTTCATTTTCACGACCAAAAAGCGTCGATTGTAACAGTTTTGGATTTAGAATCTTGGCCATCTGCAAGAAATCTGGGACTAGATAACTCACAGTTTAAGGCCTTACAGCTGGCCCTGACCAAAGAGTTTGCCGTTGTTCAAGGCCCACCAGGTACAGGGAAGACCTACATTGGTCTGAAGGTAAGTGGGTGCTGCTTTCTAATGGTATACGTATGTACCAAGAAAATAGAAAGTTCTCTTATAGTAGAACCACAGAAATGGACCGGAAGTACCTTAAGGAGCGTGTATCATGTTTGAATTATGGCACAGAGTACTCTTTATTGCAAAAATTATTGGCATGAAATAATGGGGTTGGTTACTTTCTTAGGCATTAGGAGTAAATGACCTGTTATGATTTGTCATTCAAACAGATTGCCAAAATTTTACTGCACAACAAGTCTGTGTGGCACACAAAGGCAGCAGAGGGACCAATCCTTGTAGTCTGTTACACCAATCACGCTCTGGATCAATTTCTGGAAGAAATCTATGAATTTCATAAGGAAGGAATTGTTCGTGTTGGAGGACGTAGTCAAAGTGAAGTGATGAAAAAGTGCAGTCTTTGGGAGACCAAAAAAAAAATGCTCTCTGAGGTACTAAACGACTTCTTACATGTAATATTTTTCTCGTTTTCTAGCCCTTTGGTCTTACCTGCTACTTTTGAGGCTCATAAGTAAGTTTCTTGAGGCGGGGAGAGGAGGGGTACGGCATCATTATATATCTTGAGACTGTCGTGATAAGCTACGGAAGGACCATTCTTTCTTCAGGGAAAAATTATGGTAAAATTGTATGTATTTTGTGGTCAGGAAAAAAATTCATTCTAAATTGTGGCCTCCATTCTGGGGAAGGGTATATTTTTATTCCTTGTACACTGTTCCTTGCGGGCAATTTCAGTGAAAGTACGGGACTGAGAGAATAAAAGGTGTAAAGAAGGTAGATGGGGAAGTAATGTAAATCATTTCAATCATTTCTTGAGAAATAATGCATTTGTTTCTTTTTCAGAAATAAATTAGACATATGACGTAGTTTGCAATAATCAACCTGGGTTAGAAAAATCAATCGAGATTATATTAAAAATAACCAAAACTTAAATCAGTAACATATATTTTGCGTTTGCAAGAGATGAAGATTTAAATTTACTATTTAACAACCCCCAAAGTTTGTCATTTCTATGGTTTCAGAAGATCCTATAATTATTTGGCTTCTATCTTTGGCATTGTAACATTGAATGCGAAAGTGTAAGGTTGT
>BLFN01000757.1:1191540-1199040 GCA_014634225.1 Acropora yongei | reverse complement strand
TCTTTCCAAATGGAATCTCGCCGGACTCAATTTATCCATAGACAGATAAACTCTGAATTCGTAGTACCTTTGTCTCTCCATGACTCGAACTCTCGGGATTCGCAATCGATTCTTTCACATAACTTGGAATGACATCCACTTAAAAATCCTAGTGATAAAGAAATGTAAATAAAACCAAATAATGTTCTGTGTTCTGTTAGTTTCAAGCATCACTGTATATAGACTTCTGTTCCACTCATTCATGCTTGTACAACGTAGCTCAGAACTTCGTAAAATTCGGAGAAGGAAAAACTGTGAATCGTGGAGAATTATACTCTTTATTTGCTGGAGGCAGTTGAAAAATACTTCATTTTTTGCAGCTATTTTACAAACAATGCATTCAATTGATTGCATGTATCCAAAAGATTTTCTCTTCAAGTTCCCCTCAGTTGACATGATTTGGATCCTGTATTTGTGCTGTCATTTAAAAAAAACATATGTGGCAATAAAATGATGAATATGTACTGAAGTCCTGAACAAATTTATCAAGACTAATCACAGTGACTGCTCCTCTTAGTATGAGTTGAATGCTCTTTAATTCGAGAAAATGTGAATCTCTGTATACATTTCAATTACAAGGTACGTATACGTGACTGCCTTTTTGTTTCGTCTTCCACTGGCAAAATTTGGAATTTTGGAAACTCTGTACTTTTTTTCTTCATTAGCTCTTTTGATTTTGCTCAAGGTGTAATTGAGACTCGATTTGTTTCGTTAACAACAACCAGTATAATACTGAGTACAATGTGTCAATAGTTCACTAGATCTTGATCTTTTATTAGTGTATTATCATGAAATTCTGAGTCTGTCCTTTGATTAAATTTGGAACTTAGCGGTCCTTTAGCATAAAGCATTCCGTATAAATATAAGCATTTATCATTAAGGTATCTTACTAATACTAGTAGATGGTTCAAATTTAAGTTATGTCGAGATTTTTGAAGCTGAATATCTTATGCTGTGTGAATGGTAGTAACCATCTTGTCTTCAATTGTTCAATAGCCCCATTCTTATGTACCAAAATCTGCTGAAGTTTTTTTTTCCTATTTTGTTCAGTATTACTTTTATATATGAACTGGTTTGTATCTTCAGCTAACGTTTTCCGAGATCTTATTATCTCATTCTCACTTCCTCACATCTCCCGATTTCTTTTTTAATATAATAATCTTTCTGAAATTCTACAATCTTTATAAACATTGGGTTTCCTCTCTAATTCCGCCAACAATATTGAACATGAACATCCTCTTGACATAGTTGTATAGGTAATGGCATGGGGGCGAGTAAAACTAAGGATTAATATCACTTCTGAAAACACGAGTGATATTTATCCTTAATTTTACGCGGATCCATTGCGATTAATACTTGATACTAGTAACATAAAGGGCAAAAATTACTGAATTTTTCGGTGGTCGAGGGCATCGTTATCGTACTCTTCTAAATTTGCTCGCAAATTTTTTTCATTCTCCCACTTTTTGAAAATGTTCTTTCACGACTTTGTGCTATTATTTGCGCTTTCATTTTTGCTCTTGTCTTTTAATTAATTCTTCGATATATTCCTCGTCGACTATCTCGAAACGAGACGCCATTGTTACAGAAGAACAACTTGTCGATTGAATAAAATGTTGCTAGGCAACCTAAGGACCAATCGTGAGCAAGTAATTTTGCCCTCTTAAGAAAAAGTACTCTCTTCATTGTCCAATCAGCATTCAGTAATTTTGCCCTTTATGTTATTATGGCCAAAAAACATGTACAGATAAGAAGCGCCATATAGCAAAGGGTGTCAAGGCTTTCACATAAAGACCATAAGCGCCTAGAACAGAACAACACATCAACTTACAGCGAAAGCCACAACCAATCTTATTCTAGTGGTTGGACAAAGAAAAATATATCACGTCAAGCTTTCTTCACGCTTCTTTATCAAATCTCAATCATCAAAACATCCTTCATCAGAGACGGAATACCATTGCCTTTTCTATATAACGACGTTTTCATTACACGTTTTAGTGATGGCAGAGCGGGTTCCTCCCGAAGATTTTCGCCATCTAAGTGTTATCCCAACCCTAAGAGACATAATTACGGATGAGCGACCATTTTTGAGGCCAAACAAGATCGACGGGCCCTATGACAGCACCCAGCATTATTTGGATGTCCAATTTCGTCTCCTTCGCGAGGACTTCATCAAGCCGCTGCGCGATGGAATACAGACATTGTTGGTGATGGGCAAACATCGTACCCCCAAAGACGAACGCTTGCTTGATGTCAGAGTTTATGACAATGTTGAAATAGGTCTGCCGATTTTTAATTCAAATGGAATTGCCTATCAGATCAAATTTGACATTTCAAAGTTCCATAAGGTGCAATGGGAGAACAGCAAAAGGCTGATCTTTGGATCACTGCTGTGTTTGTCAA
Organism: Acropora yongei; assembly: GCA_014634225.1. Lineage (NCBI taxonomy): Eukaryota > Metazoa > Cnidaria > Anthozoa > Scleractinia > Acroporidae > Acropora > Acropora yongei. The sequence continues at coordinate 1,196,598 of BLFN01000757.1, read as the reverse complement.
ATGATAATTTTGAGAGCTTTGCCTTCGCTACAGTTGCTAACAGAGACCTCAAGGATGTATCAAAGGTGAGTATGATCGAAAGGCAAGTCCAACATTTACGATTTGGATTATCTTCCAACTTTATTCGAAAACATTTACGAGGAGGAGCCCTGTAAAACGAACGCGCAAGGCATGCAGAGTGATTGTGTGGGAAGCTTTCATATCACTAATTATTTCCGACCGTCAGTGACTTCGTCTCAACTTTGATCTTACTCCTGACTTATGCAAATGATGCTTGCTCTTGAATGTTTCAAGGCAACTCTAAAAACATCAAAATTATATACACTGAATCATGCAGTCACCGTTGAACTAGCTTAATGGTCTTTCATTGGGAAATTTTAGAATTTTGGAAACTCTGTACTTCTCTTTTTTACTAAGTTTTGTTATTTTCTTTAGGGTGTGATTGAGATTCGATTTGTGTCGCCTCCCAGCGAGGCTCGACCGCGGACTGGTGACAATTGCCAGATGGTTGAGTCCGTAGCGTTCTTCGAAGCTTACCGTCCTGTGCTGGAAAGATTACAAAAAATGTCTGAAAGGGAGTTTCCTTTCAAGGTCATCATTATTTGCTTCATAATTTTTGCTTTATTATTTACTTGATTTTCTCTACCCAGCCTCGTTCCTAGGGGTTTCATCAGGTAAGAGCCGTTGGAACGAGGTCTTTGGTCATTAAAAGTTCATTTCGAATAACAACCTCATTCCCATGACGTCTCGCTTCGGTTTTGCCTCGAAATAGCCTGAGGCGAATGAGTTTACTCTCTGCATCAGACCATATTTCTATTATATTACGTTCGTGGTGCACTTGTTGTTAAACAGAAATGACCTGCTAAAATGATGTTTCGAATCAGATGTAATCCGTTTGAATGCTGTCTTCAGGTTTAAAAATGAACTTACAAATTCAGTTTGCTGCAATTCTCGACCTAACATTTCCGCACACTACTTCTTCGATTTCATGTTTATTTCTGCTCAAAGGACAGTGGCCACAATTTATCTGCCCAGCTTCCAAGCAAAGGCCTTGATAGTCTAAATTGTAGCATTGAATCTTTAAATAGAGTAGCATCAAGCCATATGTGTTTATCCACTTGGTTGCTTTGTGAACTGCAATTCAGAGTTGTAAACTCATACGAAATCGAAGTAAGAGAATAGTCCACGACCTACTGTTGACTTGTTCTGTCGCCCCACGAATGAGGAACAGGAGGTTTTTGGGGAGAAGGTCATTAAAATTAGAAATAAGAATTGTATCTAATACATTTAATATAACTTGGTTTAGCATACTATCACCTGAATTCTTCCATGTTTTGGGCTTTTTCAATGCCTGATTTTGAAGTAGCTGTCTTTTCTTTTTGTTTTCGATGTCTTTGGAGGAACAATGATTCTTCTTCTTCCTCGCCACTTTAGGAATACATCGTGGAATGTAAAAAGGAATTGCACCCTCCGTGCTACCTAAGAAAGTACGACGGTGATCCAGTGAAATATGACTTTTCCCCGATTATGGCATCTAACCAAGGGTAAGTGCATGATAAGCAGCTAAGACTTATCTGGTCTATTAAGAAAAATAGCAGTTTTATTGTCACTTACTGAAATTACTTTAATTTTAGCGTATTTGGAAATGGAAGATGAAAGATATTTTCAGAGAAGTCCCCAAAGAATTATGACACTTTCCATCGCAAACAACCAAAAGTTCCGTTCCGCTAAAGCCCTACCTTACAGAATAACATGTTAAAACGCTCAGATCAAGGAAAAACTACTTTCTTGTCAAAAAAGAACTTATGAAATTCGCACAGACCTATAGTGTCTGTTCTGCGGTTTGTGACAATCGTCGTGATTTTCAATAAATTTGTCGTTATTTGTGAGGTGACCCTGTCCTGATTTGTAACAACAATCTTTCTGCTTTGAAAGCAGAACTTGAAAATCCCAGCACTCTATTGTGTATAGCCACAACAGGGAATCTGTTGAAGGAATTGGGTCGCATGAATACGAAAGACACAGTTTGATTTAGACCAAGGCGTTTCGCTCAATTTTTCTTCGCGATTATTCTCTTGACTTCAAGGACCATAGTAATTGGGGGGCCATACTAATTGATCACACTAGGCTAATTTAGCAATTAGACGGGAGCGTTAGATGAGGGCGGGATGGCGCGTGGAATAGTCTGGATTCTCTTCAAATTTTATTCTGTTTAGAAGTTTGTACAGGGCGGGTTCTCATCATGTGGCGTCTCCATTATCTTGCTAAATCAGCCTACTGACAATTCCGATTCGGCCACCCGCCAAAAGGTAGGCTTAAAGCGCATTTGGCGAAAACTCTCTGCATGTTAGAGCAGAAACATTTTGTTGACGCTTATCAGCCTGTGAAATAAAACATGCACCGATGTGATTTAGACAGAAATTCCTGAAAAAAAAATTACGACCATCAGGAAGATTTTCCTTTTTTTTTTGGCATCTCAATCCACTAAGTTTCCTTTGTTCACGCGGCCAATTGGCGGTGGCTACCCAGCATACAGCGCAAGCTTCCGTATAGTTCCAAAGTTTTTATTTGGTGCACATCTATAGAGGTAGATTACTATTCTAAACCATGACTGCGGTGTATTATGTACGCAAATCATGACAGCATTCTTATTACAAGCCACGGTAAGCTTACTACAAATCGCGACTTATGTGTCTATCATTTAGTGCTTTGCTTTATTCCAGAGGGTCCTACCACAGGTTTGGAACATCTGGTGAGTCAGAGTGATTGTAAGGAAGTGATTCTTCGATTTTGTTGACGTCTCAGACAAAAAAAAAACGACCTCTCGATTACTAGTTCTGATGTTCTACCTTTTAGTAAATTGAGTATGATTCTAGTGGGAGGAGGAACATTAGGCTAGCCTGAAGGGACGACTGTGCCGCTACACTGCAAGAAATTGCTGAGTGTCTCTCAGCCAACATGCAGGATCAGGATTAGTTGTTTCTCAGCCCCAAATGGTGCTCTGAGTCAAGGATTAGGTCATGTCAGCCACGGATAGCTGGTTCATGTTGATCCTCGAAACAAGCAAATTTTAGGGGACGCTGAAGAGAAACAATTATGCGAGCAAGGAAAGAAAAGAGAAGCAATCACGACAAAGAATGGAGGAAACAATGATTTTTCATTTACAAAAATAAACTCCCCGATTTAAAATTTTCTAGCTGAACATACACTGAGAAACCCTGAAACTGTTCCTACCTCTATCACTTTTTTAATGCATTTTCGGTACAAATTCTCTGTGTTAAATCCTATAATAGATTAGCGCCATGGTCTTGACTATTGTTCTCAGCACTGAGTGCATTTCTGTCGATACGTAACTCTTATTTTGCATTTTCATGACCAAACAGCGTCGAATGTAACAGTTTTGGATTTAGCATCTTGGCCATCTGCACGAAATCTGGGACTTGATAACTCACAGTTCAAGGCCTTACAGCTGGCGCTGACAAACGAGTTTGCCGTAATTCAAGGCCCACCAGGTACAGGGAAGACCTACATTGGTCTGAAGGTAAGTGGGTGCTGCTTTCTAATGGTATACGTATGTGGCAAGAAAATAGAAAGTTCTCTTATAGTAGAACCACAGAAATGGACCGGAAATATAGGAAGTACCTTAAGGAGCAAATTATATTTTTTAATTATGGTGCTGGACTCTTTGTTGCAAAGGTTATAGGTATGAAATCATAATTAAGGCTGGTTTTCAAAGATACAGGCAAGAAATGATCTGTTATCATTTGTCATTAAAACAGATTGCCAAAATTTTACTGCACAACAAGACTGTGTGGCGTACGAAGTCAACACAGGGCCCGATCCTTGTAGTCTGCTACACCAATCATGCTCTAGATCAATTTCTGGAGGAAATCTATGAATTTCAGAAGGAGGGCATTGTTCGAGTTGGAAGCCGTAGTCAAAGTGCACTGATGAAAAATTGCAGTCTTTGGGAAACCAAAAGAAAGATGCTTTCTAAGGTACTAAACGAATTCTTACATGGGATATTTTTCTCGTTTCTTCCCGTTAGGGGGTAACTTTTTGCTTTCAAGGGTTAGGGCTCGCAACTAACTTTCTTGAGGTGGAACGAGGGTGGCGCGGGATACGGCACCGTTTTAAATTTTGGGCCCCATTTTGGAGAATGGCAAATCTCTATCCCTTGTGTACAGTTCCTCGCGGCCAGTTTGGGCGAAAATAAGTGAGAGGGGTAAAGAAAAAGCGCGTCATATCTTAAAAAAATTATACATCTGATTCTTTTTCTGAAAGAAATTGGACATTTTACCTAGGTTGCAATAATCAACTTGGGTTTAGAAATCAATCGAGTTTAAATTGAAAATAACCCAGAATAATTGAAATCTGTATTATATTTCGCGTTACCAAATTGTGAAAATTTAAATTTACCATTTAACTACCCTCAAAATCTGTCATTTCTATGGTTTCAGAAAATACTTACAATTATTTGGCTTCCATCTTTGGCATTGAAACAATATGGATAGGGAAGGGGAAGGTAGGGAAGCTGTGAGACGATAATTCTAGATCTTCTGTCACGTTTTCCACGTAAAAGTGTCAAATATTATCGTTCATATGGAGTGGTTTTCCCTTGTTCAATGGTGGAGCACCTCAGTAAGTGATTGGAAGGTTATAGGTTCGACTTCTATTTATATAGAGGGGGGAGGAACAGGGGAGTAAATCTCCCTTCCCCCTACTTTCTGAGCCAATTTCTCCCTCCTCCCAAAACGTTTACCTCACTTTTTCTCCCTCCTCCCTACTTTTTGCCCCTATTTCTCCCCCCTCCCAACATTTTTTGGGGCATTTCTCCCTCCTCCCTATTCTGTTCCTCCCCCCTCTATATAGGTAAGCTTGAGTCATCAACGTTTAAGCACATCTGATTTTATGTATTTTACTGCATATACTTACAGAGGAGAATACCAAGCCACCTCAGAAGTCTAACAAGTGAAGCTCAAGCTAAAATGAACGTACTTTCCAGACAGTTCGAAGATCACAGAAGATTGATAAATACGTTGGAAACAAATGTCGTTG
>BLFN01000757.1:1184040-1189040 GCA_014634225.1 Acropora yongei | reverse complement strand
CAATCCTTGGCAAACCACTTTCTTCAAAGGAAGAATATCTCATTTGCATATCTATTCCGAGGCACTGAATATTGAGGATATTCGAGCGGTCGGATGCATTTCTCCAGCAGGTAGGTAGTTGAGTAGTGTTTTGAAATGAAAAAGTTAGACGATGGAAAAGTTTTTCCTTCGCCGTAGTATACCTGGCGGACGCTTGCAATCTGAAACTTGTTCAATTGCCGTCTCTTACGTCACATACGACTGAAGGAAGGAATGTTAAAAGGAATGGTAGATCATAGGGCGCCTCTTTTTCGTTTTTGACTGAGAAACCAATATGGACCCCGCTGCGTTTGAGAGAATTCTCGAGTAAGTATAGATACTCGAGCTTTGGCCACGTCTTCGAACAATCTGCTCTCAAATTCTCCCAAATTTACTTATGAGTACAAGCCCGTAGGGAGGGGGGTGCGATAAGGTTTTAAACGTTAACCATGGGAGTCAAGACTCGCTGCCAGCCGGAGGGGAGTGATTCACAAGCTTCTCTCGTGTTTTGCCAGTATTAAGCTGCCGAGGGGCTCCATAATGGCGGACACCCAAATATGGATACCGCGTGACGTCATGTGAAAACAGCTCATAGAAAATGCAGTCTATTGCTTATATGAGACAATCGCGTCTTAAATAACTCAACCTTTAGATGGCCTATGCGAAAGAAATTCAGTTCAGAAAGCAGCTTCCAGTTTGTTCCAGTTCAACTCCAATCTACACTTTTCAGCCTAAAAATTGATTTCACTGAAAATCAAGCAGTTTGCTATTCATTGATAGCTGTTAGCGCAATTTAGATCATGAAATTTCTGAGGTTGGTTTCTCGAAGCATGGTTAACATAACTCGTCTTTTCGTCTTCTGATTAATTTCCCTTCAATGCAAAGGTGATTCTTGTAGGTATTATATGCGTTTTGTTTGTTTGCTTTTTTTTCTTGCTTTGAACAAATGGGCCCTCCAATCACTTCCACAGAAGAAGTCAATCTTGATAGTGAGCAGTTAGACAAGGCCACTCCAGAAGAGTTGAAAGCAGGCCTCGTTATAGCAGAAGGTTGTGATGACAGAGAAGAAACAGAAGGTGATACACCGAAGGAAGACCAGAAGGTCCCTGACGTTCGATTTGAGGCCTACGTCATCGAAGACCAGAGGATTCTTGATGGTGATGATGACTTCATCCGGTTTGACAAAGGAATAGCAGATGATGAGAGATCTAAAAGCGATATATCTTTGGATAATCTTGGTCATACACAGGCAGTGAGGAGTGTTGAAGGAGGCCAACAACAGGGTGGTTGGAGATTCCAAAATCCCTCCCGCGTAAGACAGAAGATCAAGAGAACTATTCAGAGAGAACTCAGAAACCCAGATTTAATGAGCGAAGAAGACGCTTTAGTGGTAGGTGCCAACTTCCAAAGGTTTGCGTCGTTCAACACGTCCCGTGTTATAATATTGCATGACTAAGGTAAATCATATTAGCTTCGTTTTTTCGGCTCCTCTCCCTCCCCTACTAAATCCAACTGGAGAGGCTGGATGTATTTCCAAAATCGTGTCCAAAAATAGAGTATCTAAAAGTATAAGAATATCAATATCATAGGAAAGTTGAAAGTCGCGGAAGGCCTACCAAAGGCCTGCTAAAGGTACATTGATCACAGGAACGTTGAAAACGACGCTAGAGTCTCTAAGGAGCGAAATAAAGACTTTAATCTCTAAAGAAAACGTAATACCCAGAAAAATTTTTCCTCTCTAACTTTTTGCGTAATCAATTCATTGCAACGCATTGAATGTGATTTTAGGTTGAAAATGTTTGGAATTTGTGTGGCAAAGACCGCTGGCGCCTGTATCGCAGATGGGTACATGATGCTTGTGAGACGTGTCACGGAAAAATCGCCGAGCTTCAAGTAAGCTTTGATGAGGAGGCCAAAAACCTAAAACATTTTAAGGAGGAAGAAGATAAATATGTCCTATCGAAAGCAGATGTCATCGGGATGACAACTACCGGTAATAAGTTAATGTGTTAACAAAAGATTGAAGGTTGTTCAAGCAGCACAGAACTTGCTCTTACCACTTTTACGTCACAAAAAGAAGTACAAACGTCAGCTTTTTGCATTTCGAATTTTCTTTTTGCCGTAAACTGTCTGATTCTTGTTCTTGGAGCAAAGGACCTGCTCGAAGGTGAAAACAGAATCCAAATTAAGCCGGATTGGGCAAGTTCGATAAGGCATTGGAATACATGGGTGGCAGTCCTAATTTCCCGCTGACCACATTTTTCATTTAGACTATATTTTTCTCGTACCGAACCCTTGCAAATGGCTAGATGGTTATTCCCAGTCCTTCCATGTCAAATTCCATTATTTTGCATTCGCACACTTAAGGTAGCCTTGCCATACTTTTCACCTAGAAATGCACATTATTATAAGATGCACTTGATAAACATTGCAAGTTGTCCCGTTAATTCTAACCATGAAGCACCTATTAATATTTTCGTATTTGTTAGGCTTTCCCCTCAAGTTTAAATTGAAATTACTGGATGTCTACTTGAGAGCTTGAGTTTGAGAGTTACTTCATGACCATGTGAGGGAACATTTGGTGATGCTTATATGCATCCAGTTGAGTCCATTTCTGAGCATGCTATTCATGGTGGTGATGGAAAGGCTCGAGCTTGATCTTTTTACAATCTAGGGCGCTTATTCATATTATTGTCACCCATTCTCTTTGCAACATATATTAGTGTTGAATTTGATGTCCAATGTCCCTGGGTCGAGCCTGTTTTGGAGTGGTGATTGAACAGCTGAAAGAGTTATAGGAAGATCATTGGCTCGATGCCTATTTTAATACCACTGGGATATTTTCCGAGTTTCCGAATTTCCCATTCACCACGGATCACGGGTGTATTATAACTCTCTTTATTAGGAGCAGCACGGAATCAAAACGTGTTGCAGGCAATAAAGCCAGCGATAACAATCGTCGAGGAAGCTGCTGAAGTAATGGAGGCTCATATCATTACATCACTAACTCGTGGATGTCAACACCTGATACTGATTGGTGATCATCAGCAACTGCGCCCAAATCCTAATGTCTATAATCTTCAGATTAACTACGACTTCGATGTGTCTTTGTTTGAAAGAATGATAAAGAACGGGATGGAGTTTTCAACGCTGTGCTTACAACACCGCATGCGACCGGAAATTGCCAAGTTGCTGGATCACATATACGTAGATCCAAAACTTGAAAACCATGATTCTGTATTGAAGTTTGAAAGTATAAGAGGCGTACAGCGAAACCTATTTTTCTTGGAACACAGCGAGCGCGAGGTAACATCTTTTGAACTGTGAGGCCACAATCTCTTTTTAATGTTGTTGTGGCTATAGATTACATTTATTTAGCTGTTATTTGTTGGAGCGTCCATCAAGTGGGTAAAGAGAAAATCTGTCGCGTTCGGTTATGTTGTTTAATTAAAATTCATAAGCTTAAGACAATAATTTAACAATTGTAAATGAAAAAGAGGAAAAAAAGGAAAAGGATTGAAACAACGAAAAGAAGGAGGAGTCATCCTCAAGAATACAGGACGATAATCCAGCTTTGTTCTTAGGATCCTCTCTATCTCTACGATAGGAACAAGACGTAGAGATGTTTAACTACATCAAATGGCTACGACTCTGATTCCATCCTTCTTTGGCGGGTTATTTACTGAATAATGATGGTATTACAATTTGTTCTATTATTTTGCAGGATTTCGTTGATGAGGGAAGAAGTAGATCGAACACTCACGAAGCTAAGTTCATTACAGCATTATGCCGTTACCTCATCCAGCAAGGCTATAAGCAGACTCAGATAACTATTCTAGCAGCCTACACGGGGCAACTCTCTAAGCTGAAACGCGAAATGTCATCAAAGTACAAAAAGTTGTTTGAAGGAGTTCGCGTTTCAGTGGTGGACAATTTTCAGGGAGAAGAGAATGACATCATTTTGCTATCTCTGGTGCGCAGTGACGGAAGTGGCTTCTTGAAGATTGATAACAGGGTCTGTGTCGCTTTATCCCGTGCTCGGAAAGGTTTCTTTATCATTGGGAATTCCACAGTGCTCGCTCGTGAAAGTTCCTTGTGGAGAAACATCTTTAAAGATATGCGAGAACAAGAAGCAATGGGAAGAGAATTAAGCCTGACCTGTCAGAATCACCCAGACAATGGGATTCAAGCATCAAGTGCTGCGGATTTTGACAAAGCACCAAAGGGAGGATGCTTAAGGCTCTGTGGAATAACGATGGAATGTGGACATACCTGTAGCAGTGTATGTCATCCGGTGGATCTTGAGCATAAAGAGGAGTTTCTTTGTCAACAGCCTTGCTCCAAAATTATCTGTTTAAGTGGGCACAAATGTCGAAAGACGTGCAGCCAAGAATGTGGTCCTTGCATGGAGATAGTGACAAAGGTCATTCCAGGTTGTGAACATAAGAAAAGGTTACCATGTTCTGTGGATGTTAAAAGCGTCAAATGCGAGAAGATTGTGCCAAAGGAAGCGTTGCCATGCGGCCACGTCAATGAAGTACCATGTTCTGATGATGCTGCTAGTATAAGATGCAAGAAGATTGTACGAAAGGAAGCATGGCCATGCGGTCACGTCAATGAAGTACCATGTTCTGATGATGCTGCTAGTATAAAATGCAAGAAGATTGTGCGAAAGAAAGCATGGCCATGTAGCCACGTCAATGAAGTACCTTGTTTTGTAATGCCAAGTGATATCGAATGCAAAATGCCTTGTGATGAATTGCAATGCGGTCACAAATGTTTCGGTACGTAGTTACGTTACAGAAGGCACGAAAATGAATAATAATAATAATGATTATGATGACAACAATAATAACAATAATAATATGGAGGACGAGTAATGAGTAGAGATTAGAGGATTCCATGCAGCATGCCGTTGTCCGCAAAAAATAGTCATTTCATCGTCTGATTTCCGGTTTTGCATTTGTTTAGTTCGACAAAGA
>BLFN01000757.1:1097821-1100321 GCA_014634225.1 Acropora yongei | reverse complement strand
GGCTTCCTAAACCGCAGTAAATTCTACCTCTAGTTATTTGATGTCTATTTTTTGACTTTCTAATCAAGACCTAAAACAAAGCCCAGCGTCTTTGCTTTTAAAGTCCACATCAACCGTGGCAGGTGATTCTTCTCCTAAATGGCGAAGTCTTGAAAGGAAGTCATATCTGTGGGCTGAAATATAATGTTCTGCGGCACGATATTATAGAGATCCGGCAAAAATTTTTTTCTTCATACTGTTAATCAAATAAGACTTAATTTACATAAAACAATGACTACATAATTCAATCTCCTGGGAGTTGTTTGCTGCAAAAACAATCTATTGTCTAAACAGGTGCAAAAACTTCCTTTTTTCCCATAAATTATTTTCTCGGTTTTTTGACTAGTTAGTGCTGTGCCTTTTGCGTGCCAAGGAGATTCGAATGATTCGCTGTCGATTTCAGAGCTGATGTGAGTTGAAGTTTGCGAAATCCTTTCATTTTTTTCTCTGTTATTCAAAAAAGTGTCAACGAAGGTTTTTACCTGAATGTCACAGTTTATTTTTGGCTCCTAAAGGTATGAATCAAACGTTTCTTCATTTTAATGGAAGTCAAGCAAGTCTTTTTGTGACTTTGTTTTCAAACGAAAGATTTTGTAGAAATTTCACTAATCGTTCACGAAACACAAGTATGTAAAAATTAAAAGCACTTGAAAGAAGTTTTCGTGGGGAAGCTTCTGAAGAAAATCTGGACTGCTAAATAACTCTATTACAATATATTTTGTCGACCTCAGTAAAGTAACAATCGCTCAACTAAGGGCATGTGTGTGTTTCTTATTTCTTTTTTTGTGGAAGAAAATATTAATGAGGTATACCTTGAGGTAAAAAAAATTCCAGTTGAAGCCGGGAAGTCAATTAATCGAGCTTGTATTTGTTAGAAATCAGTCATCTCAAATTTATACCGAATCTTCAATTAATATTTTCAGAGTGCAAGCAAGATAAATTTAAGCATCAGGGATTTAGTCTCCCAGTTTGATTAAAATTTCACATCTTATTTGAATTCATAAAAAGTGGAACTTAGAGTTTAAATAACTGATGATTAAATTAAAAATTAAAACTGTTATTATGTCAGAACGATCTTTCCATAACCGAGAACTTCAACGGACTCAACTAAGATGGGACAGCCATATGCGTGAGCAATTAAGAAATTTTCGACATGCTTTCATTTGGAGTCCCATCATTTTGTTGGTTGGATTTCCACTTCTCGACCAACATCTGCCCTTCGCTATAATTAAAATCTTTGTGAAGCCTCTGAGAGCCTTGCACATAAGTGAAAGTTTTTACCTTTTCTCAGCGAAACTGTCATTGAATGGAAGCTTAAGAGTTGAAATACTTCTGCTAGTAGGAAGTAACTCTCATTTCTAATAAAAAAAAAAAGCAACAGAGACAAGAATCCCTTCTGGAAGAAGTCCGTAGCCAATTAATAATGGCCATTTGGAATGAAAATCCAGTGGCGGGTGCAGCACTTCATTTTTGGATGCACACTCGATTTGTGGGATTTCAATTGGTACGAAAACTTGTAACGTGGTAGATAGCCTTTTTTCTCTCCTTCTGCATGAGAACTGCAAGATTTCACAATTTTATAAGCACGGAACAAAACACATGATGGTGAATGCAAAATGAACACTAAAGATCTTCTTGGAGACCCACAACGAGTTGAATGGGACGGGACAAAAGGAACCACGAGGATTAGTGGAGTCGGCAGTTCTAAAGTTTAAGTCAAGTGCGGGATGTAATTCACCTTTGACGACACTTCCTCTTGTTCCTTTTTAGGATGTCCGTGTTGACTACTTCTGAATGCAGAGCAGACATTTTAATCTAGTACATAAAGAATGTAACCATGGTGGTTCGTTTTGCCTTTAGCGAAACATAAACCAAACCAGACGACTTTCGGTGCAGGATAAGAGATTTTGCAGAATGAAACGCAGAGAAAAGTCAATGAATTTACGTTTCACAGCTTAAGAGTTGTTCGTCACGTTTCGTCCCGTCCCGTTTGTTGCAGCCTTTCGAGTCTAATAGCCTGTGGACAACATTTGGGAGAATTTCAGCATATCAGGGGCCTTGCAAGGTCTAATTCGGATACTCCACTACTGAAATTTTGGGATTATCGAGGGTTTTGACGAAAGTCGCCAAATGCGTTGTGTCCGGGGCATATTGAAAAGTTTCTAAGCCTAGAGTTTGATAAGTTTGAAATAGGCATAAGTTCTCGCTTGAAGGAACATTATCAGAAAAGGGCAATATAAAGGCGACTATCTTGGACAAGGAAGATGAGCCTCCCATGTCTAAAATCAGACTAAGAATTGAATCCTTGATTTACGCAAATTATTATTTGTCTTGGTAAACAAATATCTGCGCGCGTAAGCGACAGAATCTCGAGTTTCGGCCGGATAAAGTTTACTCAGCGACCGAATCACCTCAACAAATGATATTCATTATAAATACTGAGCACTCGGATTGAATTTAA
>BLFN01000757.1:1067821-1070321 GCA_014634225.1 Acropora yongei | reverse complement strand
CTCTCCCTATTGATGTTTGGAGGTAAACGAAGAGGGGTGGGCGCTCCGGAAAGGTCAGCTGTGTAATTTTACTAAGCCAGCAATTTTTCGTGACTGAACAACTGACCCCCCTCACCCACTCACTCCTACTCTGACTGTCCGACCCACTGACAGGCTAATTGCTTATTCCTAACTGATAAAAACTCATTAGGAAAGTACGGCTAGTAGCTCGATTTCCTCACAAAATCTTACTTTTTTCTCAAGCCACAAGGTGTTAGACTTCGAAGTGGGGCGCAGATCTCCGAGGGACGAGTAGAAATAAAGTTCCGTGATGCCTGGGGGACAATCTGTGATGATCACTGGACCCTAAAAGAGGCAAATGTGGTCTGCAGATCCCTGGGGTACGGGTCAGCATCAATGGCGACAACCAATGCATATTTTGGAAGGGGAGTTGGAAAGGTAAACAGTAGATCCTTTTTCACAGACGTCATGGCGGCCATGTTGGTGAACTTTAACTTTATTTCTATGCAAACAATTCCATTTCTTTTGTTGAATTAATATGGTCGCTGGTCACTTGACTGAAAGCCATCCATACGGTGCAAAGAATGTTGTGTGAGGGTGAGTAAAGGACACAGAAACAAATCTTTTAATAAAATAATGTAGCGAAAGAGCATAAAATGTGAAGGAGAAACAGAAAGTGCACACGTACTCGAGACAACGGGAACGGCTGCGAAAAAGTCAACTTACTTCTCTTAAGGAGATTGAAACGAGGAAGCGCGCTGGCCTAACATGCATTCGTCACCCTTCTCCTGATTGGCTAAGAACGTGTCGTAAGACTACTGTCCACCAATCATATCCAATGTACGTCATTCAATGAACGCGTGAGTAACGCGAATTAGTCAATATTCTTTATTTCCTATCAGGCGCTTTTGGTTTTGAGCTATGTTTTTTATGTTCTTGAACCCAGAGACCGAGTCAGATTTTAGAAACCGTTGAATAGCTTGGCACATGTGCTCATGACGAAGTCATAGCCGCCAGATCAAATCAAATGTTGGTTTAGAGAAAAAGAAACTCGTGCTTCCTCGACCTCATTACCTCAGAACGAGTTTGATGCAACCCGCGCATGTGCATGTCGTGTGCAGGAATCAAGCTTGCTGGACTGCAAGTGCTCTCACCACGATGTCTCTGTCCCTGAAGAAATTCCAAACAGTCTACATCGCTTTATTGAAGACCGGTTTAAGGGTCCCGTTTATTCTCTATTTCAGATTATGATGGATGATGTTTATTGCGGAAGAAATGAGAAAAGTGTCATGAATTGCCGACATCGCGGATGGCACAAGTCAAACTGTGATCACTATGAAGATGCCGGCGTCATATGTCATGCGCCAAAGCTTCAAGGCCACGAGGTATGTTGCAAAATTCACTGAAGACCAGGGATCTAGTGATACAGTAGCAGGTAGTCTTCTGCTAGGGGTTTGATCTAGCCTGAATTTCAGTGGCCTCGTCCACTCGCTAAATTACGCGGGCAGTATACGGGTTTTGGGGCCAAGCTATACATCCGGGAACTCAAGCCGCTTATTGACTATAAAATTTGATTGCTTTTTTGAGGGAAAACGAGATTTAATTTGAGAAAAAAATAGGAAATAATGGAAATTCCACTTTTTCATCGTTGAGAAAAGACTAATGATAAATATGGTTTTATATAATTACCAAGCCGGGGGAGTTTTTATTATTTTCCCTGTTAATGACCACTACCTTCTTGCCACCTACCTGCCTTTTCATTCCGTTCCATTCATTTCGTTCATGTTTCTTTGTACGTTCATTATTCATACATCGTTGATAGTGAAGAATGGAAGTGCAAACATGTAGGAAGTGTTGGTCACTTCTCAATCGGTAACAAATTTCAATATGTTATCTAACAGATAAGGCTTCAAGGTGGCTCCCACCCAAAGGAGGGTCGAGTGGAAGTATTCCATGACAACAAATGGGGATCCATTTGTTCTGATGGCTGGGGGTTGGAGGAAGCCATGGCAGTTTGCCGACAGCTTAACCTGGGTTTCGCCAGTGAGGCAGTTATAAATGACAGGTTCCATGGCAGGGACCAAAATGTAATTATGTCAGGAGTGACGTGTCGCGTTGACGCAATCTCAATTTACAACTGTCAACACGATCCATGGACCAATGCCACGTGTAGTAGCAAGGGAAGCTTAGCAGGGGTCGTTTGTGTTGATGGTAAGGTTATGAAAATCCACTGAAACATTTACCATTACGACGTTTTTAAACCAATCTCTGGCTTGGGACACGGATAAAAATAGGGAAATGAACAAGTGGTGGTCAGTAATGAGAGATCTCTAAGTTTTTTCGCTCACCAACATGGCACTGTGCACAATTACGTGACGTGAAAACACCTGATGTGTTCCATGTTCAATTTCTGCACTCGCCGTCTATGTGCATGGGTCGAGTTTCTGGGTCCCTCTTCCTGATATTCCTGTGACATAAATAGATGTACTCTCCAATTTGA
>BLFN01000757.1:905326-907826 GCA_014634225.1 Acropora yongei | reverse complement strand
ATAAGCACTTCTTTTTTGCGGAGGTGCACGCCTAAGGAGCCAACTACAATAGGGAAAACCAAGGTCTAAATAGGGAGTTAACTGAAGCTATGACGGATTCTGCAACTAAAACGTCAGATTCAAACAGAACTTTGCGGTTGGTTAAGTGTTTTACGATTATTCCATATTGGTCACGTTGAACAAAGTGTACTCTCAATTGCTTGGAGCTAATGGTTTTCATGTAAAGGCAAAGAATGAGAGATTTACATTTGCGGCCACGCGCGTTTCACGCTCACTTAAACCGCAAGCTTCGTGCCACCTTCAGTGGTCTCGGATTACTTACGCGGCCAAGGGAAAGTCTAGCTCTGGGCATGACAACGGTTGAACACTCAGTGTCTGTTGTTTGTCTGGTTTTCTTGTGAGTGAAAACACTTGAATATCTGAAATATTAATTTCATAAGAGAAACGGATAATATCAAGAACCCGATTTCAATACAGAGGAGTGCTGATCTCTTCCAAAAGATAGTAAAATAACAAATGCAGATCAATTAGATATTTCCACTTTTCTAAGCGATTATTCCGCTGATAAAATGGACTCTGAGGCCTTGAAATCATTGGTGGCTTTTCAGCTTTTATTCGCATGAGAACTCGACTTTGACAAAGTAAAACAAAATAAATAAAAAGGAATATTGAGGTACTCGGAAGAAGCAAACCAACATTCCATAAGAGTAGGGTTGTTTCCTCTATTCCCTCGTGTAACAAAAAAATTACGAGAAAACGAAAACACAGTCGTCTTCGTTAACTGAAACAGGAATTGACAGCTACAGTAATCAAATTAATCGCGCTCAAACGTAGATGAACTGGAATGAGTCTGTTGCGTCTTACATATACCAGTCAAATTCCTTGACAGTGCTTTCTAAAAGGGAAGGCTTAAAATCTGAACTGTTATGTGAAGTTAACTAATGCGGTCACGAGTAATAGACGTGAGTAGTTCTACAAAGAAGAAGGCTTACTTAAATCGTAAAATCACTGAGTACAGGGGCTTTTGACAATCGTATTAGAACTTTTATCCAAAATAAGTTGACTCGTGAAACTATTATTAATCCCCAAGGGAACCATTTTCACAACGCCTATTGGTTTCTTTTTTACCTCCACGTGATCTCCAAGTGAAACTGTGACATTTCTTGGAGAAGAACATTAATTACAGAAAAAGCCAAATTACCCTCGGCCAACATACTCCTTAGTATACGCTTTTCTCAGAACTCCAATCGAAATCGAGGATCTTGCAGTAAATGCTAAATTTGCCTTTAGTTATGTCTAATTTTGTGATCAAGTTCATTGCACAGTACAAGTAAATAACTGGTTTGATTGCAGAAATATAATAAATTGCCACTCATTCTTTTTGCATTTGTAGCAGACAGCCTATGAATTCCTGAGACCAGACATAATTGCCAGCGGGAAGCCTCAGGACATAAAGCTACATTATTTGTCAGGTTGGAAACAATTTGTGCAAAAATAAATGAAATAAAAAAAACAACAACAACAACAACAATAGAGAAATATATGTAAATCACGGATATTTATTCAGGATCATCAATGATCGCGTTGTTTTGGTATTTCGTAAAAGCAGACCAATGTAGCAAGACTTCAAATTATAAAATGGGGAATTTAAACCATGATGGTTTTGGGAAAAGAAAAGTTTTATCTACCTCCTTTTGTTGAAATTTATTTTTTGTGACCTTGAAAATATTCTCTCAATTTACCGCCCAAGCCGGGCCAACTCGCCTTCCCATATGAAACTCACATCAGCCAGGTTGATCGCGAAAGAACTCTACATTTTCAACTTACCAAAAGCTGCAATCGCCCAACACCGAAACGCCTTTTCGCACGGAGGTCGAGTCAACAAATAAATTGGTGCAAACTCAATCGGGGAAGTAATTACGCCTCTCGTCTGTCGCTTTTGAGAACTTGCTGAATTTTCTGACGACTTTATAAGATTTCCAATTGACCAATCGCATTCAGCAATTGAGAGAACGTTACATCATCACCAGGGCTAAGTAGCGCTGTCCTTTCGTCTTTAACATCTTCAGGACAAAATGATATTTAAAGATTAAAAGAATCAACTGTCAAATGCTTCAGAAAAATTAATTTTAATTCTATAGTAAGTATTGCCTTAGCTTCGTGTTTCTGGTTGTGCGAAGAGGATTATTTTGTCATCATACAACGTCTGATGGCACGTTCCTAAACATAAGGTCTCTACAACTGGCTTGCCATTCAACCCGGTTAGATGATGGTTTATTCTTTTGCGTCAATTTGTATTTAAATGAAGAAATAAAAAAACGGTAACTGATCTTTAAAGCAAGCTTCTTTAGCCATGACCTCTAACATTTATTGGACAATTTATAATTGCTTCAGCACGGAGATCAAATGCCATTGACTATGGACATTGCTGACCTCTTCCTACCGGCTTTCGGTAAGACTCGGATATTATTCGAGTCTTCATTTTAGGATAGGTATATAT
>BLFN01000757.1:892826-895326 GCA_014634225.1 Acropora yongei | reverse complement strand
ATTTCGACTGCATTATGAACGCGTTCTTTGTCGAACGCAACAATAAGACTGAGTGGAAGAAACTCCCCAGAATTAAAAGAATAGTACGGTCTAATTAAGCGAACTCCATTAAAACTTCTCTCATCATCAGAAATGTCCGATAAACTCTAAAAGGAGAATAGTGGTCTCATTTTTAGCATCAAACCAATGACCGTTTGTATCTTTTCGGCGTCTGATGAACTTTGATCACAATTGTAAATGGCGTAAAACTGAGAAATGTAAATTTGCGTTACCTTCCGTCGATACAAACATCAAAACAAAGCAAATTTAGCCATAAAAATTCCTGCAAGACTTTCTGTTAAAGAGTCTTCGACTTAAAAAAAAAGACAAAAAAAAAACAAACAAAAGACAAACAAATCTAAGCTTTGCAGGTCAAAATTAGGATTACGTTTATTTCTCGCCTTAAAACGGGCAGCAAAATGGCATGTTAAGGAGAAAAATGGAATTCAGCGCGATGCTTTTCTCGACCCGGTCGTTCCTCTACGTGAACGAGACAACGACAATAGTCCACAAGGTCTTGATTGACTCTCGTCCCCGGCGCCGCGATCCTTAATTTTGGCCTGGCGACGTGTATCAACATCGGGTGCTTGTGAGTAATCGTAATTCTTCTGGCAGGCCTTTCAGCTTTCCAGCTAACAAACCTTTTTTAAGGAATCTTAACTGTTACTGCCCCGTTTATGGGATGAGATCTGACTATGCCTAGCAGTCAGTCATTTATCCCACGCATTTGAACCATGTCATACTATTGTCATTCAATTGAATCTGTAGAGTAGAATATTATTGGCAAGCTTTGATTTCCCACAAAGCATAGATTTGGCAATTGCGAACGCGAGCTCTTGGTGTCTCGTTGTTACATATTTCGTCCTCTCGAGCCAAGTTTCCAGGTTTAGAGATAAACAAATGGAATCTTCGTGAAGGAAAATCATCGACCTAAATTCGAATTGAGTTTCCAATTAATTGTAATTGAAATTATAAATTGGCTTCAATAGCTGATTTCCTTCTATATAATATACTTGCAAATACTGAATTATTGGTCAAAGTTAAGAGTTTTAGAACGTTTTTGTTTATTTCCACAGATTGTTCAGTTTAACGTTAAAAGTACATGAAAAGGATCCTTCATTTAGAGAAACAAACAAATGAGAAAACACAACAGCAGACAAAAAGGGTTGACCGAACTGAGAAAATTTATGGCTCAGGCAATATCAGGGGAAGAGAATGATTTAGATCCTGTACGAGCAATGATATTTTAATTGTAAATCCTTGGAATTATGAGTCCGACGAGCAAACTACTATTGGTCTACAACCGCTTGGCATCTCAATCTAGCGAAAAAAAATACTTGTTTACTTTCGATTAAGATTTTATGTCTGTTTCTCTCCTTTTATTAAAGACTCAGTTGTTGAGTAGAGCTGATACTACTGAAGGATATTAGATAGGCCCTTTTTGGAGCGATAGAATAGAACATTGATGAACACTTTAAACAGTGATCGCTTGAGATAATGAAAGAATTGTTTCAAACCGCTACGGTTATTCTTGTGTATCTAATGGGTGGGAATGCTGCCGTACGTTTTGTTTATAATATCATGTACTATTGTCAACTAAAGGGACACTGTATCGAATGAAGCCAGCGAGACTTAGTTTGAAAATAACGTGTTTTAACATCTCATCGCAGTTTTCCGAATAATTCCACGAGTGTGATGTAAGACGATTTCCTCATGGTGCTTCTAATTGTCCTAGATTTTGACCAAGGAGGCACAATTGCGCAAAACCGACGATGAAAAACGGAACTATCTGCAAGAAAGAAGTAAATCGTGCAACCTGTAATCCGTTCATATTCGTAAAAATGTGGCATAATGAAACGGAATGTGACGAGTGTCAAAGTCATGCATGATTTAAAAGGCGAAAGCAAACGAATAGAAAAAAAGCAAAAGAGCAAAAGAAGTTCATTCAATCATTGATCTAAACACAATTTTGTCGTGTATAAGTTCACTAATTTTGATGAGCTCAAACTCGCCACTGTTAAAAATATAATCTGTACCCTTTTCAAAATGCCCATAATTCAAACCTTGACCATGAAGATTCAAAAGTGACTGTCAGCCGCTCTCTTGAGTCCTAAACTGTTATTTTTACCATCATTATTGTTAGCAATATTATTGTTATTACTATTATTCTTGATGGTGTTGTTGTTGTGGTTGTTGTAATTGTTATTGTTACTGTTACTACCGCAATTATTGATATCATTACTATAGTGTTTTAGAGCTTATAGAGGGAATATTTTTAGTGTGTTACAACAACCGGAGCTCCGCTTTTACGCTTGCCTAAATCTATATATTACACTGCTATCGAACTTAGGCATCTTTACTGAGGACAGGAACTGATTCTAGCCGGACATTCTTCCCAAGGTGAAACGTCCTTCCGTGAAACCACAATCATAATAATACGCGACTGCTAAGTGCAACATAG
>BLFN01000757.1:885326-890326 GCA_014634225.1 Acropora yongei | reverse complement strand
CAGTACACCTTTGGCGTGATTTGTAATAAAAAAGTTCTCGTAATGTGTGATAAACCTTGTCGTTGTTTGTCATAACGATCTCCCCCTGCACTAAATGAATACTTTGGAACAAGATTAACGCCGGAATCTATTGCCAAGCAACAACGAAGTAGCAGGGGAAGGAATTTTCTCACATGATGATTTGCCAGATAACCACAAATAGGTCCAAGCCGCGTGCAGACCCAACGGCGCCACTGTTATACCCTTGATTTAAACAGGAGGCCGCCCATCATATTTTCCCTTTTACTTTTCCAAACAGCCCCTCTAAACTTCAAATTGCTCGACTTTCAAAGTAAAATAGCTTACGTAACAATTTTTGGACCATTTTTGCCTACTCTTTATCGTTTCTGTCAAAATTGCTCTCCAACATATTGTAAGGGAAACCATGCTAGCACAATCAAGTGCGTCTATCAAGGCCATTAACTTTGACACCCTACACTATGTCGATGATGTAATTGCGATTGATCCATGGGGTCCTGTAATTTGATATCCTTGCTGCATCGCGAAATCTCACGTCACGCTACTATTTCATTGAAAATCTTTTTGTAAGGGGCAAACTTCGTGGTACCGTTTTCCGAACAATGCGCAACTATCTAAATTAACACTTTCAACCATTCAATCTTCTTGAGAAGTCTACTCTTTCTTGCAACACTTTATGCATCTGCTATATTTGTGGTTCTTTTCTCTCTAATGACACCTAGAGATTTTCTCCAGGTAATTTGGTCACCACCTGACATACAAAATAGAAGAAACGAAAAGAAAATTTGATTTTTGTAGTCTGCACTCGGAGTAGAGAGAGCACTTATGCTTCAATTAGTAGGTTGTATTTTTACAGCCTGAAGTCGGACATCAAGTGCAACAAGGACATTTATTGCCTGTTACAGCCAAAACGTTCAAGGCTGAGGAGTAGCCATGCATTGTTTTCTATCGTTAAAGCTTAGGCAGTCTTGTAATCAGTGATAGCAATAGTAGTCAGTCCATACATATATACATACGTGCATACATCCTTTAGTTGGTTAAGCAGGTTGGGTTTAAGGCATCATACTCTGATGTGGACCGGCTAACTACTTACATGTAGAGTATAGTATAAATACAAATGACAGAGTAAAATAATTTTTAAGTAAGGAGTTATTTACGTGTATAAGCATTATTAAGTTAAAACTCTGAAAGAGACGACAAAGAACTAGTGAAAGGATTAAAATGAAAGAAAGGTTATTTAGGTATGAAAAGAATGCTTGTTGTTAATGAGCCGGGCGTCATTGGAGAAATTGATATTACTAACAAGGTCCCACTTTAACTTCAATTCGGGCTTCGAGTGTTGTAGTGGTAGGGCAGTTTTTAATTGTTCCGGAAGGAGGTTCCAAGCCAGTGGTCCTCTGTATGTTATTGAGGTTCTGCCCAGGTTAAAATTATACCGTTACGTACGTGACGAATATTTGAGACAAGCTAAGGCTAAACAAATTTGAACCCCGCGGGTTTGGAAAACTTCCATTTCGGTTTGGCATGAAAGTTTTGAACTTCCTGTATATTTTCCCCTCATAAGAGTTACGAGCGTCTCGAATCGAAGACTGTAAAAGTGGTTTCGCTATTTTTCCAAGGAAGTTTCGCGTAGCTGTGAAACTTTTTCACAGTGTGCCGCTTCCTTTCTTGTCCGCATGTTCGGATGCATATTACTAGTCCTCGTCCTCCTCCTCACTTAGGAGAAGTCACTTCGTCAACGTTTGTAATGAGACATGCACACAATAAATGGCAGCTCCTCGTGGAGTAGACATCAACAGTGTCTTCAAGTGGTCCTAACTTTAGTAAAGTAATCCTAATATTAAAGCAAACCCAAACGTCTTCAAAATGTAGCGCCGATCAGGGACAGCAATTAATGACTACTGCTTATAACAGTTATCGGTAAAGCTGCCCCCGTTCTTTTGCTGAAGAAAAGGACCATGTGTGACATGCTTTGAGCAAAAGTGCTAATTTCATTCCTTTTTTAGAACTGTATATTTCTGTATTTTTTCTCTCGGAAACCAGTGAAAATTGCTTCTACATTTAGATCTCGAATTGCGTGGGATTTAACGTGCCTAAGCCAGATTTTTGGTATATCAGAATAAAATAATAATCAGGCTATCTTTTGATGTACAGCATAATCTCAAATTCGATGTAGTAAGACATTTTTTTTTTGTAGAATTGTATAATTCTCGGACGTTCATCATAAGCTAGAGCTGAGGAAAAGATGGGTTTCCTGCGATACAGTATACCGATTACCGCACGAGAGCGATCAAAAACCGCAATTTCTAAGTGAATTTAAGAGTAATCATTGCCGCGCACTTCGTATTTCACGTTTTTGCCAGATTTTTTCAAAAACAAATTCTTTGTAAGTTTACTTCCTTTCATGTTAATGGTCACCAAAGGGCTTTCACTGGCAAAATATAAGGAAATCAAAAGCCTTTAACTGCGAATTCACGTTAGTTAGCTGCTCTTGACATGTCGTTATCTCTTGCGAGCGTTATGAAGATCCTTTGCGAGCCGCGTTCAAGAAAAGTAGAGATTTTACGTGGGAATCGCTACTGAATCCAACATCATTACGTACGCGGGCACTTCTAAGGGGCTGATTGCGTGGCGAATTTCAGCCCGGTCAGCCGGGCTTAGATTTCAGCCCGGGCTCTGAAAGAAATCCTCTTGAAATGAAAGTGGATGATTTTCAGCCCTGAATGAAAAGCCTACTCCGGTTTCAGCAACCGGGCTAGGCTTTTCTGCCCGGGCAAACGTGGATTGAAAATCCACAAAAAAGTCCATAAAGTAATCGAAGGGAAATTTCAGTCCGGGCTTATAAGACAATTTGAGCATGCGCAGTGAGGTTGTCTTCAACATATTTCAGTCCAGGCTGATCGCAACAATATTTCAGCTCCCTCGACAGGGCATTTTTTTTAGCCCTGGCTGAAATTCACTATGTATTCAACCGCTAATACGCGTTCTTTTCGGTTTAAGAGGTTAAAACCTCTGCGGGTGCAATTAAATTAGGTGTATATTGACTTATTTGCATTCCTAGTAAAATTATCTGTTGGAGATGTTTCGATGTTCAATTTAATTAGCACTGTTCTTAGTTTACTTTGTCTCACGCTACTCGAAAGCTTCCTAATTGAAAACATTCCCTCTCTATTTCCATTAATTGAAAAAAGTTGTCACGCTTATCGAATTCACTTCTCAACACTTTCGTAGGATTCTCCTTGATGCTAAGATTACGTAAGCTATTTTTCTTTGGAACCATTTCATACATGCCGCCTATTCGTTAATTTTCGGAACCGCGGAAGTGCTTAGTGGAATGTTGATATGAGATGAAGTTAATCACTCCTAACTCTCGTTGGCTCATATGCATAATCTTACTCTCGACTAGACTAATCATAGTCTTCTTACGATCGCGACGATGTACGAACCTCTAGAAATACATGGATTACTGCTTTTTTACGTTCACGACTACGCGTACTGCGTGTAAGCCTAAGGAGGTCAGGTTCGCTCCGATGTACACCTGCAAAAGCTGCGTCAATCTTACTGGGTTGGGTTTTGGTCAATCCTTCATGACTTCAAATTTTTACTTTACTTATCTTATCGAGATCAAAAAGGTCATTCATCTAAAAACGGAATTAAGATTCCTCGGGCTCCAGCCACAACTTTTGTATCAGTTCCATTTTACGGTACATGATTCTCCTTTGAACTCAAAGAATCATAACAGAGCCTCAAAAACTGTGAGCTATTTTGCGATATTGGCTGAGCTGATGTGTACCGTCATCGCAGGAGACGCAATAATTTTAACGCAAGCAAATGGATGTGGGAAGAAAACCGCATATTTCAAACAATTTTATGAATTATCTTAGAATAAGGGCTCCTCGAATGAGAACTCAATGAAATTTATTTATTAAATCAATCGTTTATTTAACCACTTAACCTCCTATAAGCTAGGAGAAAACTCGTTCTAAATACGTGCGTAAACCTTAAAGAAACAAGAAGTAGTATATATAACTAAAATAAGTTATAAGACTTCTTCATGAAATACATAACTTAATAAACTGCTATGAAACATGAACCAACGCAATGTATGCCAAGTGAGTGAATTTCGTTGTTGCCTTCTTTTCATTCTTTATAAACTCTAAGATGGATTAACGAGCTTAAAAATTGAGTTGGTACTTTTTCAAATAAATATCATGTTATGATAAGGAAGGAAATGTCAATATGAACACTTTGAATAAAATGCGTTTGTAAGCTTAATTACAATTATCCAAAAGGTTTTTCTCGATAAAATGCGAGAAAATCTAATTTTTTAACTTTTATCCGTGATGCTTCAGTCAGCGGAGAAAAGTGCCTCCCGCGAGTAAAACTGCCCGAACTTCCTAAAACGCTATTTGTATCAACTTGAGAGCTTTTCTTTTCCACTGGAATTCTTCTGAAAACCTTTATTTCTTAAACCTGTTGGGTAGTCCTAGAGGTTTTATTTTTCGCTGTCTATTGTCCTCAACAGGTTCCAAAGGCGGTACGCGTTCGAACTGACGAAGTTCAACTGAGGAAATGTCAACTCTTGTCTTTTGCAGTGGTATTCTGACACTCGTCGGTGTTATTAATCATATGATCGACATAGCATGTCTATGTATCATATAACATATCCCTGTACCACGATCATATCATATGATCGGATATGCTGCATGGTACATAGACATGTTATGTCGCGCACGCGATGGGTGTTCATTACAACTACTGTGTGGTCTACATGCAGGACATAGTTCCATTTCCGCCAGCTATATAAACAACTTACCATTCATTCAAGGTTCAGTAGTAGAAGGCTGCAGGGGGCGCCGATAGTAAATACGGAGACAAGAACGACCCTTAAAGGCACAAGTTGCGTAAAACGGGCGATTACACATCAACATGAGATTTTTTATTTATCAACTGGCTTTCTCACTGACGATGCTGCTTAGCGG
>BLFN01000757.1:811743-814243 GCA_014634225.1 Acropora yongei | reverse complement strand
AATAACCGACAAAGAAGACCTGAATTATTGCTATATCTAGTGGGAACGGACGTTCAAGGTATCTTCTCCACCCTCCCAAACACAGGAGATGCGAAGGACTGTAAGAAAGCGGTTGGCACGCTTAACGTATACTTCGTTCCACAGGTCGACACGATGGACGCCAGTCGCTGCTACGGATAGTTCACACAAGCACCTGGGCAGACAATTCGACAGTTTGCTACTAAACTCAGAGGTACAGTGAAAGATTGCAATTACGGAGAGGACACAGACAACCAGATTCGTGATGAAATTCTGTGGAAGTGCAGTAATACGTACATTAAGAAAAAACGACCAGAAGAAGGTCGTGGTTCAACTTTATCAAGACAGCTTGAAATAGCTGAAAATTGTGAATAAGGCGACACCCAGCTTGCCGCAGTGAGCCGACAGAGAAAAGGAGAAAATCCAGCAGTTATACGCCGCATTAAGGAAAGAAGAAGAGGCTCTGGCATGAAGAACCAGTCACGTGATCGCCAAAAAGACCTTTAGCCGGTCTGCTACAAGGCGCGCAAAACAAACGAAAGTAAAAAAAATGCAGGGATCCGAAGAGAGGCGTTGCAAACATGGCCCATCTCTCAGGTAATGAAGATTCCTGACTCAAGGGAAATAACGACATTTGTGACACATTGTTGTTTGTTTAAATACAAGAGACTGTTGTCCAGGTTAACTCGGCCTCACAACAATACCAATATGAGATCCAGACAGCACTTGACGGCATAGATGGACAAGGGAACATCTCAGATGACATTATCGTACACGGGAAGGACAAGAAGGAACACAGCGCACTCGTGGAGAGAGTAATCAAGAGGCTCGGGGAGCGCGGACTGACCCTGAATGCAACAAAGTGCTGATTCAGCATGGACAAGTTAACATTTGTGGGAATGGTACTGTCAGGAAACTGAATTAGTTGTGCAGCAGAGAGGGTTGCGGCTGTCACCAATGCAAGGGAACCTCAGAATGCATCACGCATATTCCTTGGACTAGTAAACTTCTGTGGACGGTTCATTCCCGACCTAGCAACAGTCTCTAAGCCACTGAGGCGTCTGACGAAAGCGGAGACACCGTTTGTGTTTGGCAGAGAAGAGAGCAGAAGGAGGCATTCGAAGAGTCGAAGAGACGCCTGTTTAGTGCAGAGACTTTGGGGTATTTTGACGATTATGCGCCAACGCAGGTAGTTGCTGATTCCAGCTTAGTTGGGCTTGGGGCTGTTCTTAAACAGCTACACAAAGATGGTCCGAGAATAATTAGTTACACAAGCCGCAGTCTGATAGAAACAGAGCGGAGGTACTGGTAGACAGAAGGAGGCGCTCACACTCGTATGGGGTTGTGAGAAGTTAATTTCACGCCTACGTTTATGGAATTCCATTCGAACTTGTCACTTATCTCAAACCCCCAGAAGTAATTTGCAGCCCCAAATCAAGACCATGGGCACGCATCGAAAGTCGGGTCCTAAGAATGTAACCTTTAACAATTTTAAGATGAGGTACGAACCAGGACCAAAGAACATCGCCGACTCTTTATCAAGGCTGGTGAGCAGTGAAGACTAAGACAGCGGAAGCAAACATTCATCACAAGTAGAGGAGTATGCACGATTTGAGCAATATCGCCAACACTCAGTGCAAAGACGACCCGTGAGGTAGAAGATGCATCTACTGAAGATAAAAAACTCCTAGCAATTAGAAAATGCATCGATGGAGAGTCATGGGGTCAAGTAGTGTATAAACAGTGCATTCCACGATTGGACAGCTGATACTCAGGGGGTCAAGAATCGTCATTCCGAAGAAACTCCGTCCGAAAATGTTATCCCTCGCTCGTGAAGGCCATTTAGGTATCGTTGGGACTAAACAGAAGCTACGTAGCAGAGTATGGTGGCCTGGGATAGAAAGAGATCCTGTGAAATACTGCAAAACCTGTTATGGGTGTCAGTTATAGTCAGCCGTCCCAGCCATGCAGAAAATATTAGAGCAATAGGACTACCAACGGGAATATGGAGAGATTTGTCTGAAATCGGATAATGGACCGCGGTTCATAGCGGCAGAATTCGCAGAATACATGGAACAGCATAGCATCAGACACCACAGAGTTACAGCGAAATGGCCTTAGGCAAATGGCGACGTGGAGCGTCAAAACAGTTCGCTGTTAAAACGGCTCCAGATTGCCCATGCTGAGAAGAAAAACTGGAAGAGAGAACTAGTCACGTACCTCGCAGCTCACAGAAGTCTATGGCACCCATCGACCGGTGTAAGCCCAGCTGAATTGCTTTTTGGCCACAAAATGCGGACCAAGCTTCCAGAGCTGAGCGCTGTACGTGTAGAACAAGAGGCGCGTGACCGAGACAGCGAACAGAATTAGCTGATTACATATGTTCAATGTAGATGTATAACATTTATTGTTATAGACTATCTTACTTAACATGATGGGAGAGTCTTTTCTCTTTCTATTCATTAATAAGTCAATCATTTAC
>BLFN01000757.1:801743-804243 GCA_014634225.1 Acropora yongei | reverse complement strand
ATTTGACTGTCCTTGCTAGTAGTTTATGGGGAGTCAAGTATTTCAAGTCAGTATTTCAAATCCAATGGAACGTATATGAAAGACTTTTTCATTGAACTAATTTATGTCTTTATGTTAGTATGGTTCCACAAATGACGTGGCTCCTCGGTTTCCAATGAAAAGCACAAATAACCCATACACCGGTGTATCGTAGGATAATTTTATAGCTGTCCAATGCAGCTGCACAATGAAATTAAAGCGTTTTTGTAAGACCTCACAATTTGTCATTTTTCATCATTTTGAAAGCCGGCTTTCGAATAAGGTAGTAAAAAATTACGTGTCATATACACTTTAAAGGCAGTTAATTTATACCATTTTCTTCTCTTATGAAGAGAAATGCAAGCAACAGCAAAAATGGTAAGACATTGCCATTAATCTGGCGAATGTGGCGATTAGTCGGGGGATTGCTTGTACTTTGTAGCAGGGAGACATCTTGTGACATGCACATTGGTAGTATTTTTAATACTATTGATCTTCGCAGTTATATTATGCTACTTGAGCAGTAGCGAAAAAAGGCCTTAAAAATCCAGGCCTGAACGGGACTCGAACCCTGATCACTTACTTTCGCTACTGCTCAAGTAGCATAGCATAACTACGAAGATCATTTACATTTAAATTTGTTCCCATCAGCAGTTCAAATGAAATTTCATGAATTTAATGTACATAGTAGGTCAGAAATCCCTCAGTTACTTGACATTCATAATCGGTTTGTCAAAATCGAAATCGAAATGCCAGGCTTTTGCTTTGAAATGGTATGCTCATCTTAATTTGTTGCCCCTCCACAGGGTCTAGTGCAGATACAGTTCATTGATCTCTCTGATTTAGCGGGATTGCAGACCGGAGACGTCTACCAAATGGTAGAAAGCACTGTTTATTTTGAAGCCTACCGTCACATCCTGGAAGGACTCATCGAAGTTGATCCAGAGAATCTTCCTTTGCAGGTAATCCTTAGAAACCTTCAGTTAAATGGATATGCCTGTGTGTTTTTTCTTCCCTCAGCCCTACCGAGAAATTTGTCGATGGTTGATTTCCACAAATCAGTTCTCCGAGACAAAAGCGATGAAGAGGAAATCTCTCACCGATTGTCTTTGTATCTTAAAACAGCTTTTTTTAGCCTCCTACAATCACTTCAAATCCGATTATCATCAAAGAATATCAATAAGTTGACTAACAAGCTCTCCAATTGGTTGACTGGAGATGTGAAGGGTACGTTGAACAAGACAGAGTACTTTCGTGGCTAAATGACTTAATACTCTTTCTGAACACTTCGTTTATCCCAACGTTAGTCTTTTCTTAGTGGCTTCGCGTTTTAAACAGGGAAGCCACAATTGCTACTGCCGACGTCAATTCATTTGGTCCCCATAGAACAATCCGGCTACAACGCCAAGAAATCAGTCCCTAATTCCTGTATGCGGCTTCTGTATTGCTCTTGAATGGTTTCGAACGAGGGTC
Organism: Acropora yongei; assembly: GCA_014634225.1. NCBI lineage: Eukaryota > Metazoa > Cnidaria > Anthozoa > Scleractinia > Acroporidae > Acropora > Acropora yongei. Next base: position 802,752 of record BLFN01000757.1, on the reverse strand, counting down.
TGACACATCGTTTCCCCCTGGAAGGCTTAAACGCCTGTAAGTGATTCAGTGCAGACAATCACAAAACCAGCGCTCATGATTTCCTAACGTAAGACCTGATCGTTACAGGGGTTGGATCGAACCCCACAAGCTGGCGCACAACGGCCCGATATTCATGGAGCAAAACGTCGGGCGTTAGCTCATCTTATGTTTTTTTGTTTATCTTTTAACAGAAGTATGTCGTTTATTGCGAGAAAGAGGTTGATTCACCGGCTTACTTGAGGAACAGATTCCGTGGCCAAGTGACCTTTGACCTCTCGCCCATTATGAGAAAGGAGAGTCGAAACCCTAATGGAAGGTACAAAACATTCAATAGGATGAGTGCTCATGGGTTGGAACTCGATTCTTGCATTGCTTATTCAGTTTCTTGACATCTTTTTTCTTTTCAGATTCAATTTCGCCTTTCTTACTAGACGAGAAAGCCTGTCAATTTTGTTGGGTTCAATCTGTTCAAAAAATTCAAATCAGGCCATAACAGAGTTCTGTGGCGAATTCTTTTAGTATCATACCCGTCTTTAATATTAGACATTGAAGAACGGAATGACTCACATCAAAGGATTTTGACATTGAACTGCACAACCCTTTGGCTTGAATTTTGTGATTGATCATACCTTTGTAGCGGTGATTTACACGTCAAGCAACGCTTGCCCAGTTAATGGTTACTAAAACCCGAGCCACATTCCTTTCCCTCTAGATCTATAGTTGCGGTTGAGTAGAAAAGCCAATCAGACTGTGACGATAGGTTCCCAATGACGTCAGCGTTTCCCCGAATTTTCATGACGACAAAGGACTTCGTATTATCCACATCTGATTTCCGGATTTAAACAGGAGCTAAGATAGGGTGGAAACGCACAACGGGAAAATGAAGCGAAACAGTCCCTTAAAACTGTGCCTATGATTTGCTTGGAGTCATGAAGGGAATGTGGTCTGTGGTTAAGCAACCGTTACTTTTGCAAGAGCTGCGTGACGC
>BLFN01000757.1:789243-794243 GCA_014634225.1 Acropora yongei | reverse complement strand
GAGGCCAGAAATATCCAAAATCATGGACCACATTTATTTTAATCCAAAGTTGGAGAACCATGAATCTGTGCTAACATTTGAGAATGTCAAGGGAGTGGCTCGCAATATTTTCTTTGTTGATCATAATCACGGTGAGGTAAGATTAAACATTCATATGGAAATAAGGTGCTCAATGATCACTGAAGACTTCAAAACACTTTCGTGTGTGTGTGTGTGTGTGAGAGAGAATCCTAGGAATAGGGTCGAAATGTCCCTTGCACCGTCCTGTGACGAGTAACGTGATGAGTCCACTGTTATCGAGAAAAGGAAGAACATTTAACAATTATCCGTAAAAATAGGGAGTCGTAAAACATTTTTACAACAGCGAATTCCACTATTTGAAGAAGTTCAACCAAGTATAGTTATTTAAAGCAACAAGGACCTATTCTCGTGACATGATATCGAAGATAGAATTGTTATCAGACTCTGCGTTAACACAAAATAGTAGTATGTCCTAGCCTTGGAAGGTGGAAAATAACAAGTAAATTACTCAGTAAAATAAAGTGCACTGTCGTATTATCCAATAACCACCTGAGCAGCCCTTTGTTAACTATGGTTGTGTAGAAGTGGGCCCCCCAAAAAACAGAGAAAACTACGACATTGTGGGAATTACTAGTAAGCTAATTTTTGAGACTTCTGATAACCCTAACGGGAAAATTGGCCTTGTAACTTAGTATACTGAAAGAGTAAACCGTGGATGCCAAGACTTCCGATCCTGAAGAAGCCATGTCAATTTTATTCTTCAGTAGAAATCCGATTAACGTCATTGGTACTATTGCAGGATTTTCTGGAGGAGGGAAAGAGCCGATCAAATGAACATGAAGCCAAGTTTTTGGCGGCTCTCTGTCGTTACCTAATACTACAAGGCTACGACAGAGAGAGAATCACGGTGCTTACAGCTTACACAGGGCAGCTGATCCAGCTAAAGAAAGAAATGCCCAAAGACTTCTTCCGTGGAGTGCGAGTCTGCGCGGTGGATAACTTCCAAGGTGAAGAAAACGATATCATTCTGTTGTCACTTGTTCGAAGCAACGAAGAGGGCAAAATTGGCTTCCTTCAGACAGAAAATCGAGTGTGCGTGGCATTGTCGCGAGCAAAGATGGGCTTTTTCTGCATCGGCAACATCAGCCTTTTGAAGGAAAAGAGCAAATTGTGGAGCAGAATTATCGAAGACTTAGAGGAGAGAGGTAATGTTGGGAAAACTTTGACACTCACTTGTCAGAATCATCCGAGGAACGTGATCCAGGCAGCACGTGTAGAAGACTTCAGAAAGGCACCCGAGGGAGGATGTTCCGTGCCTTGTAACACGCGACTAGAGTGCGGTCACGTTTGTGAAATGGCGTGTCATCCAACCGACCCAGAACACAAAGAATACACATGTAAAAAGCCGTGCGCCAGGGTTCTCTGCAAGCGCAACCACAAGTGTCAAAGGAGATGCTTTCAAGAATGCGGTGCTTGCTTAGTACCCGTGATAAAAATCCTCAATTGTGGCCATCAACAGATGGTTCCCTGTTCATACAACCCTTCTGAAGTGAAATGTGTTTCACCATGCCCAAAGATCTTAACATGCGGTCATCAGTGTCAAAATTTGTGTTCCGAAGATTGTACTGTTAAGTGTGTCAACATTACGAAGAAAACCTGGCCCTGTGGACACGTGAACGACGTAAAATGTCACGTGAGTCCTCTGGAGACCCCTTGCAATGCGCCGTGTGGTGTGAATTTGAAGTGTGGTCACCCTTGTTCTGGTAAGTCTACATTATGGTTGTTCAATTGACTAAACCACGTCTTAGTGGCGTTTTCTTGATTCTCGAGCTTTTTGGAGGTGATGAAAATCCTTGGTGTTAGAAACTTGCATCGGAGACCTAAATATTGTCAATTATTTGTTTTAAGCAGAGGGCAAAGTTGACGTGATCATCCGTAGTTGTTAGCGTTACTTAAGAAGTAGTGAAATTAAGGCCTAAAAAATGGGATTTGAAGCCTGTCCTTTGCGATACCGGTTGCAGTGCTCCACCATTTCAGTTATCAGGTCAACTGGGAGGTGATCATTGTTTGATTTTCATGGGTTAGTACTGGTTAGAGTCTAAGAAACAACAGTTGCAACAGAAAATCCACAAATCAATGATATGATTGGTTAAATGAGGAAATGTACTCGTCGTGTGCCACATGCCTTTTACTCCATAAACTCCTGTCTCCCCACACCGCCCTTCCCAAGGCTTGATATTAAGATTTAAGTATTTCGAAACATAACGAAGAACGGCACTCAACTTGTAGAGATTATTTATGGATTCTGGACCTACAAGGCGCAATCTGAATATGAGTTGTGTATTATATTTCGGTGATCAGTGTGCCTGTATTCATCTCTGCATTGATATGCGCCTTTCAAAGTCTTAAATCCTTTAACTTGAATTTTCTTTAGGTACATGCAGTGCATGCTTACGAGGTCGCGTCCACATGCCATGCCGATCTCGCTGTGCCCGCCCCTTATTTTGTGGTCACGCCTGCTCCGAGCCTTGCACCAAAAACTGTCCACCTTGCAAGGAGCCCTGCGGTAACTACTGTACACACAGTGAATGCAAGATGACATGCGGCGAGCCTTGCAAACCATGTAAAGAGCCATGCAGCTGGCAATGTCAGCATTACAAATGCACCAAATTATGCTACCAAACGTGCAATCGTGTGCGTTGTGATCATCCGTGCAGAAAAATCCTCTCCTGCAATCATCAGTGCATTGGTTTGTGCGGAGAGAAATGCCCAGAGAAATGTCGAGTGTGTCACAAAGACGAGGTCACGGAGATTTTCTTCGGGACTGAAGAAGACGAAAATGCACGGTTCGTCGAACTTGCCGACTGTGGTCATTTGTTTGAAGTAAAAATGATGGATCAATGGATGGACCAAGCACAGGAAAGAAGTGATGGAAAAGCTGTTGATGTGCAATTAAAGCGCTGCCCAAAGTGCTCGACTCCAATTCGCACCAGCCTGCGGTACGGGAACATCATTAAAAAGATTCTTGCCGATTTCGAGTTGATAAAGCGGAAAATATTGCTGGGAAAAGAGCAGCGCAAAATTGTTAAGAACAGGCTAAGATTGGGGGTGCAAAAAATAAGGAAATTTGACGACGACCGCGAGAAACTTACAAGGGTACTTGAACAGGCCAGCCTCACAGATGAACAAGTAAATGTTTACGAGAACCAGATCAGCTTTTTGTGTTTCCTTCAGGAGCTCCTGGAGAAGATAGAGGAATGCACTCGGAGTGAGGAAGAAACGAGACGTCATGATATGTTTGTGGTATTGGCCACAAGACACGAGCTAAAAAACCTTGTGGAGGAACTCCGAAAGCGAGTTATGAAAATGCGAGCTCGATTTAGTGATCAAGAGTTGGAGGAACTCAATGAAGAGATGTATCGAACACAGCTGGCTGTTGATTTGAAGTTGCTGCAAATGCAGATAGACAATCGGTCTGTCGAATTGGATTCTCTTCACTCAGCGTCGCTTAAAAGAGTGCAACAAAAGCTGGAGTCTGAAAAGCCAATTGGTAAGAAAACATAAGTTCTGTGCTTGTGACCAGAAATTCACGAAATGAGGTTCACACTAAAATTTTATCATTTTTGCGTCGTGTCCCATTGAGTCCAAGCATAAATTATAAATTGTAGCAATAAAGTTAATGGAATTATATCTTAGTAATGTGTTTGGGTTAGTTTTCGAAAAGATGTTTTAAAGAAGCAATGCTTGTGGCGGCGTTTTGCCCTGTGTTTATGGGACGAATGTCACGCTGAAGGTGAGACGGTGAGGTCAGTCCAAAATAGGCTGCGATTCTGTAGATCCCTGATTCCTGCAGAGAGATCCCAAATTCCAATTTTTTTTGTGGAATTACGGGTTACAAAGACGTGACGAAAGCGCTTCGTGACGCTTAGAAAAAAATCGCTTCGCTTATTTCGCGTGTGGATATATTTAAGCTTCTCTCGTTCATTCATGTTGAAATTAGAACTAAGTACCGTAACAAAAATTCTACACTTAAACTCGCTTTGAAAGAGACTTTGAGGGGAATCCGGAATTGGTCCATTTAAGTAATTGTCTCTTACACATGACAAACACCTGGTAAATACATGCAGGCAACCTCAACGGGATTCGAACCCTTGACCTCTGCGATGCCAGTGCCATTAATATAATGCTCCATCAAATAAGCTATGAAGCCACTTAGTTTGAAGTTTGTCAGTTTGTTGGGATCATGAGTTATCATGAAAACGTCTATGAGATTATGGGTTCCAATCGCTTGCGCATCATTTCTCCATTCCTTGTATAAAACCGCACTTCAAATATATGCATTTCTTTCATTCCAATTTTCTTTTGCGCATTGCATTGGGGCCAACTGGTTGCCTCCTGCCAATTGGATTTCCATCCATAATGCGATATATTTGATTCGCGGGGTGACTGGAGCGCCATAGGGAATAGTCTTCTATTTCATTATCAATCTGTTTTTTTTTTATTTTTAGCAAAAAGCGACCGAGATCGTTACATCACTCGCATAAAGAATATCAGAAGTCGCTGTGGTCTCAATGTATCTTATCAAGAAGTCACCAGAGAAGAAAAAGATCTGATTGTCAAAGCTATGGGATTAACGCAAGGCCATTGGTTCAAGTGTCCGAAAGGTAGGCACAAGGGAAAATACTTTTTTTCCGAACGTATTTCATTTTTTAGCCGAACACGCCACTGTATATGTAACTCCAAAGGAACATGCTTCAGGGCTCATCACGATTCAGTTTTCGCTTTTTCTTTTTTTCTTTTTTGACCGCCATAACAAAGTGAGTTTTTGTTTAGGTCGGACATTTTTCGGAACTGTAAAGAAAAATGGAGATAATTATAAACCTCTAGGTTGCAAGTTTTGTTTCCTCAATACAGGCGTGATGCTATTCTAGTGAGCAGTTCAAAACGTGAATATGTTCGAAGGAATGGCGAAAAGATAG
>BLFN01000757.1:737050-739550 GCA_014634225.1 Acropora yongei | reverse complement strand
GAATGAAATAATTTACAAAACCATTTCTCTAAATTCAAATATTAGAATACACAATGAATGCTCAATTTTTTGTGTAAGGGCCTTCAAGGAAGAATCGAGAAGCATTGTGGCCAATCAAGATAATCAGTATCAAGGGGGTAGGGGAGAAGGATAAAAAGAAGGGAGACAATTGAAAAGATGGCTTGCTCACAATATCTCCCACCTCAGATTTGTCTTCTCCTTGGGAAGTAAGTGTTTCATCTGCCAGGCAAAAGAAGCTGAGCATGTGGTTTTGGTAGTTAATTCATACTCATCTTTGCTTTGGTATAGAGCAATCTGCAGACAAATGATAGAAGGTGCTCTATCGAGCAGAATGCCTATTGTTCTCACGATAGGGCATATCGTGACTGCTGAAAAGTTACTCAGAATATTTAAACCTTTCGATTCGTTAGTGGCGATTTTCAAAGGCGTGCCAGTAGCATTTTCACTAAGAATTAGCCTTTCAATGTCAATAAACGATCGTGTCGCAGATGATGTAAGGCTCGAGTGTTTTTCTAACACCGTGAAAGGGAAAGAAAAAAGACTGACATGGCTTCAGTCGCTAAACCTGAATCCGGACGAAAGACCGTCCATGGTTACTTATCAACTGTATATTATTAATTTCATCATCATTTCATTTTAATTTTGCATCAGTTTATCAGTACTTCGATGAGTTCGGTTCGAATGTGACTGACTGCTTATATCTGGTCAGTTGGCAAATGGTAGACTGTTCAAATTCTGATCAATGTGCATGATCCTCCCAGTTTTTCAGTGGTACTTGAGCAGTAGAGAGGAAGGCCTGAACGGGGGATTCAAACCCGGACCTTTGAGATGCCGTTGCTGTGCTCTACCAGTTGAGCTATCATGCAGGCCAACTGCGAGCTGCTCGTTTATGTAGGTCGATGATAAGGCTGTGGATTATAGATATAGATCTATATTGATGATTTTAATCATTACACGAATTTCATGTATTAAAATTATCTAATATAGAGATCTATATGTATTGTTGCTTAAAGGTTGGACAGCGCGATAAATTGCACCCTGTGTAATTTCAATAAAAAGTTGAATCTCTCAAACAGCAGCACGTCTTCCCGACGTCTTTTTTTGTTTTGTTTTGTACTCTTTAGCAATGAATTGACATACTGTGAATCCACGGATACTAAGTAAGCGCAGATTGTCAGATAAGATTTAAACTTTTAAACTTTTATGGCTTCATGGTTATTTAAAATGGTAAGAGACTTTGAGGATATAAAGTAACAAAAAAAAAAGTAAAGAAGTCGTAACTGAGCGAGGGAGAGAGCTGAAAGTTGAAATTTTTAACCCCCATGTTGAGGTGGGAGTTACAAAATCCACCTGTAATTTCTCCACAACGTGTCGGTGACGAACGGAAATATATGTCCCTTGAATGACAATTTTGATTGTCAGAATGATACGAATAGAAATTTAGATTTCGAGATTGAATACGGCATACAAACATTAGCATAAGAGGTATTGTAAACGGAAAAGTAAACGTGATACAATATTTGTTTAACTTGAAAGCTCTCCACTTTATCGCAGCATCTTTTAGTTGATTAGCACTACAATTTAAGTAGTTTTGAGAGCGGAGCCCAAACTGGGCAGTTATTATATCGTAACTGGGAGAGATCAGCGTCTAAAGGACTTCGTAAGTATCAATTTTTAGACAAGACTGCCTTTTTAATGCAGGAAATGAACTCTTCTCTCTTTTATTTCTATAAGAATTTACTCTATAAGAATATTGAAGCTGAAAACTGCGAAATTTTAAGATGATATGCTATAAGAATGTATCGGAGGCTTCTTCTTCCTTTTTCTTTTTTTTTTTTTGCACGTTGAAGATCTGTAAAATACGATTAAATCTAGCCAGGCGAAAAAGGAGGGCGTACTTTTCTCTTCAAACTAAGAGAAACCGTAAGAATATTTCAGCCTCAAAGTGGCTGAAAGATAAGATTACTCCAGCCTGGGCCTGAAAAACACTATTCTCACAAAAAGAAAAGAGAGACTGTAAATTGTGCTACAGCATTTACATTGATTCACTTTTAAAAGAGGGCCAATCTAATTATTATAGGATTTATAAATGTAATTCAGGCTACATATTATTGTGCATGCTGTATTCATAGAGAAAGCGTTATTGTCTGTTTGTTTTAAAAATTGTGAGAGTCTTCAAAATTTATCTTTAAATGCGCTTTCTAGGAGTAAGGAATTTGTTGCTGCTTTTCTCGGAAAAAGATTTTGAAAAACGGCTCTGGCGTTGTCTTTTTTTCCTTATAATCTTGGTTATTAGACTTGTTTATTAGTTTTAAACATGGCAAGACTCGGTACTGTGTGCTTTCATGCATGTCTGGTTGCTCACCTACGGTTTGCCTTGGGTGAGTGTAAGGCTTACAGGGGGCAATAACCTACTTGAAAAAGTCGGAGGCAAACCTCCAAATCCCATCAAAATCTGACCTCGTGTCAATGATCTTCA
>BLFN01000757.1:593117-595617 GCA_014634225.1 Acropora yongei | reverse complement strand
TACAGATGTGTAAACTTGGTGTTCAAACATCAGACTGGATAAGGTAATAGAGTGCTCAAGTAGCAATCCTAAGAGTAGTAGCCTGCAGAGAGCAGACTCTTTTCTCTCCTTTTGTTTCACCCGCTCTTTTCTTGGCGGGTGAAACAAAAGCTGAAAAAATCGTCTGCTCTCTGCAGGCTAAAGAGTAGTGGTTGCATTATCATATCCTTGTCATTTTGTTTGCCGAGTATAATTGGCAATTTTGCAACACACATATTTTGCTTTTAATATAGTTCTGAGATTCACTGGAGAGCTTAGATCCGTAAATGAGAAAGAAGACAAGCAAACCATTTGGTACTTTTAAAGGAAAATATCCTACCATCTGTCCTAGCAATAAGGCTATGTATGGGCGACACGCTTGACGAAGAGGTTTTGATGAGTTGGAAGTGCAAAATTCACCTAATAATGAAAAGCTTGTTCTCATGAAGATGACTATTCCTCAAAAGTTAACAATTGGCTGACAATAAGTTTCTCGCCTACGTTATGTTGTCACGAACAGTTACACGTGTGCAAGATGAGTAGGCAAGAAAAGTAATTCTTGTATTCATTCATGTTCTTGGATCTAAAAATCTGATAATCGTCAAGGGCAACAAAAGCTGCGGTCAGCAACCCTGCCCCCTGCCAGTAGAGATAGGTCATGGATTGCTCTCGCATTTGAAGATACATTCTGACCTTGAACATAATGAGGTGTTCTCTTTAAAATCACCTTTGATGAGAAGTGCAGGGAATAAAGTCTCATAAAATATCTCCCTAATAGTCTACTCCACAAGTAGGATTACACATATAGGATAAAAGGAACAAAGAACTTGTTCCTTGTACATTGTTGAGTTTAATATATGAGCACGCTGGAATTTGTTCTCGAAAATTCCCAAGTGCTTTTATAACTCAACAATGCACAAGGAACAAAGTTAATTTTCTCAGATTTTGCAGCAAACAAAATCACTGCTGACGTAGGTTGTGTCACTGCTTATGTTGATATACCTGTGAGGGAGGCTGCATGAATTTCTTCTTTCTTCTTACTGGCAGGGGTGAAATGTTTGAAACACCCAACCTTGAATTACAGTAGCACTCGCCTGGAAATAAGTGCCCTATCACAGAGGGTTGTCCAATACACTGCGTCCATAATGATACATTATGTGCGAACCACAAAGTGTCTCCCTGACATGTAGTTTTGGCAGAGCCCTAACCAGACAATACTACCGGTAAAAAATACAGTAGTTGTCAGGCTTAAGGGGACATGATATGGCTTTTTGTGGTACCATTCAAAGCGACTTGAATATCAATTTGATGCTCTATTTAGCATATATGGACAACAACAACAACAACAACAACTTTATTTGTACCCAACATATTACAATTCAAATAAACGATATGAATTAACAAAAATATAGAAGAATACTAGCTGCCCCAAATAACCATAAGGGCTAGTGGAGGCACTATCATAGTTCTAGAATTTTTAATTTTTATCAAAATAAGCACTCTTAAATATATGTAAATTGTGTTTAATAAATCCATACACAAACATATAATTATGCATTTCTGGACATAAAATTATGTGCCCCAGCCTGGTATTTATATGTTGGCTGCGCTGGCTCTCAACCTTTATGTATTGGCTTTCATCCTTCCTGTTTAAGGACTTCATTAATTATTATTTATGCTTTTCCCAGATTAAAAATTTACCAAGGAGTTTATTCCTCTATTCCCAAATGCTGTTCAATGCTGATAATCGGCAAAACTTTACATTAGAGGAAGTCAATCTTGAAAAACAAAAATAAGCAAAAGAAGTCTTCATCAAAGATTTAAAAACAGGAAACCAAAGTGTACGCTAATCCTGGATTAAGTTAACCAGCCTTCAAACAACTGGGCCCAGGAGGTTAAGAGTCGCACCTTGGGGTAGGAACTGTGATGAAGGCCCAGCCTGTGGGCATAGCACACACAGACACATTGGCTTGTGTGGAGCTTACTAGTCATTTGATGCAGGTTTTGACAATATTATTTTGTAGTGTGGATGACTGGGAGAGCAAGCAAGCAGGCTGGCAAGAGACAATCAAGGTTCTTACTCATATGTCAGAAAATGTTGTGAAACACAAATTTTTAGGTAACTACAAATAGCAAGGATAAATCAAGATTCTAAGACTTGCTGTATTGTCACAAGAACAGCTAGCTTTCATTTCATTCCACTAGTAACTATATTGGGGGCACTTTCATTCATTTAATTTACGTTTTTCCCATTCCCACATGTTGGTCATGTCAAGAAGGATATTCTCTCTTTTGTTCTGTTGCTTATCCGTAAGTTACTTTTCTAACAATCAATAATAATAATTATTATTATTATTCTCTCACACTGTAATCTAAATTTTGAATGGATTTAGGAGGCAGGGGCTTCCATAACTTCTGAAGTAGGTGGCAAACCCTATTAAAGTAGGGGGCTGTAACACTTCAGGGTTGTAATTCCCCCCCC
>BLFN01000757.1:573611-576111 GCA_014634225.1 Acropora yongei | reverse complement strand
GGATAGCTATTACACATTTGGGAGGCCAAATGACTTGGAATAATCCAGAATGATTACAGAAAGGCAAGCTTCAATAGAGTCCGAGGCCTTCTGCTATCATATTTTGCCATCTGCAGTTCAAATCGCTTTAGAGTGCCGCCAATACAGTTTGATTAAGAGTTCCTGCTAATTGTTTGCTTTTGATCCTACAACTTGGGTCTAGTTAAGTTCTAAAGTTTCTTTTAACCTTTGCCATCAATTTGCGTGGAGAAAGCCCCCGTTAAAAACAATGACATCAGAAAAGACAACAAGAACAATGTCGTAAATAGGTGAAGTCAGCAAATATTTTCTCAGCCGTGTCAAAATATGAAACGGGTCAACCCGCCACTAGAAAGTCTCTACAATTTGCCTGGAGGAATTCAAAGTTTTGAGACAGCGACCGTTATGGCAACTCAACAAAAGTGTGGGGGCTAGTTTGAAATTGCGGAAGAAAGACAGACAAACCCATTTTATCTTGTGTTACGGTAAGTTTCGGGGTATTTCCAGTCGCGTAAGATCCAAGGCGAACAAGGTTACCAACCTGAGCTAAAACTTGTGACAAAAGCAAGAAAGCCGGCGTGCAAACGACGTGTTTAAAATCCGACGCTGAAAACAGCATGGATACAATCCGAAGATTCAGCAACTGAAAACAGACATTGAATCTTGATTATGGGCTAAAATGTGTAGCTCAACCTCTTTCCCAGGGTCTCTCTTCTCTGCCTCCTTTAGTCGTTGGAACAGAGACCCTGCTTGCGGCTGGTCACGTGACCATCTATCCATCCAAAACCGCAGGGTGGGTGGGTAATCAAGTACATTTGGTTGAGAGGACGATAAAGTACCCCACCCTTCCAGCAGATTTTCTACCACCCAGATTCTAGGTGGTCACGTGACCAGCCGCAACCAGGGTCTCTGTTCCAACGACTAAGGGAGGCAGAGAAGAGAGACCCTGGGAACGAGGTTGTGTGTAGCTCAAGTTACCAAAGCAATAAGTTAAGTTAAACGTCAACAGAAAATAATTACTTTATTTTCTGTTAACGTTAACTTGTCCCTGTTATATGGGATATTGCTCAAGTGTTGCACTTGCTTACTGTAACGCCCTTCAGGATCATAAAAAACATTTCTAAGATCTGAGTAGTATAGGGGCAATGGATAGATCAATTTTATTCAATTATGCAAATAGATTCAAGGACATTAAAACCGGTTTTTAAGAGAGGGTTTCTTGGTTTGGGTGTGGTTTCAAGAGGGGGTGTAATGAGATTCAAAATGTCTTGGTATGGGTGTGGTTTTAAAGAGATTCAAATTGTCTTGGTATGATTGGGGTAATAATGTGTTATTGAGATGTAAGTGTATGCATGTTTTGGAGTGAAGTGTATTTAGCTCTGTAGGTACGATTCCACCCAACCATCCGGGTAGTGTTGCCCTTATATAGGGAAAGAACAATGGAGTAGCGAAGACCCAATGAGGAACTACGGTCTAACGAGTTGAAACAAGTTTCGGCTAGAAAAACCAGACCAAAGCAGTTCTGAACGTGATTAGCATTTCAAGTGGTCTTGTTTATATTGTAACCCGTCAAACCGGTTCTCTTTCTTCTCAATGACAAAAAAAAAAGGAAAACACGTGGCAATACTTTCTGGAGATGCACATAAAGGAAATGGAAAAAAGACTTCAATTTAGATATGGAACGAATGATCAAACAACAGATTATTGCTTTGGAAATGGACGCATTAACAAGCCGTTTACAACGACTGCAGTTGGATAATAAAATCGTAACCTTACTGCACGAACTTTGGGATAAGATGAAGATCGGAGGTCGATGCAAAGTTGAAATAACAACTAATGAAGATGGAACGGAAGTTATAATTGGGGAACAAATGGTTCCAACATTTTACTTTACGAAGGAGAAGAAATTTTGGCGTCAACTTCATTGTATTATGAAGTCGTCGTTACAAAATGAACAATGGCTACAAACAAAGATTTTATATTTTCATGTCGGTATTTACAAACAAGGGCTTAAAATTAATTTACAAACAAAACGAAGGTTATTCATATATTAGCTAAATTCTATTAAAAAATAAACATTAAAATACCTTTACAATTCGGCGAACGGAATGAAAAAGTTACTTAAAAATTAAAGTATTTACGAACAATAAGAACAAAGGTAAATTAGTTAAACCCTTTTCAAAACAAAACATGACTTGGCCATTCAGCGAACGGGATGAAAAATGAAGCAGCAAAGGTTAATTGAAAAACACTCGTCGTTGCTAGAAATAATTGTAGACTTTTTCAATTAATCTTTGACAGTGATAACAATTTTCATGATCACTGTTCTCATTCTCATTCTCATTCACGCTTCGACATGCAAATAAACACTGAATTGCAAAAGTAAAGTCATTTTGTTGAATAGGGTTTAACCCTTTATTAAAATATATACATGCAATACAACTTTCCGAGTTATTGACTTCGGAGTGTTGCTCTTCACAAA
>BLFN01000757.1:504286-509286 GCA_014634225.1 Acropora yongei | reverse complement strand
TTCGCCGCTAAATCACAATTTCACAAGATTCTATTTGAAGCACGAGATTCTATTTGGAGCAAAGTAGGTCCGAAACCCCTCTGCAGTCATTTCTCCTCACGCATAAATACGAAGAAAATGAACGCAGACTAAACTTTGCAACGTGTTAGTCGTCTTGACAATAAACTTTGTGGAAAATTCACAACAACTTCGCCTTTAAATAACAATTTCACTAGATTCTGTCTTCGAGACGCCTTCATAATAGACCGACTTCGTATGAAATTGAATTCAGCAGTTAGGAAGTTTTTGCAACATTTTCAGAAGAATGCTCACATGAGAGATTTTACCGAGCACCAATGGTCTTTTAATCAAAGTAACAAAATCCTGTGCCTAATTGAAGCGACAGTGTGAGTTGAATTCGGGAACACCAAAGTCAAATCTAGCTCAAAGGGAAACTTGAACTCAGAACATCCGAATGGTTATTCTCAATCGTACGTTAACAGCATACGAAGAAAGTGCGGCATTGCATGCACGCAAAATGCAGACACTTGAAAGTAAACTATATTTCATACCAGTTGTGCAATAACCTATTGACATATGCCCATTAGGTCTTTGAGCTTTCGTTATGTTTACAACAGCTACTTAAAGTTAACAAAACTTTGAAGAATTTTACAAGTATAGAACGCATAGTTTGCCAACGTGAGGGACACAACCTACATCTCTACTTTGATCACTTACCACTCAAAGAAGATAGGGCTGTATGGAAATTGGCAAATCGTTGGAAAGAAGACAACTCGGAAGACGTAGACATTGACCATAAAAGCAGATTCTGTCCTCAGTTATTGGAGCACTTAACACGCAAACAAAAATTGCTCAATAAAAATGTAAATCTGGGTATTTTCACCCTGAAGAGAACAAACAATCCGGACATTAGTTGAATGTCCAACCGCAGGTGACGAAGGACTTTCAGAATGATTCTGCGAAATGTAGACTAAACTTATAGTTTCAAACCAAAAAAGAAATATCAATCGTTTTAGAAGAGATTCTAGCAAAGAAGAATAGCATGTCAGATGAACTTATACTCGGCACAAAGAATCGATTGTTATGCGCAATGAGTCTTTTTAGGAAAACAAATTGAGGTGACTCAATGCGCGACCTTCTGAAACAAAAACTGCTTTACATAGATGAGTCAATAATGAGAAATCTGATCAAACAAAGGCTTGAAATCACTTAAAATATCTTGGCTGTGTAGTGTATAGAAAATAAAAAATAAAAACTTTTTTACGCCTGCGAAGCACCAACTTCAAAAGTGAGTGGAAGTCAAGACGCAAACGATTTTCCCAAAAAAATAATTCAAAATAAGACAATAGAGGATATAAAGGCAGAGTAAAAGTTTTTTGTTTTGTTTTGCTTTGTTCTTCCTGGGTGTTTTTTTTTTTCAAGGAAGACACCACCTTGATATCAACTTTAGCCTAAAGGGAATGAGGATGGTTTACTTGGAGTTTCTTTGCAAAGGCTGCTTCACATGTGCGGAGAATACGAAGCCTAAACACATATAATAGAATCAACTTGTAGATGAGGAAAGCTTCCATTATAAGTCCTTCGCTCACTTTCATCTCTTTTATGCTGTCCCCTCGAGGCATTTAATAGCACAAACTAAAACAAGTTTAATTGGTTACACAGCATCTAAGACAACAATCCGCCGTAGGCCGCCCAGTTGCATTTTCAGGTGCATCCGAGAAACTGAACAAAAACAATGACACCTAATAGAGAGAGATCCACTGAGACATTATTCTTGCATTAACCACAATTTTTATGATATTGCATCATAATAATAATCACAGTGTTACTGATTTACTGCGGAAGTTAACTGAGCTGTTTCCTTTAGAGTGCGGGCAAGGCTCGTCGTTATGATTCATCAATCAACGTACCTTTTCGGATGCAAATCTCTTTGAGTGCTCCGGCGCCAAGTAGTAATCATCAACAGAAATTCCTGAGAAGAAGGAAGGAAGATACACAAAGAAAGTTCAAGCCTACTGTACGAGAAAGAGCTTGACGCTTAAGGGGGTCATCTACAGAAGGACAAGATAAAAATATCTATAAAAGCCTTAAGAAGGCCAAAGTCTGTACCACAACGCCTATTGCAAAGTGTAGTTTATACTGCAAAAAGACTCGGCAAAAATACTGCGAGGCAAAGCTCAAAAGCAAAGAGATGAAATGTCTAAATTTAAATGAGCGATCAACCAGAAGATCTAAATAGGCCAGCGTATAATATGGCTAATAATACTTGAAGAAGAAACTGTTTTAAGTTCATAAAATAAAAAACAAAGTTTTAAACAGCAGGAAAGGCCCTCACTTGAAATTTTAATTCTTCAGTCTCTCAGTACGCTATATGGCAACATCAAACGTCTAATAAAACTGTGCGAGCAAATTAAGTAACTTCAAACGTCTAATAAAACTGTGCGAGCACATTAAGTAACTTATGCTTTTGTAAAGCAAACAAAGCGTTTTCTGACACAAACATTGGGGTTTGAAGTTTGTCTATCCCTTGACTTTGTAACATCAAAATCCCCTCATATCCTAATTCGTGCCGAATAAAAAGGCTTCCTCTCTCTTTCTTCTTCAATCTTTGCCAGTGTACTTGAGATGGGCCGTTTTCAGTCTATCTCAAACTGACTAGAAGGGTGTTCTTCAGGTGCGAAAGGTTTAGTCTCTAACTAAACTGTGGTGCTGCGTCGGTAAGAAATGAAATATGTACAGTGAAAATATGGTATCAAATAGTTGATCCGGGTCAAATTACCACGGGTGAGAAGATCACAGCTGACGTTTTGAGCGATTGCCCTCCGTCAAAGTGAACGATGGGCTAAGGTTCAAACGGTAAACTTTGTAATCTTATTATGTAATTTGATTCCACCTATCAACCAACTTGATATACTAAATTTTTGGTCTTCTGAAGGTATTTTGCCTCCCTCGTCAAAAATCACTGCTGCTTAAAGCGAATTCATTCGCCCAGCTCGATTTTGAGAAACGACGGAGCACCAAAAAGTGAGATAATTTTATGAAGTGGCATTCGTTAAAAACTTGAAAAAAAAAACCCAAAACAATCACCTGTACTGAGATGCTTGAACTTGACTGTCCCGCTTGGATTAATGATCACGGAGTCCAAGGACACGTAGCTCGCTATAGAAAAGAAGACGGGTCAAGGTTTCTCTGAGGAAAAATGCCTGAGCTCTGAAACTCTTCTCAAAATAAAACCAAGATGACCTCAGCAAAGTCAATAGTAGCACTACCAAAAACGAGGTTTAAACAAGTATGCTGCACGTGTGGTACGCACGCATTCTAGTACATTTGTTATCCGTCTTTGCAAAACAGCAATGTGAAAAGCATATCAGTTAAACGACACACACACAAAAAAAAAGGATTTGCATAAGGATGAAGTCCAAGAGAATTACTTTCGCACACTTTTTGGAAGCCATATTACATAGGGAATGTTTACATGAGAAAACTCCCGCCGGCGCCGGCCAGTTTCGCCGCGGGATGATTGCTTAATTTCGTATCGCGTTCACATGCTGACTACTTGAGTCTTCTTGCAGCGTTTGTACTCGCCGCTCAAGTCAACCGAGAGGCCTTCCTCGTACCGAAAGGCTGAGTGGTTGTTCTTCGTTTACATGATACTGTTCTGACATTGAGAGCTTGGACATGTCATTTCACGTCGTTGATTGGACGAGGAGAGCTTCGAAATTGCACAAAACTAAAAACGCTCGAGGAAAGCGTACAGTTAGTTAAACATGCAAATTTGTGGCGTTCCTGTCAAGCAACTTTGAAGCCGAGTCAACTCATCATTGCATTCCTGGACATACCTGACTCCATCAAGAAAGGAGGATACATTAACGAGCCGTTTACTCACGAAAGACACTCACGTAGACTTCCAAGTGCATCTAAGGTCCGCAATGTCTTTGCACACTCCTTACAGATGGCGATTAATTCAGTTTCACTCAAACAAGATGAGAGGACATTCAACAGTTCCTTTATAGTAAGCGCCTATCAAGGGTGACAAAAAAAGAGAATCGAGTTGAAACAGCATTAAGTGAACATTCAGCTAAGATTGGCCATTTGAAAGCAGGTGAACTAACTTCAGAAATGTGAGGAAAAGTCGCATTAAATTTTTGCTATCCATTTTTCCCAACACACTCGTGTTATTGCCATTTGTTTCAGTTCACTTTTTTCTTAATTTCCAGCTTTTGGCTATGGTTGACAAGTAAAAAGGCCTATAAATTTTTGGCGAACTCACAGATTCAATCCGGAAACGCAAAATTTACATTCTTTGTCGGTTCTTGGGAAAACAAACATGAAATTACGACCAACGATGTTATCTGAGATTGGTTTTGTGATCTATTTATGACCTGAAACACTTGCGAGTGCAATGAGAATTTTCCTTTAGTCTTTCAGTTCCATAAAAACGAATACATTTACTCTTTGCACAACAATTTACGGGAAAAAGAGAAGACCAACAGGAACGTACCTCATGTCTCACAGGTTCACGTAGCACAGTGCTTTCCACATGTGCCCTTATCCATTCAAACTGCTCAAAAGTTCTTGGTATTCCACTCTCTGAAGAACTGTACTTATCATAAACCATGGACTGCCGTTTCATCATCTTTGGCTCAATACTTTGCCTTCTCCTGAAGATCATTTTCCTATCCATCAGCTTTGCAACAACGCTTGTTCTCATCCTCGGAGCGAAAGATTCAAGCCTGACAAGAGCTGTTTTATCTAGAGATCCAATTCTATCAAATGTAACATCTATCTTGGGAGCGTCATTAAGAGAATTTGATATTTCGTTGTTGTTTTCGTCGACGCTTCTGTCCCAGTTTATATCACCTTCTGTCTCATACACGTATGCACGACCCACATGTTTCGAAAATTGTTTATCAACTTTTCGCTCAATTTCCTTTACATTAAAGGTGATAGCCATGCGATGGGCTCCGCTGTTTTGACTGGCAATAGTTCCGCTTTGTTTA
>BLFN01000757.1:449706-452206 GCA_014634225.1 Acropora yongei | reverse complement strand
AGTGAAGTTGATAATAAGTTGCTTGTTTATTTTTCGAAGTCTAGTTCTTTATTCAGAGCTGTGGATTTATTATGAAATCGAACGCTTTTTTTTTTACCCAGCACCTGCAGGATGTATACTGACGTTAAACGTTTCTCAGCTGTGTCTTAAATAAATTTTGAATGGAGCAACAAGAGAACACAACTCTAGGAGGTCGCGATATCACGGAGTTTTTGATGAATAAACCTTTTGTATAATTGAAATGAAAAGTCTGGACAACCTCTCGGGAATGAAAGTCAATGTGCTAAAACCCTCAAAATTACTTGGTAATCCTCCGCGAGATTTGTCTTTCGAAAAGATCTTAACTGATCACACGTATTCCTGACTTAATGAGCTCTTCAATACTTCAGTTTCACTTTCTAAAAACGCTTTAGGGCAAGGAGTACACTGATAACTAATTTCGCTTTCTTAGGTATATTTTCCGAGGATGTTTATAAACTATGGCTTAGTAATTAGAAAGGAACTTGGAAAAGAACCGATATTAGAAAATATAGGCTCATTTTTTCTTCATCTTTGCAATAGTATTTGGAGAGCAAAAAAAAATACTCCCCTTCATTTGCAGCTGTTTCTCTGGTGTAAATTGAAAATCGATTTGATTCTAAGACACTTTTGTTATTCAGTTTTTTTCTCTCATCTTCGAGTTCTCTCGATTATGAGAGCTGCCATTGGTTTATTGTGCAAGGAAAGGTATATTATTGCCTAAAGCAACACAGCGGCTTTTCTCACTTTAAGAACCACACTCTTGCGCCAAAAGAATTGTCTGGAAATTTAAATGTCTTTTCTGGCTTTCAATGCAATTTCCTCAGTAAAAGAGGAGGACTATATAGTACTTGATCCGACCTTTCCTCTTTGTCCAGTTATGTTAGCCCTTGCGCACACAAGAATGAAATGTTTACATTACAAAGATAGCATTTTCTCTTCACCTATTGTGCAGCTCCGGGGTCGAGTAACGAAACTTTCATGGTAGTCGGGTCTTATGGCTTGGGGTTTATGATTTAAATTCTTCTTGGTCAGGGAATGGAAAGTTAGGCCTGGGCCCTCTTCCCACCTTTATTGACTTGAGCTATGTGTTGCTCTCAAAGAGTAGGCTGCAGGAAGGAGTTTTGCAGGATGCACACCTAAATTGGAACTTTCCCTGTTTTTAAGCCCTAACACACCTTATTGATATTCTTTCTAAGTCAATCTTGAAAAATAAGGTTGTTCCACACAGGATTGAGAATTTAGGAAACAGATCTAAATGATTCCCATGTTGGGTTATCTGTGTAGGTCACCCATACCCAGTCTTCCTGTTTCAGCCCTGTTACACGGTCACTTCAAACGGGAAAATTTGGATTTATATTGAGGTGAGCTCCCCGAAAACGTAGATCACAAATTGATCTGTGAGTCCTTCACATATTCCGCTTTCGTGACAGCAGCAAACAGCCTGGCAACCACCGTCGTTGTTTTCTTGTTGTGGTTAAACTTATGCATACTTCATAATAGTTAAGCGAAGACTGTGGTGATTACTATGGGAAACCGAGTCTCCGCCGAGGAAGCTAAAGGGGCTGGAAAAGATGTAATTCAACAGGCACAAAAAGGTTCAAATGAATTGTACGAATACGTCGACGTAAACGGAGGTGGACGACTTGTTGAAGCCTTTCGGAGAGCCCGAGCAACGAAAAACGTTGCCGAAGTCGACGAACTGATTGACGCATTTGGTAGCAAGTTTTTATACAACGATGGTGCGGGAAAGGAAGTTGATGTAGCGGAACTGGTGCAGTGGAGGCATCAAAGCCGGGAAGTACAACTGCCGTTAAAGAAACGAAAGAATGCCTTATTGTCCTTCTTTGCCAAATGGACAGATCGAGTTCAAGATACCGGCGATGTTGTTGGAAGCGATTATCGCACTAGTAAGTTCAGGGTTTGGGTACAGGGAAATCATTTACACAAACTAATAGAACAAAAAGAACCCTTACCTTTGTTTTGACAGGCAAATAATTCTTCATGAACTACCTCTTTTGGGTCGTAAAGGAGCTTAACCTAGTAGTTAGCGCTAAGTATTTGACTTCAAGCAACGCAGCCCAAGTCGTCACAACATGTCAATATTGGCAGTCTGTTGAGCAAACTGGTGTTGTAGTAATGTAGACTCCCTCGTGTTTTGGAAGTTCTTATCCCCATAACTATACTTCAGCTACTGCCCATGCAGCTTTACCGTGAGTGGAGCGACATTTGATTTGAGAAGGAAGCTGGAATGTAGGGCAAAAGGAATTTACTTGGGTGATAGTTGGCATGATAGCTAAAGTATTAAAAACTTACAGCCTTAAATAGTTTTGCTGCGCAAGTTATTGACAGTAGCCTGAGAAGCTCAACAGGAATATCAGTGAGCAGGTTGTCAAAATTGACCCACCCAGGTATCAGGCAACCAGCTGTTTTGGCCTTAGTATACCCCATAATTATGGCATAGCAGATACTTACAGGGGTT
>BLFN01000757.1:345792-348292 GCA_014634225.1 Acropora yongei | reverse complement strand
AATTCCTAAAGAAGTCTTATGTGCGGAGTAAATTCTTTTTTGCTGCTACCCATTTGAAAATTTCTCTCAATAAAGTTGTTATAAATTTCAGTTCTAGCTGAAATCCCTTTTGAAAAGTGTTGTAACAAGGTAGTACAGTATATCGGAAGTCCAGTTCACGAATTTTTTTTATTTCAAATGATTTATTCAGGGTCAAAAGATAATACAGCCAGAACGTTAAGGGTGAAAGGGCTATATAACATTGGAAAGGCTAACACTAACGAAGGGCTAACACTCGAATTGTCAGCTTTGTTATCTGTTTACTGTGATAACTTGAACTGTGATTATTTGAAAACAAATTTCATTGTTTCACTCGGGAGTTTAAGACGCAAAGACAGTCGCTTCAAAATAGAACTTTGAGGGAGTTGAAGTGTTTTGCGACAACTCCACGCCATGTTGGTCACTTCGTACGAAATAGTTGAAGTGTACTTTGGCTTGCTTGGAACGAAAAGTTTTTGGACACAAAATGAAAGATTTCCAGCAGCAGGCTCCCGCTGTCGCCAGAACCTCACTTTTGAAAATTTCACGCCTGCGTCATTAGGCAGACTACGTCAAAACATTTGCGCCAAGAAGCGTGCAGCACGTGTAGCACGCGTCATTTTTCCTCATTCAACCAATGAAATCATTGCTTGTGTTGTTGTTGTTGCAATTGCTGTTATCGTTTCTTAACTCCTTGTTTCAAAACCGACGCGTCACCATGATTTCTATGCAAAGTTAACCCTTGAATTTAATAAATAATTTCATGTCTACTGATCATTATGCAGCCCTTCAAAAATACTGGATAATGGGTTTCTTGTTTCTAAAGAAACTGTGGTGCTGCGTCGGTGGTAGAGTGGCACAAAAATTGGGTTTTATCAACGAGTTGATAAAGATTGAATTACTACCGTGAAAGATTTAGAAATTTGTCGTTTTGAGTGTTAGCTCTTCGGACGAAGGGCTAACCCTTGAAATTTCAGCTTTCTAAATCTTTCACGGTAAAAATTCAACCTTATCAACTGTTTTGTTCCTTCAAAAATACTAGGCACAAATGCGTTCTGCTGAAATTGTGTGTGGACTGGCGTTTTATACCGCCAGGGAACAATTAGGAAACCTTTTTACAACCATACTCTATTGATAATAAAAAGTTAGATATAACGCTCTGCAAATCAAAAGGTTGAAATGATTCATTTGAGTGAGGGAGAGAAAGAGAGAAAAAACAAAAAGGAAAAGGAAAAAAAAAAGAAAAAAAAAGAAGCTTCTAAACAAGGGTATGAAAGTTCTCCCAGATTATCTCTATTAATTTTCGTGGTTAGATCCGTTGGGTTTCAACCATGCGCACTAAAGAAAACCATATATATGCGGTCATATGGCCTACAAAAATACGTTATGATGATTAAATAATTGCTCAAGTCTGACTCTAAATTTTTTTTCCGATCGTTTACCATTTCATACAAGACTTCGTTGGCAACTCAATGTCAAATGTTTTAGGTTTTTTTTTATCAAATATGCTTTTTTATGCAAATATGTTAGCATGGACTGAATGTAACAAAAAAAGAAGAAATGTATTCTAGTAAATTAAAGGATCTGATCAGAAGAAGATTTTTTAAATAGAAACGAGAGAAAGCAAGGCTGATCAAACAATTAAAGGAAGATCCATTATTTTGTCCAATATTTCGAAATATTGGACAAAATAATACATTACTTTCACTATTTGATCAGCCTTGCCTTCATTCATGACAGCCTTTTATACGCAGAGTTTTTTATTTATATTGACTTCTCGCTGAAAGAATCTATTGTCCAAACAAACATTCTAGTTATTTTTAGGCCAAATGACTCATCGTGAGTAGGGCGATAAATATTGTTTGTCTAGGAAACAAATTCTAGGATAGATCAACTTTTTGATTCGGGAAATAAAACGCCCACCATTCATTAACTAATCAGATCTTTGTTACTTGTAGACGTGTCAGGGAGAAGTTTCCAATGACAACCTCACATTAGAAATCCACGGATACTGGAAACGTGTTCTTCCTCGATTAAAAACGGTCAAAAGAAAAAAGATATCTTAAAATTTTCAAACGTGCAGGATAAAAAAAATGTGACAAAATATTCCTTGCTGATATATTTCCATGACAACAGAGCACTTCACTTCATGCAAAGACGAGCAATAAAATTATAAATGATCAACAAATTAACATACGGTTAGCAAGGGCTTATTGACAATTGCAAATGTCGAATTTTTTTCTTTCAATCAAATAGACAAAATTGAATAGTTTCGTGCGTTCAACAACTTGATATGGTTTTGCTTCCGGGTAATCAATTAACCTTTCGATACAATTGAGCTGAGAATAAAGAAATAGGTACTTAGCACTTAATCAGGAACGCCCCAAGATCATAAAATGACCTCAAATTCTGAAAACAATAGCATCGAAATTCTGTTTTAAATCCTTTTGTTGCAAAGGACATTTGTTTCAAGTTCGAATTA
>BLFN01000757.1:273650-278650 GCA_014634225.1 Acropora yongei | reverse complement strand
AGCGGCAATTTCCGAGTAATATGCTGCTCTATTCACATGCACGAGCGGTCCAAGTGAGTAAAGCACTTCCAGTACAGACGACTGGACAGGCGTAAGAGATTGTCAATGAGCATACACTGCTATGTTAAGACTCTTCTAATATCTAGTCACTAACTTGAATAATCTCCAAATCTGGTCAGTGACGAAATTTACAGCCAGAAGAAATCATTATTTTTGCCAATATCTCCCTTCTAATAACTCTAATAACTAAAACTTTTTGCCCGTGCAAGATGTAAACGATTAAATAGTATACTTAGAAAGTTGTAATGGTAAAGAGATCCTTGTGAGCCAAAATAAGATTATTGCATATCCTCCTATATACGTTTTTTGTAAACCTGCTGTGTAGAGACACAGATATAACTCACTGCTTCCCAAACGACGTATAAATCGTCTTTTACTTCAAAAACTATAATCATAAATCTTTAAACTACTTACAAGGCTTGCCAAGACTCCAAAGACCACTCCAGCTGATTTTGTTGAATTTCTCTCTGGTTTGTGGTGCATGAACTCTGCAGTAGCAATCGAAAAAAAAGGTTAAATCAGGGATGAGTTTTGTTATCATTTACGATATGTACTAATTTGACCTTTATCAATTCGCTGGATATCCCAATCTTTCGTGCCTCAGTTTTCTAGCTTACTGTTTAAACTTAGCTGAACGAAATCTTGAACTGACGCTTTGTGAACGGAAAAAACGGCGGGGAACGATAATCCACATAACGCTCAATTTGTAAACAACGAAATAGGCATCAGTGAAATGGGTAGAAAGCTTTTACACTGGTGTTTGCATTAACGAGTCGCATCGGCACATTTTACCCAACACAAAAGCTTCCGTCAGTGACAATTCAACAAAAGACCAGACAGAGGTTTGGTGACTTCTTTTGTCTTTTTTGTTTAGATGAAGGATACAAATGCCGAAGAAACGTCAGTGATATTTACAAAAGCTAAGCAATTGAAGTATCAAGTATCAATCAAAAAGAGTTTAATGGATTACAAAACTTTGGATTGCATATAACTTGCAAATGTTAACTAACAGTCTTATTAATAAGCCTTTTCAAACCGTCAATAAACTATGTGTTCAAGCAAATCTCCCATCTTTAGAAAATCGTTTAATGACAAGACTTAATCCGAGGATTTCTTTACAGTTTACACTTTCAACATTAATTAGGTTATAATTTAGCCCACAAGCAGCCTCTTAGGGGCTTGGTAACTAGTTTCGGGACTAGTCACCAAGCCCTTGTATTTTGACGGCGCGTCGTTTTAAGGAAGAGCAGGCTGGCTATAATTTATGTGAGCGCATTAGGTAAGGCTAATAATTCATGCTTGACGGAAAATAAAAAAATCTAGAAGGAAATTAAGGTATAAGAAGTGACAAACTACCAAACGTTTTAAGAGGTGTTGCGTTGGATACAGGGCATTAAACAGTCGAAATCGTACGATTTCGATTACGATAGACATCAGGTTTTAAGTTATAAAACTAGTTTAAGAAGAAATGGACCACCCCCCCCCAAAAAAAGAACACTTAAAGTCTTTTTTCCTGCATACGTCGTTTT
Source organism: Acropora yongei (assembly GCA_014634225.1). Lineage (NCBI taxonomy): Eukaryota > Metazoa > Cnidaria > Anthozoa > Scleractinia > Acroporidae > Acropora > Acropora yongei. The sequence continues at coordinate 277,061 of BLFN01000757.1, read as the reverse complement.
CATTTAAAAACGCAATTTTTTCGTATTCTGTATGCTCGTGGTTGCAATAGCAATTAAATGAGCACACCAAACGATTTAATTAAACTTCTCTTGGGCAATGAGACACGAGTCATTTTAATTTAATTGGCAAGCAAATTGCATATGAACGAAATTAAATAAAAAGACTGAGATGGTCGCAATTTTTGTTTATGGTGAAAAATTTAACATTCCAACTGTTACATCTTACAACTGAAATCTCTCCAGAGGGAAAATGAATAAAAGCGCATTCTTGAAATGAATTTAGTGGGGAGAATAATCTGAAGAAAAAAATGCGTCGTGTTTGCGGTATTGCGAGCTGCCTAGAAACAGAAAGTTAGTTAGAAGAACTTAGATTCAATTGCAGCAGAAAAGAAAGACAGCGCTATTATTATTGTTGAGTGGAATGTCGGGAAATATATTTCCACTACTTCATCAAATTTAATTTTGAAAAAAAAAAAGAAAGAAAGAAAAGAAGAAAAAAGGAAAATAAAATCAATAACCAAATGAACCTCATGTTGACTTAGGATAGAATATGAGCATAAAAGTGAAATGAAAATGAAAAATCGATTTTTAGTTTTCAAATTAAATTCTTAACACTATGCGGTTAATTACTCGTAAATATTAATCGTGGAGCTAGGCAGTAAATTTCAAGACTGATTGACTAACTAAAAAGATACCGCTCCAAGAAATCACAATAGCTTTTTACACCGCTCGAACTGAGATATATATCCCCGGACAAACTTAAAACAAAGTAATTAAGCTCACCTTGTTAGACATTCGGAGATGCGCTATTTATGTTTGCTAGCTCCAATTTATACAATTTGCCAATTTGCAGCGCTATTACATAAACTAATGAAATCAATCTTGCGCGAATGAAAGTTTCCGCGGATAAGCTCCAAGGGATAACTAATATTGTTGCGTTTAAAATAAAAACGAAACCAACATACTACGCGTTATTGAAGCTATAAGCTTAAAAAAAGGGGGAAAAGAGAACGACAGCTAGGAGCGTACCAGGGCTTAAATGGGGCCTACCTTTTGACAGTTACTTTTTACCAGTTTTGAAGTTCAGGGGTCAAAAATTAGGGATTTTGAAATACCGGAATTGCAACACAGGACAAGCAGCTGAAACAGTGGAACTGAACTACCTAGAAGGTTTGGGGTTAATTTAATTTGTTGGCCAACAGCGTTCGGCCTGTCTATCTTTTTTTCTTCCGACAAATCTTCAGTAGAATAGTAAACAGCACAACTTATAGGATGTAATAATTTAGAAAAGGCACTATTGAAAGAGACAAAAAGCATTCTGAAATAGCTAAAGTTTTAAGGATTATTGACGGAAAAGACATAAAGACATACAGCCATGGATGTTAAGGCAATAATTGAAAATTTAGGTTCTTCAAAAGAGAATTATAAAATGGCGGGAATCAAAAAGTGATGGTTGGCCCAACAAAAACTCAATGCATAAAAATGTTTAGGTGAGCTTGAGGGTGACTTAAAAGCAAGTTTTTGTTACAAATTGAAACATAAACCACTGACCAATTAGAGCGACAAATCTATCCAAGGTGGATCAAAGAGTGGCAGGCCTCTTCCTCCTTGAATCTTTGGCTAGCAGTTGCAAAAACATTGACGATATGATCGCTGTGTTTAAAAGGTGTCCCGAAACAATCATCGGGTGTTCATATAAATGGAAGAGCAGGGCCCTTAAAATAGCACAAATTGCATTGCGTTTCCTTGCTTCTTATGAAGTTTAAATATAAGTCAAAGCCAAGCCCTTTCGCTAATCTAACTGCCAATCACTTGAATAATTACCTTATAAAGAGCTTGCCCATAAAGCAAAAAAAAACATCGAACTTTGACAAACAATGGAAGGCGATGGTAAAAGGTTTACTGTTTCATCTTACGACTATAGAATTATCATACAGGCAAATAAATTGACGGGGATGAAATTGTAAAAAGATCTGTTTCAAGAGTCTTCGCTTCAGTGAAGGAAAAGACGGAAAAATTTATTTGTTGATCCCTCGCTAATCCATATTGTGGTATTATAATTTTACTGCAAACGAGCAATCAAAATTTTGCTGAAAACAATCTAAAATGCTATCTTTGACAGGATGAACATAATTACTTTTGACAAAACTCATTAAAGGACAGATTTGGAAATGACAGTTTAGAGAGAAAAAAAAAACAAAATATGTTATTTGATAGGCTCTTCATATCTACTGTTTGTTGTTCCACGTTTCTGTGTGCTTAAAGGAGGCAAAAGATACAACATGTACACGTTTGCGTTGGTTTTTCGCTAAAAATGGCAGAACTGAATATACTATTCAAAACTCAATTTGATCTCCGAGAGATTTTGAGCTTTAAGGAAGATTGTGAGCTTTGAGGGTGGAGCCTTGTAAACACCCTATAGAAAACAAAAATAAAAAATTGCGAAAACTTACTTCAAAATCATTTTTGGAAAGTGCGGTTTTCTTAAAAAAGAACAAAAGATTTTTCGCTTCAATTTCTGCCCCGTTTCGTTTATTTATTGTGCAAAAACAGTTCTAAAATAACGTCAACCGGAAAGGGTTTAAGGAAACTAGCGAGGTTCAAGTGAAGGCGATCCAGAATTTTCTCTTACTCTCAAGGAACATTACTGAGATAACGCCATGATGTCCTCCTCTTTTTACTCATTAGGGAGCTTAATTAAGCAAGGTGACTACGTCGACGACTGCAAGAACGTCATCTGAAAATTCGACTTCGCGTTTCTGCATAATTTCTAAATTATTCCTAGTCATTATACGTGCAAAATGTGTATTTCAAGGAATTCATTTGGAATCAGCGCTTTGGAGATAAGAGGACAAAATTGAAAATTTGCAGTCAAGTGGTCACGTCATCAACACAACAGAGAGCTTAAGTAAGGAATTTTACAATGTTGGCGAAGAATCCTACAACTGGCCTGGATTGGTCAGCGTGTCGTTAAGTTAAATACAGAGATTTACGGTTATGTGCTCAAGTCAGTTGTCATCAAAACGGTAAATATGGTAATTTCATGTTGTTATTTTGTAGAGGACTGCACGGACTTGTTAACAAGTGTATGCGTGCCGCATGTGCAGCACGCTTATTTCTCGTCACTCAACCAATCAAATTCTTAATTTCTGGCCTTACTGTTGCCGTTCCCGTTGATGATGCTAAGGCTTCCCTATTTTTACAAAGACGATAACACGAGCTAGGAGCCTCTCGACCCTTTAGAAATGCGTGTGAGAGAAAAAATCACGTTCAATTTCTCAAATAATGGAAACATCGTTACAAGACTATTTACCAAAGCATTGGAAAGAAGATGAAAATTCTCCTGGCCTTGAAGAGGTGTCCATTTTGTGAGATGATTGACACTCTATAATAACGTTCCCAGGAGTCTTG
>BLFN01000757.1:218650-221150 GCA_014634225.1 Acropora yongei | reverse complement strand
TATGTTTATTGATATTGTCTTACTCTGACCCATGACTTGTTAAGGAGAAGTTTCATTTCTACGACCCTGTTTCTCATTGTGTTATGTATACTGATATCCCTTGTTAATTAAGTAAATGATGTAACGTAAGTATTGTGATGCATTGTAAAATTAAGTGATTAAATTTTAATAAAATCATAAATTAAAAAAAAAATAAAAAATAACTAGAAAAAAGTACAATTCATTCCAAAAACACTGAACTCCCAAGTTTTTGCCGAGGCCTTGACTTGGCAGATGTTCACTCACCCTTCTATACAGCTGAATCGCACCTGTTGAATCAGGGTCTATAACATTTCCCTCAGGATCCCGTACAACAAGATCCAATCCTAAGGTCCTTGTGAAAACAATGAAAGCAAAATTTATTATTATTTTAATCCTAAATGATTTATTGTTCAAAATTTGTTCAAAGCAACAATGCTTTTGCCAGATTTCCTGAAAAAAGCTTAATGCAGATCCCATAAAATTCATTTTCCATGATAAGATAGGGTATATCTCTCTGAGTGTGAAAATAAAAACCAATTTAAGAGCCTAAAAGGCCACTATCAAATTGACTGCTATTTTTATGAGAACCTTTTCAGCCAAGTTGGAAAAACCAAAACCAATTGAGTTATCAAGTGCACAGCTATAGTAGAGTAACAGTGACTCACTGGATAACAATATCAACCCTTTGTACAAATGAGGCCAGGTGTTTTATTGGCATTTCTTTGAGGCTACCGGCTAGCAGCTTGGGTCTGGCATTTAATGACAATATGGCGAAACTAATGTGAATGATGGTTTCCTGGCCATGGTTCTTTCATGGAACCCAGTAGTTCTTTCACCCATTGCCAAGCAACCATAATTTACGTTAATCTTACGTAGATGTATTCAACAAAATTCAATATTATTTTCATACGATGAACCTCACTTGTTTCCATAATCTATTGTCTGTGTAACTCTCTGTTTTAGTTGCTTTAACTGGTCCTGCAAACAAATTCAATCAATAATTATTGTTAGTTTGAAACTCGATATATGCATCTAGTGTGCCAAGTGGTTGATGACACGTGGACATGCCATGACAGTGCCCCTTTAAACCACAAAGAAGTCACCACGACTCCACATTGTCTCTCTCCACCCAGGTGTGTATTTAAAAAGGGACCCAAAAAATATTCTGGTATCAATACTTTTGGTTGCTTCATGCTGCAGACGTGAAGGTCAAAGAGACTCGTGAGTAACTTAACCAACCAACAAACAAAGGGAAGGGCACCAATCCTTTCTCAAAGTCTGTCTCAATATGTTGGTGTTCATTTTACCAACCCCAAAGAGATGGCAACCTGATAAAACTTGAGCACTTTGGCATGGAATTCAACTCAGGTCCCCCGCACAATGCAATGAGGTGAGTTGTTTCTAAAGACACTGTGGTAGTGCATTGGTGGAATAGTATTGAACTTTGTTTGGTATACTTAACCAAGTCATAGTTCAGTCTGAGCAAGACCTATCACTCTAAACATTAGTTTATACATCTATTACCCTTGGCAACTTAAATTATCAACTTATAAGTATGACGTGATGACCACTAACATTAAAAAGTGCTGTTATATGTTCAAAAGTTACCACAGGTATAAGACTCCTTGTGCATGAACATTATACCTACCACTGGGAGTGCTTTAGCCAGGATTTGCCTTCGCCAATCCATTAACTCCAGCATAAGATTGCGTACCTCTTGAAAAAGGCCCTCCTCCCTTCTCTGCAAGAATTCAATTATTACTTTTCATCATCATTAATGTTTCAATCATCTTACAACAGCAACCATTGGCTGTCAGCAGCGACTGTTGGCTGCAGCAGTAACTGTTGGCTGACAGCAGCAACTGTTGGCTGACAGCAGCAACTGTTGGCTGACAGCAGCAACTGCCGGGTTCCTGCATCAACTGCTGGCTGCCAGCAGCAACTGTTGGCTGAAAGCAGATACTGCTAACTGCCAGCACCAACTGTTGGCTGCAAGCAGCAACTGTTGGCTGCAAGCAGCAACTGTTAGCTGCCAGCAGCAACTGTTGGCTGCTAGGGGCAACTGTTTGGTTGCAGCAGCAATATTGTTGGCTGCCAGCAGCAACAGACTGAGAAGTGAAGGACAGTTGACATTGTAGAACTGTTCACATCTCTGCAAATCATTTACCAGAGCAGCATTTAACGTACCAAATACACTTGTTTCCACATCGCTCCCCATTCTCTGAGGACGGATGTCAGTTCTTCAACCAAGGCGTCTTCCTTAAAAACACTTTTTGTCTCACTAAAAGAAAAATGTTTATGTTGAGATCACTTGATCTTCACGGCAGACTAATATTAAAGAATTTATGAAACAAGAATATCATTACGAAGCAATCAATCTTCAGGTATCAATATTATCCTTATGGGGCATAGGTGTGCAATCTATGCTGTAAGTACATAAGGATTCAAACATAACTCATGCTTTTTCAGTACTCAAGGC
>BLFN01000757.1:166841-174341 GCA_014634225.1 Acropora yongei | reverse complement strand
ACATTGATTTCTCAGCAATAACAATTCTTCTTGTAATATAACACTTTAATTTTAGTGTTGTAGCCAAGGTAACATTAAAAAAATAGCAACTTGCGTGTCATGGATTCCATGACTCTATAGAGCAATCAAAACAAGAAATCTGATTGGCTCAAAAACAGCTTCTATTTGTATTAGTATAATTATATCTTGGCAAGAGAAACATTGTTATTGAAAGAAAAATCACGGGTTACCCAGTAAAATGATACGGTAGACAACAGGGTGAACCAAAAAATTGGTAGAATGGAACGACCTTTACAGCCAAGCCAGAACATTTTCATTTTAAAAAATAGTATAGAGAAGGCTGGCATTATTCAATGGTGTTTAAAAGCACAGCAAACAGCCACATTCTGGCTCATACTAGGTGGGGGTAGGATTGTTTTTGAGTGTGGATATGTGTTATCAGTATACTGTTGGTCTACAGGAGTAACCTCTTTTTGTGTTACAATAAATAGTTCCAATGCACTAGCTGGAATGGATGCCTAATTTCCATTGTCTCTGCTCTGTGTAGTCTATAATGTGACTCATAATTTAGCTTTGAAAGAAATTCAATATTTTTTCTATGGCATTCTGCTTCCAGGTATTGATTTCAGTGAGGCGTCCATTAATGGTCCAAGTACCTGCGGTTAGTTGTGCTTTTGTTGAATTACACAGGGTCACAGAAAAATTCATAAGCATTCATAAATTTTTTCTCCTGTAAACCACAAGAGAAGCACAAGAGAGATACTACTTTAACTTTATTTGGCAACCATTATTAGTCAGTTGTTTTCATACATGTACAGTAGTTCTTAGTAAGTTCTGAGCAGGATTTCAGCTTAAAAATTCGTTAAGAATCCTCACAGTGGCCTTTAGGTTTTCTGTTCTGCTCACTTGCTTATTGTTTGTCTGTTTCATTTTAATTGAAAACAGCATGTGTTAGGGAGTGGCTGGTGGCAGGATTGGTTCTGGTTCATGCTTGTTCCATACACACATTTTCATATCAGGTGAATGCTTTTTTGTACCTGCAAGGTAACCTTGTGGATAGTATTAAAGAAATATGTTTACCCTCCCTCACCCCACCCTGGGGAACAGAGAAGAAAGATTTGCAGTTCAACATTTTATGGAGGGGGAGACGAAGGGGTAGAAAAATTCTAGTTTGGGTAATTTGAAATGCAGGTCTTGGAATGAAAACTGCACTTGGCAATTTTCTCAATTATTATTTTGCTCAGTGCATTGAAGGCTGGCCTAGTAATCACTAATTAGGTCTCCGCTCTCATTTGTTACTCTGAGTTTCCGTCAATCTCTTGAACTGAACTTGAGGGTTTTCTTTGACCTCTTTGGTTTTTGCCCTCGTAAAAACTCAACTCATGCCAGCTTGTGACATGACTTAGAGAGCCACAAGTTTATAAGCTGATTTTCCTGTGCAACACTATAGTCTTGAATTCCAGATTGCTGTGAATCCCAGCAGTTTCAAAGTCAAAGTATCATAAACAGTGACGCATAAGCTGCACTTGTATAGTATTATGTCACACCATGAGTTTGAGAGGTCAAAATTTGGATGGAAAAGAAAAGAAAAAAATGTGGTAGAATTTTGCAGCAGAAAAGCTCAAGTGTGTTTTGGTTCAATGATCATACTGGCAGTTAGGCCTGTGGTTGGCTTTATCACTGTAAAGGCAATGAGATGAAATAGTATAGTTATGAGCATAGGTTAGAAACCATGCAAGAACTTGGAAATATGAAACTGGAGATAAGATATACCATGGAATGCTTTTACTATTTACAGTGATGCTCTTGTGGATAAGCCACATCCCCAATTTAGAGCAATTGTTTTTGGGGGAAAAGTCTGGATTATATGCCAGTGTTTTTGGTAGTAATCAGGATAACAAGAAAGGTTGCACAAAGCCTGATAGACATTAGCAGCATGGTTTTCATTGTTGCTGGTATTGACCAGGTTAAAGGAGTTGTCTGATGATAATAGCTGTATTTGGCCTCAAATCAAGTAAAATTGCGCAGTTAATTTGCAGTTTTCCTTTCTTTCATAGGGTTCTTCCTCCGATAGAATTAGCATTAAAAGATTGCAGTGATGTTCAAAAGGTGGGGTTTAGTCAGTTGCAAAAAAAAAGAGAAATATATTATTTTTGGCAATGACTACATTTTAAGTCAAAAGTTTGAGTTTGTTAGGACCAACCACTTGAGTTTGCATCTCGGTACTGTTATAGCTACAATAGTTATTGAATGCATTGATTCTTGACGGAAAAACACAAGTTGTAGGAATTTGTGGGAATTTCATTTTAAGCATCACTGAAATTATTAGGGGAGTGATTTTGTGCTTTATATGCTGAAGCAAATTTTCTGGGCATGTTACATTCATTAATGGAAATGAATCACAAACTGGGCCCAAAAAAATGTTATCAGCTTTGCCCTTCATTTGACACATAATTGATGATTTCATTTTGCAGCACATGGCGAGTGCTCTTGGTGTGGCAGCCACAAATTATTCATCAGATGATGTCAATGAATTAATGAAGCAAATTGAATCACAATCTAAAGGCGTATCACAAGCTCCAATCCAAGCAAGCCAAAATGTCAGAAGCATTCCAAGCGACGCTGGTAATGCCACTCCCAACACCAGATTAACATGTATGGTAAAACAAGTCAGGGATGTGTTACCACAAGTGCCACCAACAGTTATTGCTCGAGACTTGAGTGAGTTACAGTTATTATTCTCAGTGGGGGAGTTAAGTAGGTTATTACTGAGCATTTACTACTGGCCTCACAGGAACATGCATATTCCATAATAGTCTGTCTTTTTGGCCGATGCTAGACCCTTTCTTGTTGGCTAATTATGGCCAGATGTGAAGATTGATGCAATGTTGTAAAGAGGCAAGTCTTCATTGGCCCATTACCAGGAAGTAGTCCGCCCTTTGGTATTTCTTTCAAAATGTTAGAACTGTTGAACTCTGCCCAAAGCTACTAATGGGATATATACCTGTATGTGCTCAGTTTGATTTCAAAAAGAGGAAACTTGAATTTCCTATAATATAGCCATTAACGCTAGGATAAGAGGAGACTGAAAAAAATAATTATATGCAATGCCTGACAATCTGCAACCTTTCCCTTCAAGAAGGTGCGACAAAAACTCACAAAGATGTTCAAGTAAGCATCCTTTAGCCACACAACAGTCTTTCTTATATTGAGTGTAGTAATATTCTGGTTATTACGTTCCCACCAATAACGTAGGTCCATTTTTTCCCACATATAACAAGTACAGCCTATTCCTTGTAACTTTTGTTCATTGATGGTTGAAATAGAAGCTGGTGTTAATTTTCCAATTCCATGAGATATACTGTACTAGATTCCCAGATGATCAACCCCCATCCAACAGAACTGACGGCCTGGAATTCCGCAATAATATTCACTCCATTGTTTGATTAGAGGGAGCATGATTGCCTCTTAACTTCTTTCTAGCCTTTTCTCTGTTATTGACCCATTCATTCAAAATGGTGTATGACTGGTAGCATTGGAATTCAGATGTAACTTAGATGAACGGAAAGGAACCATTACTTTGCAGGACACCTGTCTTACAATTTCTTTGTATTTTTATCGGTGCTTCAGGCCGTACTCATTGTGTTGACACAACTATTGCCAATATTTTGGAAGGAAGAGTTAGTTATGTACCAGAGAAAGAAAACAACCACACAGAAATGCACGATGGTGTCAAGATGAGCTCCACACCTCTTTCAAATGAGGTAATCCAATGAAGAACCAAATTAATTTAGTTTTACACAATGTAGTTCATAAAAGACACCAATTAAATTACTATTTGCTGCTCAAGACCCACCCACAGTTCTGTTGGATTTGCAAAAGTTGCTAATCATTGGTAACACATAGAGTGAAATTTGAACACAAAAGTGGTAAAATGTAAATTTTTGCGAACTTCTGTGTTTTATTTACTGCAGACTGCACCAACCAAACCACAGCCAGTGACCTTCTCACGCTCTCCAGAGGAACGGCAAAAACTGCTCAATCAGCGTAAGGTCATAATGCTGGAAAATGCAAGGAGGTAATAGCAAGCATTTTTTTAAATCCAATTTTCAGTGTCAAGGGTTCAAAAAATTTAATGAATCAAAGGGCCCTTGAATAATTTGCAGGGGGTGTGGCTCTAGATCTCTTAGTTGTTTTATGGTGGTAATTCAAATGCTGTTTCTTGAGAGTGGAGTAGATCAAGGACCAACTGATTCATCCTACATGAGGACATGTTTGAGGATTCAAAGCGAGTGCTTACCAACCGCCATTTAAAATGTTTTTGAGAGCAGCGATTTTTTTTCCAGCAATAAAAAATTGTATTTTCACGTTATAATATTCTGCTTCGTGCTTGTTCCTGAGATCAGAGTATAGCTTGGAACCTCATTGTTCACACTTCAGATTGTGCAAATGAGTTCCACTTAACTGTGGTTGTGTTTTAATTTCACTTCACAGGCGTTTTGCTGGCACTATCAATAAAGAGATATAGTATCTACTGTGAAAAGCTGCATGCATAATAGATGAAATCTGGTATGTTGCAGATATGATATCTACTTATAGCAGTGATGGCAGAAGCCTTACGGGAGATGAATTCCCACATCCACTCTGCAACCCCCTACTGGGATATGGTCTTGATGTCCGTCAGGAGTGCTCTGCGGCATTAATAACAAACCAATAAGTTAGTGTTTTTTTTTTGTGGAAATCCTTTTGAGTAACCCTTTTTGGAGGTTTGTCTTCTTTTTTGCACTGCCTGGATGATCTTCGTGAGCAACAGAATGCTGTTGTAATTTGTAGAAAACTGATGATAAGACCATGTCTTGGAAGGGGGTCACACATTGCATGTGGGAATTGTGTGCAATTGTTGCTGGTGCCTATTCTTGCGTTTGATTAATATTCCATAAATTAAGTATCTAGATGTGAATATATTTTTGTTTATAGTGCTCAAACAAGAAAATTGAAATTAACTGTTTCTGTCTTTGTCATACTTGGCTTATGAGAGCAACATGAGCATGCAGTCAGTTTTTTGTATTTCTGCTTCCTTCCAAGTCTACTTTTAGATATCACATTCAAGATACCTAGAACTGAGGTCAAGTTGTTGTGGTTGTGTACAATTTTGTTTTAAGGTCCCACTTGTTCAAAGTTGTAATTGTGCTGGACAACACAAGTCAACCTTTATCATAACTGACAATCCATTAGATAAGAGATATGGAAACTTAACTTTTGTCCTCCGGATGCTGGTTATTAGCTTAAGCAAGAAAAATGTCAACAAAATAATGTCTTTTCAAAACTAGCCTGCACACAGGTTCTTATGTTGAATGGCTTGAAGACTCACACTACTAAGAGATGCTGGTCAGAAGAGTCTGCATGCATGATATGTCCAAAGAAACTCTGAACTCCAGGAAATCACTCAATGTTTGTACCTTGACAAAGTGCAACAGTCAAAGTTGAAGATATGGTGAAATCTTTCAGTTGTTTATCAAGTTATCAGCAAAAATGGGGAGGTATTATGTCTTCATTTTAATAAGACAATGACATCAAATTTGAGAGCATCATCAGAAACTGTCACTAGATAAAGGTGCGTTTTAGTTTTGGGACAAAAAAGGTGTTCAATAGCAGTGAATGGGGAGTTGAGTTTCAAGAGAAATAAAGATTTGTTGTGTAGCACCCAAGTATCTTAATGATAAGAATAAAGATGGTGTGGAGGGACATAGAACTGTCCAGTTACAGTTATGTTCTATTTGAACCACAAGGGAATTTGAATTATGTGGAGGGCTTTAGTTGTCTTGACAATAATATCTGAAGATAAAGATGAGTCTACATTTAGCTTTGCCCATGTTCACTTTATTGTTGTCTTGAAGTACCGTACTTACATAATTTATGTGGTAAAGTGGTAAATAAAATTTTCAAGAAATTGTTCCCCAAGCTTATTACAGTGCATAATTTAATGCAACAACACATATAGAATCATACACAATAATAAATAGATAATAATACAATAGTAAGGTGACCGGTTCATTATTTACACATTTTTTTTTTTTATGATAATTATTGTTAGTATTTACCAAATCAGTGGATAGCAATTTTCGCGCGTTTTGATTGGCTCCCGTAACTCGGAATATCTTTGGCTATTCACTGTTTTGCGAACGGAAAGAAAAATGGCGCGTTGTTTCGCAAAAGTTTATGAAGAAGAAATTAAAACAGCATTTTTTTATCCATCTGATTTGGTAAATACTAAAAGACCTATCCCCCTCAGGGTCGGTGAAGAGCGGTGGATATATACCTCGGCGCTTCGCGTCTCGGTATATATCCACCACTATTCACCTCCCCTTCGGGGGATAGTTGTATAATATTCTAAACATTTCTCTAGTTGTTTATCAACACTGCCTTTTGTTCAAACCATTCGTTTCTCTTCTTTATCAAGTTATTTGCTAACAAACCCTTAATTTACTCCTAAAGATCTCCATCTTATCATATAATCATCCAATTATTTACCTAAAAGATTCTTGTCTCTCACTATTAAATCATTAAATTCTTTGCTAACACATCCTCTATTGAAACACCAATACCTTCTCGTCTCATATAATCAAATTATTTCCTCCTTGGCATTCTTATCTCGCATTAATCATCAAATTATTTACTAAAACACCCATTGTTTACTCTTAAACATTCTTGCCTAACATATCAACTTAATTACCAACACACTCACTATTTTGTCCTGAACATATATCTCATTAATCATCAATTTACAGTGTACTAACACACCCATTATTTACTCGTAAGCATTTTCACCTTATTTACTAGCACACCCTTTACATTCTTCAAAGTATTTTCAACTCTCATTAATCATCAAATTATTTCCTTACACACTATTTACTGCTAAGCATTTAACAATTTATTTGGAAACAAACCCTCTATTTACTCCTAAGAATTGTCAACTCTCAATTATTGTATTATTTTGTTATATATCACACCCTCTATTTACTGCTAAGGCATTTACCAATTTATATGTTAACACATGCTCACTTTACTTCTGGGCATTTACCAATTTATTTATTTGCGAACTCGCCCGCTCTGTACTGCTAAGGCATTTACCAATTTCTCTCTTTGCTAACTTGCCCTCTCTTTACCAATTTATGTATTTGCTAACTTGCCCTCTCTATACCAATTTATGTATTTGCTAACTCGCCCTCTCTTTACTGCTACTGCTAAGGCATTTGCCAATTTATGTATTTGCTAACTCGCCCTCTCTTTACTGCTACTGCTAAGGCATTTGCCAATTTATGTATTTACCAGGCATTTTAGGCCAATTTATGTATTTACCAGGCATTTACCAATTTATGTATTTGCTAACTCGCCCTCCCTTTACTGCTGCTGCTAAGGCATTTACCAATTTATGTATTTGCTAACTCGCCCTCTCTTTACTGCTAAGGCATTTACCAATTTATGTATTTGCAAACTCGC
>BLFN01000757.1:159341-161841 GCA_014634225.1 Acropora yongei | reverse complement strand
ATCGCCGGTGGCATGGCCGAAGAATGTTCGACACAGCTGAAGAATACGGAGTAGTTTTTCTTGATCGAGGCGCAGGAAGGATTAAAACGTTTCTCGGTTAACGAATTCAAAGCCGTCTCAGATTGTAATAGAATAGACTGACAGATTTGGTGTGGATCGAAAGGGAAAACGTTCAGTGAATGAGGACAGGAAAGTCAGACAAGCGCCTTCGTAAAGGACGAGCACGCTTGCAAAGTCAAAGGAGTTGGCCAACAAGAAAAGAGAGGAGAATGAAAGCCATGTTTCAACTGAAGTTAAGGTTAAGATTATTTTCAGTCGGACGGCGAAAGCACGTCGAATATGAAGTTCGCAGAATTTCCGTCATTCGATTTCGATTATGAAGTCTACGAATACGAAGAGCTAGTGAAGTGCTACGATTCTAAAAGACGGAGCGGATCGACTGATGAGGTCTTGGCGCAACGTTTTAAACCCATGCAGATGTTACGATATTCGAAACGGAAGCGGGAATTCGTCTCAGTTCATCGATTACTTTCGCAATTTACCGTAGTTTATCGACATGCGCTGAACAAACTGATCATTTCATCGAAAGACCTGTAAAAGAAACATTGTCATAATAGCAAGAATGTTCTGTCTCAATATGAAACAAAACAAACAAGTTTCCGCCGAACCAAATCAGTTTGTTTTACTGTTATACTATTTAACACATAAGGAAGCTTTGCAAAGTGTGAACAGCGCAACATGCATGTTTCATTGACTTCATTGACTCCTTCTCCGTAGCCAGTAAAGAAAATGAGAGCATACGATACCATGATTGATCGAGTTACGGTATTGGGTGACTTTGACCATTTATTCCTCAGTGCTCCACCTTCAAGAACTGATGGTTTCCTCTTTGTTTCCGTGTGTTATTCTTATTTTATTTTATCAGAAAAATCCTGAAACGAACAGAAAAGTCAAATTTCAATAGTTTTCATTGCAGTTGAGCCTGGAGCCTTCAGGGCAAAGCTTTATTTGTTTAAGGTTGCTTGCAGACGGGTCTTCTGGGTCAATAGAACAGAAAATGACCTATTAGCCTCGTTTATGCACCAAAAACTGTAATAACGGCTATTCCGTCTCTTTGTAGCGTGGATCTGTTTGACGAGTGTGTTTAGATTTGATGATGCTTAATGCATAAGTGCGATCTCTTTCTCACCGAGTCGCCATAGCAGCTTTCTTCTTCGAGTTCTTCTCTCCTCTGGGTGCATTTTCAGCATGATTGTAGTCACTTCTGACCTTCAAGTTTTAGCGTCTCTTTCTTTCTCTATTCCTGTTATTGTCTAATCAGAAATTAATATGAAGAAGATGCTGGAAAAAGTGTAACTAGAGAACTCGAGCGTGAAGTCAAGACGCACACTACTTGAGAAAGAGCAGCTAAATATAATCAGATCGATGCAGAGAGCGACTTCCAAGCAACAGAACAGTTATCTGCAGCTAATACATCCATTCCACTCCATTCTTTTCAGAGTACCCTCTCTTCCTTTACCAACCCTTCCCCAGTAACAAGTGACAAAATACTACGATACCAAGACAGCAAGGCCTTCGTTGAATTTTCCTTTTTCTTGGCTAAGAGTGATATCTCCATGACCAAGCCGTCCTCTGCAGGTTTTTGTTTTCCTTCAGTCTTGATTCCATGAGATCTTTGTTCTAAAAAAGTGAATTCTTCCTTTTAGGAACCCTGTCTCTGCATCATACTAGACAAACAAAATCCAGAGAAAAAAGAATACTGTTTGACTTGACAGTTTTTACTCTCTAGATCCCCTCCAAAGTTATCATAATAATACAGTTTACGTTCTTAGGCATAAATATATTTTGGGCCCTTCTCAGAGATTATTTTAACCCGCGCCTTAAAACTTGGGCTAAAATGAGTCTAAGTCGGGCCCAGAACATATTTATACCAGCGAACATAAACGCTATCGTTTTATTACAAATACCTTTCAATGGGTTTCCTTTATATTAAATAAACAGCGATGAATTTTGTCAAACACAGAATAAGTCCAAACCACGCCTCCTTAGGATCTTGGCTTCAGGCGCTGTCGCGGAATCTTAAGCAAAAGATAAGACAACAGTAAGATGAAACGTAACATGAAAATGAAAGCTTATTTTTTGGTTAAGGTGCCTTAACGCCGCAGTTTATTAAGACATTAAGTGTTCTGAAGCATCAGGTGAATCCTCATAGATCGACGGTTTAAATTACAATTTTCTCCCATTTCCCAACGTGTCCAATACAAGAAGAGATGCAATTTGATCTGAAGTGGCCCAGCTCTCCACGCAACCAAATTGGATCGAGTCATAAGCTAGAGGCGGCAGGGGTTTCATGCTGGTGTGGTAGTGACTAACCCCACTTCGTACCTGTTTGTAACTGAGTAAGCTACGTTTCAATCGTTCTCTGCATGATTGGAGAGGTTATATCTCTGGCTACTGGTATTTCGCACCGCATCAAAATCAAACAAACAGTGGTCTCACG
>BLFN01000757.1:70556-73056 GCA_014634225.1 Acropora yongei | reverse complement strand
AAGATTAAGGCTTGAAATGCTCAGCATGAGGCGAGCAGAGCCATTGTGTTTTGCTTCGTTAACTTTATAATTTTGTGGTATTCTCGTCCTGATCCACGCGTTTGTATTTCCCTGGTTGACGTTTTTTTTTTCGTTTTTTTTTTAACCAAAAAGGAGCACTTTTAGCCCGCGAGAAAAATACTATTTCCCTTCAAGAATGTAGCGTCGTCGGTCACAATCGTGACGCAGAGTAATAGCTATTAAAACGTTCGGTTTCGTTTCGTTTGGGCACAGTAAGCCCTTTCAAACTGTTCTGTCGCGAAATATAAACTGAAGTAACGCAATTGTCACCTCAACTTGAAAAGGCTATTTGAAACGCAGGTTCTTGAGAGTGGCTATTTGAGTTATCCAGGGTGTAGTGGAGCCGGGACCTTTTTTTTTTTAAAACAAGCTTTCAATCTGGTATACTCTATACAAATAGTACAAGAACAGCAACTGTAACAAGAGAATTTATGTTCACAGAAACAAGAATGCTGAAGGAAACAGGCGAAACAATGAACTTCGATCCGTAAAAGTGTGTGCTACTATAAAAGATAGAGAAACCAAACAGAACGTAAAAGTAAGAGATGAAACAGTTAAATAATGTTTGAAAAAGTGCAAACGGAGTCATGGCGATCGATCCAAAGGAATTTAAGGTTCTTACGTTCAAACAAGAGTTAAACTTTTTGTTTGAACGTAAGAACTGAGTCACGTTTTCTGAAACATAGAGATAACTTGTTCCATAAAAGTGCAACTCTGGGGAAAGTAACTCCAAATAGATTCGTCTTGAGGAAAGAGACAGATGGGGCCAGTGAAGATATAAAGCTTTTTGATAACATCGGCATTAGCACAAGTTCGACAAGTTCTACTTATTAACCTGTCAATCAAGTCACTTCGCTTTCACTTTCACTTTCACTTTCATTTTGCTGAAACAGCCCCACTTGCATGATCCTTCCTGGATTGAGAAAGGCTTCTGAGAAGACAGCACTCTAAAACTTTGGACCATGTATGCTCTCTGTTGTAAAGTGAAGATTTTCTTTTACTTCGTTTTGATTTGTTATCACATTGGTGATTTTGCTTTTGATTTGCATACTTTTTATGTGCTTCTCCGGGAACACAAATTCTCTGGAGTTTCGATTTCAGAAAGTCAAGAGCATACGATACAGATTTTCTTTGGGCTGAGTTGTATCACAGGAACAATTTTCACCTTTGTCATGATTGGGACATATGCATACTACGTCTATTACCACTGCTATTGCATGAACAATGCAAGTTATGACCTTGTTAATTACTCCAATGGTGATGCTTGGTTCTCTCCTGATCACAGATGTGATAAGAAATGCAACCGCACGTTTGTCAATCTTGAGTTACGGACCTCTGTTCTGGAACTGTTGTTTAAGGATGACATTCAGAGCGGAATATTGTTTTGGGTCTACAACGGTTCACAATCGTCGGCCACAAGCCATCCTGGCTGGATGTCAATCGCCTTCTCTGTGTGCAGTATTATAGCGCATTTGAAGTTGTGTTTATGTTTCCTCACAAAGTTATGTGGATGTGGCGCAGGTGAAGAACTGTGTGGCGAAGACAGCGAAGATGCTGTAAAGAAGGCTATCTCGTGTATCTTTGGATTCGTAGGTTCAGCAATATGTTTGTTTCTAACTGCTGTAGCCTTTGTAAACGAAGTTAACTGACCCGGGCAATTCCAAGAAAAGAACATATGGCAATGGCCTGGGGGAGAAAAGACTCCATTCGCTAAACAGCCTTCCACTAGTAGCCTACTCAAATGACAGTTATCCAGAACTCGACCGACATTCTCTTGATTAAGGCATAAACATCTTGAAATTTAGATATAGCACGTTGCGACTTTACATGGATTCTGGTTAACTGTCAACAAAATAAATACGGCAAAGTTGAATGTTTTAGAAAGGTATCATGCCCTTCCGCCAGCAACTCGCTTCGCTCATGCTCTCGGTCGATTCCCCAACGTTCACACTGCTAATGCCGTTGCTCGTTTTTTTAACGAAAAATATGTTAATAACCTTATTCTTAGTTCTAGCTTGATAATGATTAATTCCTCGTTCTTGAAGCGTGCGAGTATGCTGATTTTTCGTTCTCAAAGCGCACCACAAAAGTGTCTGTAAGCAACTATGCCTGAATTATTGATCTGTGAAACAGTTTATAATTATTTAGTCTTACTGACCAAATCTGTCAGCGAAACGACATCTAGGCATTAGCTGTTAGCGGGAAACAGGCTTATTTATATAGTTTTTTTTTCTCAGATAAACAAAGACAGAAACAGGGACCGTCGAATCTGGCCCTGAGTATAAGTGATTCACGGTTAACGATATTGGTCTTGAATAAATCGTCCTCCATTGTAGAAAGAGCAAGCAATAGTGGATGTGACTGGTTTCGGGCTAAAACTAGGCAACACAATCCTCCTCTCCCTGCGCACTCGTCCGTAACCAGGGGATGCCTATTCTTG
>BLFN01000755.1:597613-600113 GCA_014634225.1 Acropora yongei | reverse complement strand
TCATCCAATCAAACAACGCAACGACTAGACGGCATAATCTTTCTCGAGGCTAGACAAAAACACACGAAGAAGGATAAAACATGAATCTCGCACTCCTCTCATACTCAAGTAGCCACGTTTTTTTATGTCTTGATTGGATGACGTCACATTCTCCCTCGACCCAACACCCTCTATTAAATTACACCATTTTTGAATTGAGTTTTATGGTGGGAAATCGTATCGAGAATCCGTAGTTCAAAAAGTCGGACTTCTCGTCAAAGTTATGGCGTAGAAGTTGGCATGGTAAGTACTTATAATACATACTTTCCAAATATAAAAAGAAAAGGTAAGGTGATTTTTTTTATCATAGAAGCACTTTAAGCTATGACGCAGCAGAGGTGCACATCAGGGAGGGTTGCTGACGCTGTCACCTTTACAGAAAGCATGTCTAAAAAGGTGAAGAAGGAAGACTTTCTCTCGAGAACAAACAACGCTTTGTGTCAATGCTAAGTGAAGCTCTCCGGAATGCACGTTGCGTAGTAACTCACCACGCAAATGGTGATATACTTATAGTCAAAACCGCTGTAAAGTCTGCCAGAACGAATACCATGGTTCTAGTTGAGGATGACACAGATTTGCAAGTCCTTCTAGGTTACCATGCTTCCAACAGTGGATGTGAACTCAATTTTAGATTAGAGCCAAAGGCAAACTCTCTTCCGGCATATGAAGAAAGTCAAAGAACAGCTGGGTAAGGAAGTCTGCAGAAATTTGCATGCGATAAAACTTTGCGCCTCTATGGAGTTGGCAAGCCTTGAAGAAACTTGAGAATGTACCTTAATTCAAAGAGCACTCTAAAGGTCGGTATTCACCTGTCGTGCTGCTGTTCTCGCATTGCCACTACAGGTGAAAAAGCGCTTGTATAACTTTTCGATGGCGAACCAGGGGTAGTTCTTAACTCTATCAGATATCAGCGTTACTTCTGTCGAAACACTTGCAACCAAGACGTCTCATATCGAGCCACAGATCTACCCCAACAGCAGCAGTGGCCCGATTTCACAGCCTTCGCGTCTGCATGCAGGTAAAGCAGAGGCAGGGAGAAGGTGCAGGCTTGTCAATGGAGGACTGGGGTTAGAAAGTCACTAATTATCAAGTATTTCCTGTTGTAACAGACTGCCGCCTGCCGCCTGCCCAAGAATCGCCTCTCCAGTTATTCAGATGTTAATCAATGTTTGTCTGACTGCAGCAGTATCAGGTGCAATGGTCACAAGAATGGTATGCACTGTTCCCCATTCTGTGGCCAATGCAAAGGATCTTCGTGCACAAATTCTTTGAATTCTGTAGACTACGAAAGTGAAGATTCGGAAGACTAGCATGTTTATAAATACATTGTAGATGTAGCACATGTAGAATTGAACAAAGGGTAGCTTGCAGGTGATGATATAGGACTTTCCCTGTCGTGAGTCAAGTTAAGCATTAATGTCTGGTGATATTTCGGCAAAAAATCTTACTGCCAGCTCTAAATAAACCTTAATAATTCACTGATTTAAATATATTTTGTGGAAAGGTCTCTCACCATAAAAGCCTTAAAATCATGGTTCTTAAGAAAAGATTCTTAGTTTTGGCGAAATAGCTCGAATTATACCAATAACAAATGCTAAACGGCAACTTCCGGTTGACAGCCTCGTTTTCATGCTACAGGAAAGAGGGACTTATTTTGTTGGTGCTGTTTGAAGGTGTTCCGATGCTTCGATCTTTAGGAACTTTTAGTATGTTTATGTATAGGATCTTTGTAACTTGTCAATGATGAGAAAGCGTCTTTTGCAATTAGTTACAGGTCCGACCACATAATACCTGGACTAGAGGTCTCACAGCAAAAAGGTCTCCCAAAGATGGCCAAGTGGAAGCTCGATCCAGTCTTTTTTTTGGATCAGAGGTTTGCATGCATGCGTATGTTACGAGATCAAATCCCGCTCTGACCCCTGACTGCGAGTCTTAGCTTCTGTTGTACGAAATTGAACTCCACAACGCTTTGTAAACAGCCAACTTATTGCCTTCTGCCAGGTCCTAATTCTGTTGAGTACATTTGAAGCGGCACTTTCTTACATGCATGGCTCCACGAGCTCTGAGCCTTAGTGCGAACATTTATGAATAGAGGCTGTTTATTGTTTCTTGGCTTTTGTGTTTTTGGTTGATCTTCTTATGTAATCAACCTGAACTTTAAAGGTCGGCAAATTCAATTCTGATGCTATTTAGCTTGAAATCAACGCAAGTCACTGTGAAGCAAGAGCACCAAATGAGTTTCATGTTTGCCGTTTTGTCGAAAACTTGTCTCGGCTGCCCATGACGCTAAAACGCAGAAACTTAGGAGATCTGAAATATTTGCACCCACGCCCCTTTCAAGATCTGCGATTTTGGTGGCCGTTTTTTTTCAGCAGCGACGCGTGTAAGGAGGGCAAGATATGTCCAGAAAAACACTTAATTACAAAACTGACTAATATACCAAAACATCTGTTTAGTACTA